>VWZZ01000792.1:473364-610215 GCA_013399095.1 Psophia crepitans | reverse complement strand
CGAGGCGAAGCCCGCTTTGCCGCAGCCCCTCCGGCGGGCTGGGTGGCGCCGGGCCCCGCCAGGGCCCCTGGCCGCCTCTGGAGGCTTCGGGCGGGGGCAGTAGTTTTACCCAAGCGTGCTGCCTAAGAAGTTGCGGGGCCTTTCCCCACCTGCCCGCAGCGCCGCTGTTACCGGCAGTAGCCCGTTCCCGCCGCGCTGGGGGAGCGGGGGCCTGCGGGTGCCCTGCGGTGAGGGGTGCCGTGCCTGGGGGGCCTTGCAGGCCTCGGGAGTTGCCCAACGCTTTGGCTCTGCTGGTGCGGCTGCCGGCGGGCTGCAGCGCCGGCTGCCTGCTGACATGGCTTTGTTCTCTATATCTTCCTAGAAGAAGAAGGAGCAGGGGGTATTTTATCGTTGGTCACTCTCACCTGGTTTACCTCACGGTCCTACAAGTGCTTGTATCGGCAGAGCGAGGAGGAGCAATAGACGGTGGTAAAGGAGCGGGAACTCATGGTGTTTATTGCGCTGAAGGCAGAGGCAGCTTGCTACATAAGCAAGCTTGCAGCCTCAGTCAAAGCCCTGTTGTGCATGTCTCTGTGAGAAAGTTTGTTCTTAAGCAGAGGCTGTGATCTGAATGTGTGATGAGAGCCAATTTGGGCTGAGCAGGTGGGTGGAATATGGAAAGCAATAAGATAATTTGAATCATTGCAGTATGTGGTGATTGCAGTTCACAAGCTGTTTGAGCTGTAGTAGGAAGTGTGACAGGAATTTCGGGGGGGGGGGTTAAAGGACATCACTTTGCTTTTCCAGTAATAATAGCACAATCCTCTGTCTGTCACTGAGGGCACTTTTTGCTGTGTGTAAAGAGACTGTCGGCATGGTATATATAACATAAAAATGTTAAACAGTTACAGTCTAGCATGCACAAAAGAAACAGTGAGGCTTAATGAGCTGCTAGGCTAAGCATTCATCTGCTAACACACCAGGCAGCTATGCAGGCATCCGTCAGGAGGGGATGGGTCAGCCTCTGCTGCTCAAAGTTGCTGAGTTGCTATATTCTGGCTCCTTGTTTTTTTGGAGGTGTTTTTTGGTTGTTGTTTTAGGATCTCACACCATTTTACATCTGTGTTTTTCTTCCTGTTTGTGCTGCTAATGGTCCGTGTCTCAAAAATGTTACTTCTCTGCAGCTCTACCTGTCTTATCCTGGCGTGGCTCTACTCTGCAGTTTCTTAGAACATAGCAGCTTCCTCAGAAGTCAGAGCCAAGGTCATGCAGCTGCCCTGTATTCAGCATGGGCCTTGAATCCACACCGACAGCTGAAGCCATGGGAAAAGGGCAGGGGAAGGTTACAGGGAGAGTGTTTGTCTTCAGAAGGGAGACATCTGAAAAGGTCTCAAAGTGACACAAGCTTTTAGGTGGGAGTGTAGAGGCAGTGTGGAATATTTCTTAGTAAACTAGGTGGGATGGATTCTGAAGGGCTTGAAAAGTGAAACCCCAATGAGACTTTCTGACACGAGAGAGCTGGGCATTGTAGCCGGGAATATGGAAAGGAAGTGTGATGAAATGAAAAAAATTAATTTGAAAAAATGGTGCGAACAGATGGAAGCGTGTGACGGTTGTCTAGATGGACTTGACAGGAAGAAGCTTAACTAGTTACTGGTGTGAAGTTGATGGATTGGGTGTTATTTTAACTGGACAGAGAGAAATGAAAGACAATTATGAATGAAGTGTTAAAAAATGTAACTTAGATATTACTCTTTTATATCATTGCTAAAGCAGGTGTGGCGGAAGGTAGTTTGTGGCCATGTCTGCATTAGGAAGCTGCTTTTCCTGTTTTTTGGGGGGTGGGAAATAGGTTGGTAGTAGTGTAACTTTAGATTGTACCATGTAAAATACAGCACATACACAGCTACTGCTCTGAGTGGGATGGAAGGGCTTGGTAGTAAAAATGCATATACGTGGACTGTGCTGGAGATTATGTTGCTTGGTACTGCAGAAAAAGAACTAGGATCTATGTGGGTTTTTGTCATCAGCACACCCTCAGAATGTATTTCTCGTTATATACTGCTTGAAGGCACCTGGAGATTCTGCCAGATGGATCCAAGGCCTGCGTGCTGTTACTGCTTCCCTTGATGGTGGGTTGGGCACCTCACAGTTGTAAAGGAAGGTACAGTCTGAGCAGTCTTCGTTCCAATGGACAATATACAAGCAAGGTTGTAAAGAATGGATGAAATATAAAGGCAGCATGCATGTGCTAGCACAAACTGTAAGAGAGAATAAACTGCAAAAGGAATTTGGTCGTGATGGTTGCTAAAGCCTCAACAGAATCTCGCCTGGTGTGTTCCCCTCTCTTGCTTTCACTAGTGGTCCGCCAGGCTGCAGCTGGGCGGGCCTGGGGCTTTTAACACTGGAGCTTGAACTGAGTCAAGTGCATTGGGATTCGTCAACTCTTGTGCTAGGTGCAGGTTGTCTGTTGCTTCTGGTGATAGATGAGTGCTAGAACCTGTGTTGTAACTGCCTGTTGCTCAGGTGCTGTACTGACTCTGCAGATTCATCCTGTGGATTAGGTGCAAGCTCTTCCTGGAACTCCACTGAAGAGTTTGTTGACTACTTGGCTTATAACGTGTTGCTTTAGAACGTATAGGTTAACTTTTAGGCAGGGGTTTATCCCCCTCTCTTGCATGATTAAGATAATTTTTCAACAACTTTCCTTCAGACTTGAGTGATATACCTGCACAATATCTTGAAAGGCAGAGCATGATCACACTGGGTCCCAAGTGCCTGCAGTTGGTGGGGGGGCGGGAAACAACTACTCACCATGAAATATTTAAACTTTCAGGTTTGTTAGCCTAGGCAATTAAATGTAAAATACAGTGCTGGATGGGCTGCATGCAAGATTACTTGTTACAGGTTTTGGATGCTGATGTCGTTACAGTGTAGATGTGCATTGGTGTTGTGTTCTCTACAGCAGTATTTTAGCTGTTATAGGGTGATCTGTGGAATGATAATAAGTCTGTACAGGAGCTGAGTGACAATGCGGAGCAGCCACAGTTTTCAATGTGCGCGAGTCTGAGTAAACCTCAGACTCAAAATGCCAGGTTAATTTTTCCTGTGGGTATTCTAACAAAAAGCTAACAGATGCGTTCATCAGAATGTCACATGTTTGGTTGGAATCTCTACTATGAGTTCTGGAATGAAATGGAAAGGAGGTGGATGGTTGGGTGCGCTCATCCCTTTCTTCCTGACTGGATCAGCTGATCCTGGGGTTGATGATAGATAAAGCAAGAGTCTGCTTGAACTTCGGTCTGTCATGGCTTTTATCTTCCTGCCTTTGAGCTGCCAAGACTCGTGCTCTGTCGAGGTTTCTCTTAGTTCCAGATGAAGCATCTTAGATCTTCTGCTGTGCAGCGAAGTACTTGCTGTTCTAAAAATCCACATGCATGTGCTTCTCTTGGCCCTGAGGGGTAGTTCTCTTGTGCAGTCAGTGACTACAGCAGGATTCACTTAGCAGCATGTGTTAATGGGACTGACCTATTGACAGAATAAATTATCCGTTTGAACCTATGATGTGGAAAATGCACCGATGCTTTTAAAATGTGATGCGCTTAAAGGATAATTGTTAACTATATTCAGTGTCGTTGTTTTCATAAGCTGTCAGCGTCCTGATAATTTGACACTTCTACAACTTACTTATAAATGTTTTGTGCATTTAACTGTTGTTTTCTTCAGCTGCCTAGAAGGTCCCCATTAGCAAAATGCAGTTTCCTGTTTCTGTCTTTATGACATCTAGAAAATGTAATTGCATAAAGTGAAAAGAAAAAGCCATTTGTACAGCCTGATCACCATAGGTCGTGAAACAAGCACAGCCTGATAAAGCATTGGCATGAAAGGCGACTTTTGCTTTTCTCCCCTTGCTTCTCCGTATGCTCATTTGTGGAATAGCAAATTATAAACAAGAACATTATTTAATCTTTGCCTCTAGCAGTCGTCTTTGTACGTGCTCTGTGCAGCTTTGGTTGAGAGAGTATGAATTCCAAGTTCCATTTTCACAAGAGACTAGCATTTTCACATGATCATGCGATCCCTCTGATGCTCACCCAGCATCAAGCCTTTGTGTCTTGTGGGATTTAGATTTTTCTGTCTTTCTGGAGTTATAGGAAAAACGTTAAAATGCAGCTCTCAAAGTTCAGGGACTAAGCAGAGCGTATTGATCCCTTCCCATTCATGTACACATTTGATGTGAGAACGCTGACCTAGAAGCACTGAGAGTTAGTTTATTAGTTTTGACATTGGGATTCATTAGCTGTAATTCAATTAGAAGCACGCTGATGGATGGGTTTGTGTGCTGGGGCTGGCGGCTGCTTTAGGTTCAGAAACTTACAATTCTAGTCGGGAAATTGTTTTGTGCAATCTTGGGTAAGATTTGTATTGCTAGGCTAAAAGTGACATCGTTCTTGATTTGGTTTTTAATAGATTTCTCTCTGTTTCCAATTATGTTTCTAATTAGAATAATGTCTTATTTCCCATGACAGTTTAAAAATAATGCAAAGTTTGTAAAAGAGAAGCTATTGAGATGATTGAATAATGTTTTCTTTTTCATTTCTTAGACTGAAACATTTTCCATCTTAATTGGATACGAAGACCTTCTAGGCTACAGGAATAATTTTAGTATTTACAGAAGGTTATGGTGCAGTAGTTGCTAAGCTTTCTTCTGTCAGCGTGTCACGGGGCTGTTCCCATTCTCACCCCAGCCCGCGCGCCGGCCCTTACCCAGCCAGCTGTGCATATTCCCTTTCTAGTGGGAAGGCAACACCTCTCTGCATTTCTATATAGGTCTCAGCTTTTCAAGTGTGAGATCTGCTATTCTGTCCTACCCTCTGCTTTCCCATCCAGCCAAAGCTCCTTCCCTTTGCACCTGGAGTAGGGTCTTTCGCAGCAGCATTGTTTCTCCAGGCCCAAAGATGTTTTCCTGAGACTTAATGGCTCAAGGGTTGGATGTCTGAATAACTGACTCCGGGAGCATGAGGGTCCTAGTTGAGAACACAGTTGTAGTTTAAGACAATCAGAAGCTTTTTGTAGTGTGTGTAGAAGAGATCTGGAACTGGCATTCAGTAGTTGTTGGAATTTGCTCTTTGAGGGAAAGACAGATCTAACGTGCTGTGGTTGTGGAAGGGATTCAGGCAGTCTGGGGTGTAGGCTAAATCCAAAGCTGTCTCCATGGCTGCCAGCTCAGAAAGCTCTGGGGTCTTAGATGCTGACTCCAGTGAACTTACCTCTCTATGCATAATTTAGCATGGCTGAGTGCAGCTACCACAAAAGTCTGCCCATGTTTTTCTGGAGCATGACTTAAGTCAAGCCTCTGCCTGAGGTGTGCTGCTGCTGTGTGTGTAATTACCTTTGGAGGTATGGGAGAAAGGTCGGGAGCTCAGAGGTATGAGAAGGGATGGCATTCCCTTTCTGCGAAGCACCTCTGACAGAGCTGCAGTGATGGAGGTTAGAACAGTGCTGAAGCTGTGAGGCTCACCAGAAAAATTTGTGATTGCAGATAGATATGTATTTGCAAGGTCAGAGTGGCGATGTGCTTTGTAGTATCGGACATGAAGTTGAGGGTACGTGGCAAGTCGTATGTTCTGACTCTCAGCCCCTGGAATGGGCTGTCACAGAAGGTTCAGCACTACAGCTGTGGCTGTTGCTTTTTGTAACCGCTCATTTTGCAATAATGATACTTCCTTTTTTTTTTTTAATAGGATAACCAGTAAGCATGAGACACCAATTAATTATAGTAAAACCTGTTTGTGTTTCTAGAAAACCCTTTGCTGTCAAATGGATCAGGAAATTCATCTGGGTTTAAGAGGGGAAAAAAAAATCCCTGCAAACTTTTCCCCTGTATTCTTCTGTCCTCCTCTCAAAACCGAACCACATGTGATGCTTCTGAGGCTGGGGTTCTTCTCTGCCTTGATTTGCGGAGCAGCTGGCACAGCTGAGGGATACCAAGGTGCAGATGAGCCAGGGTGGCAGGAGTGCTTAAGGCAGCCAAATGTTTCCCAGTGTTGGATGCTGCCTCAGTGTGCAGAAGCAGAATTTGAAGAGCTTTGCTAGGCAGCAAATTAAACAGATAAAGCTCTTGAAACTCTTTGAAAAAGTCTTATGATATAAGGTGTCCTTGAGGCTTGACCAGTGTCGAAAAGAACTGGCTATCCATTTGATAACAAGTATCACAGTTCATGCAATGAGATTAAAAAATGCATACTTTTCTAGATGTAGACTGCATTGGTTTGGCTCAGGAATCAGTTTCAACAGAGAAGAATTAATAAAGTTTATCCATAAGGAGCTTATTCTGTATCTGCCTGTGTCTGGACTTTTGCATCTTTCTTTGAAATGGGATATAGGACTAGATGGGACCTTTGATCTGATTTCTGATCTGGTATAGTTATTAAAGCCCGTACTTTCAGCTTGTGAGAGACTATTAGTGTTTCAGTGCAGTGAAAAAGTCTTTCATGGTTGAGGCCAGCCAGATATACCTTGAAGAAAAGTGCAAGTTTCCCTACGCTTTTCTGTCTGTTCTTACCTTCAGGATATACAGCATGGCCCAAACAGAAAAGAAAGGTGGTCTGCTCCGGAAATCTTCAGCCTCCAAGAAGCCATTGAAGGAGAAAGTTGTTTTGATGTATGATGAGATTTTCATGGTAAGGACTTGACCATTTCTTCCTTCTAAAGTGTTGTGTTACATTTTCTTGGTTTAGTTTGAGGGCTTGGCATGGTACATCCTTTTCCCAGGGGAAGGACTACACAGTGTAGACACGCTTCAGGCTCTCCTGCTGTGATGCAGAGCTGTATTCTGCTCTCTTCCTTAGTGTCACCTTGTCCTGTTGTCTACCAGAACCATTTGTGATGTACAGGAAGTCACGTTTTTTCAAGTATTTCTCAAAAAATAATTCAGAAAATAAACAGAGACATGCCAATTGAGAGCTGCTTCAGTTTGTCCTGTTTCTGGGAATCCTTGTAGACAGAATGCTATACTGGGAGACTACTTGGCCCTCCGGTGGGATAATGCTGACTCTGAGCTACTCATGATAATGATTTTCTGTAAATTCTGCCTGAATGATTTCTTCTTGTTGACTCTCATGGTTGTTCCTTTTCCTTTCAGACAGAGGACCCCAGTAAATGCAACCCTAGGTTTTGGGAGGAGCTGTTTCTCATGAAGGTAACAGGAGTTGAACATCCTCTAACTTGCTGTTGCTGTTCTACCTATGAAGTGGCAGACTGTCAGTGCAAGGAACTTGTGTTTCTAAGGTGTTGGTATTTGTGTAACATGCATGAACTGCTTCTTAACCTGACAGGTCAACTTGGAATATCTAGAAGGCAAGCTGGAGGCTCTGGATGGGGAAGAGTTAATGAAGATAAAAGATAACATCAACTGCTTGTTTCAGCACTGCATCCAGGCACTGGGTGAGGAGCACCCGATCAGAGTGGTCAATGCATTACAGGTACCGCACTGAGACACACGAAATGCTGTCTTTGCTTCTGATGAGGCAATGTATTTGCTGCTGCCATCAAACAGCTTGTGCTCATTTCTTTGCTTCTGAGGAGGAGTGATGTCTACAGAGCAGTTTACTTGTCTGTGGAGGTTACAAACGTTCCTAGTCTCTTTAGCCTTTGAAGAACGATAGGTTGTTTCAGAATTCAAGAGGATCCGGTGATGCAGGATGAAGCAGATGGCAGTGGGGAGGACAAGTGGGGTTTGTTCACACTGCAGGCAGTCAGTTTGGGGGCTCAAGAGTGCTCTGTGTAGCCTTGTATCCTACTTTCTCCTGTTCTCCTTTGTTTCAGCTTCCTTTTTGAATTTCCATATGGATAGAAAATGAAATAAAGCTCTGGAGAAGTTAGTGTGAAATTTATACAGGGGACTGGCCCTGCTGGACTCTTCTTGATTGGAACCTGTGAAGAGTTGTCACCCAGAATTAAAAGCCATTTTCCTGCAGATTGCTCCTTGCCAAAGTTATGCTGTCCCATGTCTTCTGGGGGAGACAAGACTGAGGCCCCTCCTCAGTCTTGATGTTTGATGTTATTAGTTCACAGGTTGATTCTTACAGTTTGGTGAATACATTTGTCTCAACTTCTCTCAGCTGTATCAGTACAGGATATGAATTTCAGGTTTGGGGAAGTCACCCTTAGGTGACGTTGGACAGCCAGTAAGCTGGGAAAAGTTGATTTAAAACAGTATTTATACCTCTGACATACAATTTTGCATATTATTATTATTATTAATTAGAATTAATTTGGAACGATGCTACTAATTTTTTTCTTTTTTCTTTTTTTTGAGAGTTCATTGTCAGACTTAGCATAGCAGTGTAGTAACCAGATAGAAATTTGTGCTTTCTATAGCAAAAGCATCTGATGTATGGACAGGCATAATGTGATAAACTGTGTTGTATCGATATTGTATGTTTTGGTGTACTTGAAATAAGGAATTAATCTGGACAGCTCTAAGGCATGTCTGTCCATATATTGGACACTGCTTCTGCCTTGCAGTTTCCTGGTCAGTATTTTTGGCCTTAAAGCTGCACTTAGCTGTTTTCCAAAAGTCATGGTCCTGTCTTGTACTAAACTGGTTCTGAACAGAAGCAGCAGTACAATTACATTTCCTCAGAGTGCTATGAAATGAAGGGGTGAACAAACAGGGAAAATACGGATGAATCCATTCTTTTTTCTTTTTTTTTGAGTTTTCAGCATCCAAGATCCTCCTTAGAAACAACAGAGGTGGAGGAGAGGTCAGATAACATGTATGGCTTCCAGGCTGGGGTATTCATTTAAGCATCTGTGCTTTGCGAGTGCTAGGAGTGGGTCTTAGGGCAGGTTTTGCTGTTAACTTGTAGGTGTTGCCTTACATCTTACCTTCTGCTGCTTTCCTTTGCAGACTTTGTGTGCTTTGATTCGAGGAGTCCATCAGAAGAACAAATCCACTTCTGGGTTTGACATCATCAACATGCTTGTGGGTTTTGATAAGGCAGAGTTGTGCATGAAGGTGAGGCCCTGGCGGTGTAGCGAAACAGTTAGCACAGCAGCTGTGTTGCAGGGGCAGTGATTTATAAGCAGGTGTGTCTACCAAGGTACAGCTTTTGGGGGACATATTTCAGCCTCTTTAATTCTTTCTTAATTCTGATGTTCTTTACCTGTTAGCGGCACAAAGACACTTGGGGTCTCTGTGTTTGTTAGCAATATAACAGAGCTTTTTTTTTTTCCCTTTTCCTTTAGTCCATGCTGTGCAGTCCCTGTGGTTAACAAATCCTAAGGCTGGAAAAGGCTGTCACAGGCCATTAGTTCCTAGTACTGAACCTCAGACCTTGTGCTTAATTTTTAGCTGATGTCGTGTCCTGTGTTCTCATGTTTCCATCAGCATGTGTACTGTTTTAAACTTATTTGATGCTCTTCACTGTAAAGATACTGAGTTTAGAGGAATGGCAAAGTAATTGGTGATAAAGCTGAACTCCTGTTGTATCTTTCATCCCTCTACAAAAAGTAATTTTTCATCTCCCTACAAATAGCAGTACATTTGCGGAAAATATTAAGTAGTAACTTGCCTGTCAGAACTGTATTTTTCCTTTAAGAATAACTGTATTACCTGTAACATAGTATTTGGGAAGCAAACAGCTTCAAACAGCTGTCAAACATCTATATAGTATCTATTTTTAATCATATTGTGCTATTAAATTGGAGGTGTGCTGCTTACAAAAACACATCACTGTGCCTATATGTAGAATGGAATATTGAAGAAGGAAAGCACTTGTATTACTGTCTTGCAACAGAAAGGAAGATAGTATTTGTAGAGCTCAGAACGACTTTGTGAAGAAAACCTATTGTTATATTTATATAAAAATCTCTCAGGCATCTCTCTCTCAGGCATCTAGAGGAAGCTCTTGGAAAATGATCACAATGTTATGCCTGTAGTCATTAAAATGTAGTTAACACAATACCATGTTGAGAACCAATAGTGTGAACGTGGCCTGTGTGACAGTAGTAGTGGCTCAATTATTGATTCTGGATTAACATGGCTTTATATTGGTGCTCTTGTATTTGAGTCTTCCAAAAAGCTTTTTATAACAAACACAATGATTTTAAATATTGCTTTGAAATAATGTCATTGTTGTTCTTTAGAATCTGATGGAGAGCTTGGACTCGCTCCTCTGTGCAGAAGGTTCTGAAAGCCTCAAGAGCTTGTGTCTGAAGCTACTGCTCTGCTTGGTGACGGTAAATAAACACCAGCTGTATAATAACTTAAAGGCTTGTACGAGCCACATCTTGAGGGATGGTACTGTCTCAAAACTTGAGCAGAATGCTGCGGTGTGAAGCTTAAGAAGGGGAAAGAAATTGTGAATGAGAACCAGGGTCATCCCAGGCCGTGCATCATTGCTCTGACCACAATGTCAATACAGACTAGCAGACCTTTTTCACCTCGGAAGATAGGTACCCTCTGGGACAAAAGGGGAGAGACGCTGGAGGAAGTATGAATTGGGTTCACAGGGTTGTGTGTGCGTGGTTTTTTTTGGGTTTTTTTTAGGGAAAATGGTATTTTAAAAGTCTCAGATAAATGGAAAAGGGAGCAGAGGAGAGGGGTTGAGGAAAGAGAGGAAGTGTGGAGTAGGGAAGAGTGGTGAGGATATAAAGAATGAGGAAGTTGAAACAAGCGGCCACTCAGCGTCTCTTGGAGATGATCATCTATGAACTATTCTGTCTGCAATAAGAGATAATTGAGTGTGGGGGAGGTCTTCACTGCCCTGTTCCTGATGGGAAAGTGCTCAGTGGAGCATATGTGCCCTGTTTTTTCATTCTCTGCCTCCTGTGCAGCAGCCTGCTTCGGCTGCTGAGGGCTGTTGTCACGCAGCTGTGTAAAATAGCGATCTGTAGAGGAAAGGGGGAGCTCGTAGTACATCGATCATGCTTCTTGCCAGAGGGAGGGGTGGAAGGCAGGACAGATTTCTTGTACTTCATGTCTAGCTCTACTGCTAGTCACACCTTGACTTGCTGACTAAGTGCGAGCTTCTGGATAAATGTGTCCATCTGGTAGTAGAGCTCTTCTGTTCCCAGTGTGTGCCAGAGGCAGCTACAGCATCATAGGAGGCTTCGGGTGAGATTTTAAAATTTGTGTTTCTACTCAGGTGACAGATAACATTAGCCAGAACACCATCCTGGAGTATGTGATGATTAACAGCATATTTGAAGCTATTTTACAGGTAAGGGTTCTTCCTTCTGCTGCAGGGGCTCTTCTTCTGTAGTGAGAGTTTTCAGGGATGTATTTGCTTTTCAGCTTTCTCAGTGCAGCATTGCTGACTGGCACTGTATGTTGCTTCCATTCATAGCTCAGTCACAGATATTTTATTTTTTTTTTTAATGCTTTCTCCTCCTTACTCTAGGCTGCTGGTTTTAGTCACTACTGAGTATTTAAAGTATTTCCACTTGAGACATTTGTGTATAGATAGAAGTGAACTTATTTCTGGGCTAATTCTAATGCAGAGAATTCCTGTATCAGAGAAACTTTTTCCAGAAAGCAGCCTGGATATATTGAGGGTTTTTTTTCCTCTTTCATAAGTTATCCTTTTTAGAAGGGGACCCAGGCTTGGGGAAACCCAGAAAGCTTGCACAGATAATGTTGGTGATGCACTGAGAGACTGTCCAGTGCTATTGAGAAATGTATTTGCCCTTTATGCCCAGAAAGCCTGTGTGCATGCTTTCTGTAATAAATAAGCTGTGTGTGCAGAACTCAGAACTTCTTGGAAGCACCAACACTCCCTCAACCTTAAATATCATCTTTCAGTTAGGACACAATTTGCTTTTGTGCATACATTTCATGACCACGTGCTGTCTGCAGGGCTGAACAGAACAGTGTGATTATTTATTCCAGATCCTGTCCAGCCCACTTAGTCGCAGGGAACATGGGTATGACGCTGTTGTCCTTCTTGCCTTGCTGGTCAACTACAGAAAGTATGAGGTAAGTATTCTTCTGGATAACAGAAATATCACTTCTCTCTATTAATTTACACTGGCTGCTGGATTACTAAGGCAGCCTACAGTATGGTTTTTAGCAGTACACACTATAACTTTTGTATCGGCAAAGAGCTACAGAAGTTTTGCAGGGCAGATGTATCATGCTAACTGTATCTGTCTGACGTACGCATATAATCAAATGCGTATGGTAGTCATACAGCTCTCTTTCTGCAAGCATGAAAGAAACTACCTAGGGGATTTGCATTTCCTTCATGAAAGTATTCTGAGGAAGGTCCTTTTGGAAGAGTTGCCGTTGTGCCGAACTTGCATGCTTGCCTCTGTGTGTGTGACTGTGAGGTTATACATAATCTCCAAAGTAAAATGAGCTGTCAGTCATCTTGGGCTTCAGACTGAATTTGTGATTCAGAACCTGACTAGCAGACTGAAAGAGCATGGATCCCCAGAAGAGATGGTGAAACTGTAACCAAAGAATGAACTGAGACATCACAGCTAGTATTTCCAAAAGAAACCTGTCTCCTTCTCTTTGATTGATTCCTCTTAGAAACTTTATTAATCTTCTTTTTTCTAAACTGGTTTTGCTACTTTGTGGTGTATTCCCATTTTTTTCTGTTATTCATCACCTTGAAAAAGAAACGTTTCAAGTGTCAAAAAACCCACCTAATGTTGGCTCTTCTTTGCAAGGGGTAAGATGCTTTAATGATCAATCTTATTTTTTCCATAATTAGGAATATCTTTTACGTAGATTGGCAGAAAACTATAAAGTGCTGGAATACCCACCTCCTCAGCAGAATTACTGGGAAGGGACAGGTTCCAAAACCTACCTAGTTTTATAATAGATCTTGTTTTGAATTATGAGTAGACCTAGAGAATAGACAAAGACAGGAGCTACACTTAATGTCAAAATAATCCCCACTCTCATTCCTGTGAATCGTTGTGGGAATCCTGAATTACAGCTTCCATTCAGCAGTCTGTGCCCTGGTAGCATGGAACAGTGGGAGTTTGGTTTCGGTATATGGCTGTGAGGGAAAACTGCTGGGAATGATATGGGTACAGTTACTGAGGGAGACAGACTGGAAAGACCAGAGGTTTCGTTGCAACATTCAGGTCAAAGGATGGAGAGCTGTGTAGTCCCATCCCTGAACTACGGAATGTTATTGAACATATTCATCAATGACCTGGATAGGGGGACAGCAAGTTTGCAGACAATACAAAACGGGGAGGAGTGGCCGATACACCAGAAGGCTGTGCTGCCATTCAGTGAGATCTGGACAGGCTAGAGAGTTGGGCAGGGAGAAACCAGATGAAATTCAACAACGGCAAGTAAGGTAGAGTGCTGTGAGTACGTAAGACTTGCCCTCTGCTCTTTGCAGTAGCTTTCTGTAGAGTATTGAGTTGAGGTCGAGTGCTTTGGAAAACATTGTCCTAGATGTCTTCAAACTGGGTGCCCAAAAGAAATAGTGCTGATGTTGAAATAGTGCAATCTGACCTGAGGCAGACAGGTAGCAAAGGGTGTTTCAGCTTGAGTAGTTCACCTGGCAAGGTTGAAAGCAACTTGAAGAAAGGTTTTATATGATGGCTGCCTGACGCTGCCCTTTGTAAGCAGCGCCACAAGCAAAGCCTGTAGTAATGCAGTCATAATCTTTGTCCTTAAGTAGAGTAGCTGCTTTCATTTGCTGTTCTCTGACCCTTAGAGTCAGTTTGGTGGTTGCCTGGTTGTCAGTGTATTGTAGCATACTTTCATGCTTTAAATTCTTTGGAATTCTCTTCTTAGTTAACGGCTGCAGTTGGCAGGTTCTCTTTAGTTCTGAACTTCATTGGTTGCTAAATTGTGTTTCCAGTTGCTTAAGAAAATCTAATTAGGCTGAAGATTCATTAGTTTACCATGATTTTGTGTTTGTCTTTGATGTGAATACCAGTGTGCTTTGTGTCAGGATGTTCTTTCATTTTTTTGGGATGTGAATTCTCTAGTGTCCCCTCAAATTCCCTGGGGAATATCTGTCCATGTTTTCATTACCGGTGTAGCTGAGATCTTGACTTGCTCATTAACTTTTGTTCTAGGAGTAAAAATTATTTACATGTCTTTACATGGATCCTTTAAAGGGATGTCCCTGATCTGAAACCTAGTAATTTTAAAAAGTTCTTCCAAGTATATACTTATGCAAGTCTTCAGCTATATTTCATGGTTTTTTTTTAAATCCTAGTCCTGATTTCAGAGAACATATTTTTACCTTGATAGTAAGGTAAACATACACTAAGGAGAAACATAAGAGTAACTAAATAATTAACTATATCAGGAAATTAGTGAAGCTAAGTATACACAAAAGGCTGCCAAACAGAGAAGATGCTGTGAGGAAGAGTATTTCATGGCTTTTTCAGTGTTTTAAGGGATGGCTGCTAGAATAGCAAGTTAAAACATAAAATCAGGTAGTGACTTTTAAGTAGTTAGTTTCCTTGATAGCACCTAGGTGGAAATTTCTGTGTCTCATGTTTGACCTGCTAGAATTGGATGTTGTTTCTTTTGCTAGGCAGAACTGAAAGAAGTTAATCAAAACATGGGTTTTTCCCTTTATGTGCTTGTGTGGCAGCATATAATGTGTCCAGTTATGTGCACTTGCCTCTCTGTGATATAGTCAGCTACAGGTGCTGAAGAGACACTTACCAACATTGAAGAGTCAGAAAATTATTACATTTAAAAAAAAAAAAGGCCTCACACAATTCAAATAATTTAAAACGAATCTCTGTAACAAAAAGAGTAATTATTCAAGCTCAAATTCCCTGCAAGATGGCCTGCCTGCAGAGGAGATGGCCTCATCAGAGCCGGCAGCAAAGCAGCTTGAATCATCCCTAATGAGTGTTCAGGGAAAAGTCTTGCGAGGGATAATCGAGTGGACTCTGGCCTTCGTTTGTGTTACAGATGTGAAGATAACTTAAGTACCAACCTAGGGATTATACATGGTTAGCTTGTTTTGTTTTGAGTTTTTTTCTGCTTTCTTTTCCTACCAAAAAAAATTGTTTCCCGTAGGTCTGTGTTGGAGGTGGAGGTACATGTGAGGGCATGGAGGAGATCTCACTCCCTTGGCCAGATCTGTGTGCTTCTTCATATAGCACTCACTTTGTATGGCATGTCTCACCTGGGGATGGCTTTAAAAACTACCCGGTAATGACGTCCCTGCAGCTTCCACCTTCATTTCTCAGAGATTGTTGGCATCTAATGGTGGGCAGTGCACAGAGGACATCTTGAGTATTCCCATGTACCAGGAATTTGTCTGTACCTCACCACTGACAAGAAGCCCTTAATGCTGAAGTGTTTGTTGTCTGATGACAGGGACAGGAAAAGACCTGTGCTCTCTGAAGAGCTGAGAATCGTATTTTTGAGTTCTTTCTGGAGACAGGTGGAGGCAGAAGCTATTTCTAAGTTTGTGTAACCACTTCACTGACATACTTTGAAGTTTTCAAAATGCTTATCAACCACTTTTCAAGGCTGTTGCGTGTTGCTGTATTAGTGGAGTAGCAGGCATAACTCAGACTTTTAAAACTTCTGTTGTGATTCCCAGTGAGAGGGGAACTGAACTCTGAAACAGCAGGACTAGAACAGGGAGGCAGGCAGGGAGTATGGGGTGGGCTTAGGGGTGCTTGTACAACTTTCAGGTTGCTGATGTTCGTCGTGGATGTGCAGACTATTGCTCATAGGCAATAACTGGAACTGTTGGCCCTCGAGGATGGGCAGGAGCAAACTGCACGCCGTGTGGGCAGCACAGGAAATACTCTCATCACGCTGGTACGGACTTGCGCAGTGAAAGGTACTAGAAACTGCCTTGTCTCATATAGAGTAATGCCATGTGTGATTTGCACTGGTTAATCATCTGCCTGCCCGTTAAGGAGTTAGGGAAGCCTCGAGGAGATGTGGAATGTGTTGGGGGAATGGAATGCTTCAGCAGGAATTATTAACAGACTTCTGCAGACTTCTGCAGATATGGAAATGACAACTGAAAAGATAGAGGGCAGAGATCTGTAGCAAGCTAGGCCAGCTTCCTGACCCTATCAGCCATGCACTGGTGCCATCTTGCTGCCAAGAGGCAGGAGACATGGAAAGTCTTGGGGGCAACAATGAACCTGCGCCCCCTCTGTTTCTGTGATGGGACAGAATGTATGACTTGGTCTCAGGGCAGCCTGGTAGCTCAGTGTAGTATCTCCCAGTTTGTTTATTCCCCCCATTTGGGAATTTGGATAACCCTGCAGCCTCTAATCTAACATAGCCCTGATGCCCATTGCCTGGAAGAGCCCTGTCGCTTTTGTTAGTTGTGAGTCACAGGCTGGCTTCTCTTCTGCACATGAGCTGTGGTGTGAGAGTTTCTCCTTGTTGTATAAGGAGAGCAAGAGAATGATTGAAATTAGCAAAGCTGAGATGTATTTACAAGGATGTATTTTAATCTGTGTTTAATTACGAATTTGAGAAGCTTCCGTCTGCTTTACTGACCCTGACTAAATTTAATTTCTGAAGGGAGAGCATGGTTCTAGAGAGGGGACCATATATTGTTACTCAGTAGGAGCTTCTACTCCAGCCTCAAGGAAATGTCTTTGCATGCTTTGTCCACAGGTGGGTTCTGTGTGAGTCTTCTGTCTTTCTGAGACAGCAGAGAGGGCTGCGTGTTGCTGGAGCCAGGCTGACAGACTGGCTGAGCTTTGGTCTCTTTATGATCAGTTTATTTTCTGAACCTAAAAGAAAGCCTGAGCCTCCCAAAGCACCAAATAATTGTGATCACCCTTATTTTTAACTCGCTGTCAAGCTGTGGGCAAATCGGTCAGACAGCTGTGTAACTTGTAGGGCTGCAGCTGATGCATGCTTTGTGTTTATTCTTCTGTCCACTCTGAACTTACTACATAGGTAGAGACTTTTTTGCTCTGTCTTGGTTCCAGATCAACTTTGTTAGTTTTGGACTGACACGTGTAAACCAGGAAAAACAAATGTATGCTGCTAATCTAAAATACTTCCTAAATTATTAGGACTTATCTTTATAGATGGAGCCTGTGTGATTTGTTTAACTAAGTTCAAGGAATTCATATTCTCCAGAGACTTCTAGCTCTCAGTGGTGTAAACTGTTGAAGTGTTGAACTCTAACCCAGCAGCAGATGACTCTATAACATCGTCATGCCTTCCTGGGTCCTCCTTCCTTTAAGCAATCTTGGCAAGGTGTTGCGGAAGAGAGATATCGGAACACTGATATTCAGTGCCAGCTTCACTGCTTGTTCCTCCCGCATAACTGTGCGTGTGTGTCACAGATAACAGGCTCGCAGGACAGCTGCTCCACTCTCGAGGCTGATAGATGAGTGCAGGAGCAGAAACTCCCTCTCATCTCAATAAAATCAGGAGACTGCCTGGCTGAACCAGTAAAGAGAAGTGTCCCAGACATAGCAACCGTAGGGTGTGCTGTCACTCCTGTTTCTTTGTGTGTATTCCGCTTCGTGGGACAGGAGAGAGATTCTTCCCAGGTGGTTGCGTAAACTTGGAAAGATAGTGATTTTTTTTTTCCTGAAGGCCGAACTTAAAACCAATATTCTTTTTTCCTTCTCCCGCCACCGTGAGCAGTCGGTGAACCCCTACATTGCAAAGCTCTCCATCGTAGATGACGAGGCCACGCTCAACGTGAGTATTTGACCTGATTCCTCTGTGCTGCTGGGGTTGCTCTTTCATGTGTGGTGTTAGTGTAATGAACACAGTCATGGTCTTGTAGAAAGAAGGTCTAGGAACAGTGCTACTGTAAAGAAAGATATATAGTGGGTTTCTGCCCTAACGCACTCTTGCAATAGATTGGGCAGCTCATGATTTGGGCAGTTTGATCACCGGTTAAATTGGGAGATGGTTAAAAAGGTACATAGGAAGGAACATGCTAAAATTGATCGATTATACACTTACAAACGAATTATACCCTATTTGCCATCACATGCCAAAAAGGCACAAGATAACTTGTGCCAAAGAATGTATCATTTATCATTTCCAGTGCTGTGTCATCTGATTTTACCAGTCAACAAGTCAACTCTCGTAGCTCAGTGGAAGCTTGTACGTGCCAGGAGTCCTGCAACGTATTTTGGCTTGTAGCCACTGCCTAAGTTTTTTGTATCCAGGCCTGGATGAAAAGTGGCAGCGCATTACAAGCTATGTGAGATCTGGACTTAGGCATGAAGTAAGAAGCAAGCTCCATGCTAAGTGAAGGGCGGGAACGATTATGCTGAGTTGATTAAATTAGCTTGACAGAAAGGATGATCAGTAGCCATGGAATGGTGGAGGCTGTTTGCAAGAAATGAAAAAATTACTAGTGTTTATGGCCTTTGTTTTGAACTTTTGGACATTGTTCTTCTGACACCAGCTTCCTTCTGCAGTTCTTGTCACTATTGAGACTTCCTGAGTGAGTAAGCTCTGTCTGGAGGTCCACGGAGAGTAAATGTTCTCTGTTGAACTTAGTAATTAAATATTCAACTTTAAATCTTCGCATCTTGATTTTTGGATGATATTTTTGTTGTATCATAGCATGTCTTAACAGATCAAACAGCTCCAGGGGAAATTCTTCATGGTGAAAGAAGAATTCATAGCATAGCTGGGTTATCCTGGGGGGGCCAGCACTGCTGGTTGTTCAGTGTGTGATTTTTCTGCATTGAGATTTGTAATGTAAAGATTTTTTTTTAACACTTTCTTTCAGGGAATGGGACTTGTAATTGCGCAGGCTTTATCAGAATACAACAGGTAAAACCTAATTGACTCTTGTTTTTCAATGCATGATAGTTGCTGTACTTTTCCACAAAATTTTGTTTTTGTGTTAAAGCACTTATTTGTCACCTGATGCCCCTGAGAGAGGCAGGGGGATAGTCCTATGCTTTGAGGTACTTCAGCTCGGTTGTTGCAAGTGTACTGTACTAGCTGTGCTGATGTGCTTCAGGAGAGATCTTGCTGTAGGGGAAGATACCTATTGTATGTTTTTACTGTCATGGGTTTTACCTCTGTGTGAACCTTGTGTAAAATCTTAGTCCCAGGTGAAAAGATAAATGATTTACTGAGTACTTCTCTGTTAGAAAATTGATATAAATGAAACACGATCTAAACCAAACAAAGGTATCCAGGACTATCCACACGCCAGATCAGAGATGATTAGGGGATGTATGCACTTCCAAATGGTGGAAAGCGTTCACTGCTTCTGAAAAAAGGCCAGAAAGCCAGCAGCAGGGGTAGCATGTTCCCAGCTGCTGCTTTGTAAGCAACAGTGTAAAATACGTAAGTTTTCCTAAGAAGAGTGTTTCAGAAAAAATTGGAAACTTCACCTGAGCAACCCAAGACTTTTTTTGTGCAGTAGGATTCTCAAAGTATCCAGAAAAATGTTTTAATTTCTTCTTATAGATACACAGATGACTTGCAGGATCAGCAAATCATGTAAATGTATTTAACTGAGTAAATTATTAGAGAAAAGCAGAAAAAACCTCACCCACCGAACTTCCTTCATTCTGACAAAAGCAATCTCAAACTCTGGCCTGGTTTGCTTAGTTCTTTCTTTCCCCCATCTCCCCCAAAATTAGAATTGTTTTCTGTATTGCATTGTATGTGATCAAACTCCTGTATGAAAGACACAATAAATGGCCATATGAGCTTTGCTGGTCCATTTTAATGCAAATGGAGCAACTTGGCTTAAATCTCATGTACCAAATGTATTTTTTGGCTTCACTTACTCCAGTTCCAGTCCCTCCACTTACTCCAGGAATGTGGGATCAGGCAGGATGAGGCTGTGAACCATAATTTCCTCATGGTTTCTGCTGGCTATAGAGTGATTGACTCTGGTTTATTCTGTAACAGATGATGATTGAAATGAAACTGTTCTGTGGTTACTGACTCGGTGTGTTCATGTGGTCCATTACTGCTTTGCCAGTGTGGGACAAAATAGCCTAAGTCACTTGGTTCCTTTCCTTCAGCATTAGCCCAGACTGGATGTATCCTCTGCAACAGCACAGGCGTTGTTCAGTCTCACATCTTTCAGCAACTCCACTTCAACTCTACATAACTGACAAATGTTTTAATACCCATTGCATCTCTTTTTGCGAGTTCTTAAAAGGGGCTTGTGAATGTTGAAGCTTTCTCCATCCTATATCCTTATCAGATAAGACTCTTTCATAGGGACTTAGACAAAATAATCCTAGTTCCATTTCTAACTGTGAAGCTTCATCCTTATTCCTTTTTGTTCAGGCAATACAAAGATAAGGAAGAGGAGCACCAGAGTGGTTTCTTCTCAGCCCTAACTAACATGGTAAGCGAGGAAGCAGTGTTTTTCGATTCCCAAAAATAGCTGCCTTCTTGGAAGTTCAGCAGGAGGGTGTTTGGGATGTAGGTTTTGGAAGAGGAAATGCATTGGTCCAATCCCAACTAAATTACCTGAAGTGGCTGTATTCTGAGGAGTGTGGTGTTGTCTAGCTGGGAAAGCTCTTTCAAAGGATGAGATGTCTATTCTGGTATTGATAATTGAGATAATTTCCTTAATTTTCTTCATTCTAGTTGGCTTATTTTAGAAATCACAATTACTTGTTGGACATTTCTGAACAGCTCCTTATTTTTAAAAACAAGTTGCTGCTCTGCTAATGTAACCTAAAACAGAGAAGCTGAATATTTTTGTGGCAAAGTCTAGTCTGTCGCTAGCTTTAGAGATCTGTCTCTTTATTGTCTTGTTTCTCAAGCCTGGGTGCACTGTAAGTAAGCTTGGATTCTGCAACAGGCAGTGTCTGTGTTTTTGGAGGGTGAAGGCAATTGTGAACCTCTTCTTTGTAAAGAATATCCTCTGCCCTTGTTCAGTTTGTCTTTGCTTTACTCTGAGATTTAATTGTAGTCTGAGATCTAACTGACCGAAAAGATTCCTGTAAATAAGGATAGTTTGGTGTTGACAGCTGTCTGTCAGGAGTGACATGGGTAAAACTACTTCTGCTTTGGGGCAAGCAGATAGGAAATTGTTTCACCTGTCCTGTGAAGACAGGCTCGGAGAGTTGGGGTGGTTCAGCCTGGAGAAGGGAAAGCTCTGGAGAGACCTTAGAGCAGCCTTTCAGTACTTGAAGGGGTCTCCAGGAAAGCTGGAGAGGGACTGTTTATAAGGGCGTGTAGTCATAGGACAAGGGGAAATGGCCTTAACCTGAAGGAGGGCAGCTTTAGATTAGGTATTAGGAAGAAATTCTTCCCTGTGAGGGTGATGAGGAACTGGAATAGATTGCCCAGAGAAACTGTGGAGGCCCCATCCCTGGCGGCGTTCAAAGCCAGGTTGGATGGAGCTTTGGGTAGCCTGATCTAGCAGATGGTGTCCCAGCCCATGGCAGAGGGGTTGGAACTAGGTGGTCTTCAAGGTCCCTTCCAACCCAAACCATTCTGTGATTCTATGATCTCTGTTGACCTCTGACAGAATTGCAGGCTAATCCAGATTGGGATTCAAGATACAGTCCTTTTTTTTTCTCTTTTGTGGTTTTTCAGTAACAGTAGTGCAAAATAAAATGTTTGTAGATCATAATTCTGTTTCCTATTTGTATTTTGCTAGTATTAGAAAGCAAGTTGCATGTGTGCCTGGGATGAGAACACCTCTCCCAGGGCACTTCTGATTTGGTTAAATCCATGTCTTTTTCTCTTGTTGTCTAATACCTTTCACAAGTTCCTCTTATGCAATACTCTTTTTTTTCCATAGGTGGGCAGCATGTTCATAGCAGATGCTGATGAGAAGATCTCAGTCCAGTAAGTGGACAGGATGTTAGTTACACAATGAATGGCAACTCACCACACTGGTCAACATGGTCTGCTCCATCATGGAGCTGTTCTAATGTAGCAAAGCAAACTAGAGAGATGAGTTTTCTTGTAACTAAAACGGTACCACACCCCTGTAAATGGTGGATTTTCTCACTTAAGTGAGAAGGTGCAGCAGGAGGAGCCACAGCTGAATTGCTTGTAATGAAGTGTATAAAAAAAAATAAAAAATAATCCCAACCTGTGTGTTTTGAGGAATTTTTAACATACAGTAGCTATGTTGGAGGTGGAAGGTGGGAAGTGATGGTTTACATGTCTTGTCCCCAACAAAATGTTTTCTCAATCAAGAGGGCAAGTGATAAAGATGAGGGTTTGTGGTGTCTGTAGGAACCCCTACCCTGAAAAGAAAGACCTTCCAAGGGAAAACACTGTTTAAGCAACAAGGGAGACCTTCAGCAGGAAGAGAACAAAGTCTATAGTTGAGCTCTAAAAATAGCTACCTTGATGGATTACTACGTACTACTAATAACTGGAAGAACAACTGGATTGCAGAAGCAGAATTTTATATAGTAAGGGAAAAAAATTCTTCTTTTGGATGGGTCATGCTTCTGAAAAACTCTGCTCTTGGAGTTCTCATCTGGTGTTACCCTTTAACTAACTGTGCTTTTGACTCTATCCTTTCCACAGAACAAACGAAGCAATCCTTCTGGCCCTCTATGAAGCTGTTCACTTAAACCGGAATTTCATCACAGTTCTGGCACAAGTGAGTTTCAGTGCAGCGTTTGCCCATTTCTCTGTAGTGTGTGTCTTTTGAAATTAGAGTCAGAAATGAAATTGCTGAGAAGATAAGTTGGTGGTGTGTTGTTGTTTTTTTTTCCCCCTGCATATGTGTCATATAGGTGTAGATGAGCATGAAAGATCAGAAGCAGGTCAGGGCCTGGGTTTTTGTTTATTATGCTTCTAGGAAATACTTCCTGCCTTACCAGAAACTGAGTAGAGTTTTGAGGGCACAGCTCCTGATGGAACGAGCCATTTTCCCTCCTGAATGGGAAGGGCTGCATGGAGTGCCTTCTGTGCCCTGCTGATCCTGCCTTGGGGTGGATGGAGTGAGTGCACTGGTAGGGATAGGATTTGCTGCAGCTATCATAGCAATTCATGCTCCTATTAGGGTTGAGGGGAAGAGGCTGATCCAGCTCCAAAGTTGAATGAATTGTCCTGTCTGGGTGTGCACAGACTGCACGTTGTTCTCTGTTTGGGTATGTTTTGCTTTGGGACTAATCAACTTGTGACAAATGTTGTTTCAAACACTATTTTGTGTTCAAACTTCCTTGGAGACCCCAACCTGTTTTGACTTGGAAGACTGTTGTCGGAGTATAGCACTCCTCCTTGTGCTGTTTATGGCGAAGAAACAGCTATGGTGGCCTTCTGAGAAGCAGTGGGCTGCTTCATGTCTCTCATCACAAACCTCTGGATGCTTTTCTAAACACTGTGTGAGTTTGCAAAGGTGGTTATTGCTGGGAGACAGATAAGGAGTCAGCTGATTTGGTGATCGTGCTGTGGCTGGCTGGAAAGATAGCTTGATTTGTTTAGGAAAACCTTCAAGTTTAGGCTTTTAATTTTGGTTTGTAAGTACTGCTGGTAATCTGTGAGAAAAAAATTACATTAACAAGACAGTTAACACCTTTCCCCAGTTATTTCAGGTCCTTGGAGCATAGCCATACGCCACAGGCTAGACGCTTGGCATGACAGAGGAGAACTTTGGGGACTCTGACAGTAGTGATGATGAAGAAGGTCTGATAGGCAGATCTACTGCCTCTGAAGAAATCCTCCGTTCCATGGGTGGTTAATTTGCTGAGGTTCCTTGCCTCTTGATTTTTTTTTTTTCCCCAGGCTATTCATTCCTACCACTTGTGAGAGATTTCTGCTCTCTCTGGTCTGTGTAATACCAACTCAGACTTTCTATGGTCAAGATATACCTGAGGGAAGAGAGACCTTTGGCACGGAAAAGAGTAGGACAGGAAAAGAGCAGGGCAGGAAAAGAGCAGCTAGAGTAAAAGTCCTTAAATTAAAAATGAAAGGATAAACTAGTTGTTTGTGAAAATAATAGCTGAAGCAGCCACTGATCGGTGGGTCTAATTGAAGTGAAGGCCTGATGTTCTTGAGTGGATTGTCTGTAATTCTTCATGTAAGAGAGGGCAAGGCAGGTTGTCCTCCCCTTTGGGGAAAAAACCTCATAAAAGCTGGCGAATGCTCTCGTCTAAGTTGGTGTCTGTCGCTGCCGTGTGGTGTCGGCACATAAGAAGAGCAGGGATACAGCTGTGTTGATGCCTGAAGTGTTGAGGTTTTGGTATGCTTAGCAGCTTGTTGGTCCTCAGTTTTTGCTGCTAGGTGGCACTATTATCTCTCAACTGATGGTTGGTGTTTGGGGAAAAGAAAGGTAAACACCATTGCAAAATGTATGGAAACAAACCTAGTTTATGTAAGATTTTCCAATGGAAAATTGTATTTTAAAGTTTAAATCAGTGCTTCCCAAAAAATAAATGCGTTTATAGTTGCTCATAAAATGAGATATTCCAAGACAATGTGGAGGATATCCACTTGTGAAAAATCCTATGGAACGAACATCAAATCAGCAGTTCTGTATCCCTTTTATTTGGAAATTGTGCTGTTATATTAAGGTGGATGATACACTTATGTAAAACTTGCCCTGTGAAATGGACATTTTGCTTGGCAGCTGGACTTAAAATAGCATGGCAGATTGCCTACAGTCTCACCAGCGCGGCTAGATCTGGAAGCTTACAGAGTAAAGTCAAAGCAGTAATTAGGCAGGCAACTATTAGCAAAGATGAAATGGGGAGAGTAACCAGCTGATGGAAGCTGAGAGGATCGATAATGATAGTGTTATTTATGTTATGCACTCTTTCCCTGCAGTGCCTGGGCTTTATAGTGAGACAGGGAAATAATAAATTGCTATCATCATTGAATATGAGCAGGTGGAGGGCAGGAGTGAGGAGAATTTGCTTTTAGGAAGAGAAGTAAAAGGATCTTGGAGGAAGACTTCACATGCAGACCCTTGGGTTGGTTTGGGGGAGTTGGAAGCTATAAACAGTGTAGGCTTCTGCATACCTTTTCCCATTCTGCACTGGGGAAGGGCATGGTGTCTGTCTGCTGCGGATAGCCCAGCAGATGTTTTGTGAAGTAAAGAAACTGAGGTACCGTTTGATTGTTAGGCATCTAAGGTCAAGACGCACAGCCTCACTTTTTGGAGGAGAAGTTGAAGTTTCTCGAGACTTCATTAGTCGTGTCTATTGTGCGAGAGCGTGGAACAGTACAAGTAGTGATCTGTGTGACTGGTGCCTGGGGAAGCTATTGACCTGTGTATGTTTGGGCATTCGTGTGTTCTGTTAGAGCCATCCTGAAATGGGGCTGATGACAACACCGACAAGCCCAATTCCGACGACACCTGTCACTCCACTTGGAACCACTCCACCTTCTTCAGATGGTAAGAAATGTAATGATCTCTTGGGGAAAATGATTTAAAAAAACTGTAAAATAAGTAGCAAAGCACTTTCTAAAGATGACCACTAGTGAGGTCTCTCTGGAGCAGATGTCACCCGGTGTCTTCCTAGAGCGACTTGTCTTACTAAACGTGAGCAAGACTCTTTGACTTGAGTTTGTTTCTGTTTTGTCTTGTATATTGCTCAATGAAATTATGCTGATATTCCTTCTGAAAACAGTACTGTCCCCATATATGCGTGAAGATACACCCAGCCTGTTAGTTACTCTGTGTAGGCTTTTACTTACGAATATTTCTAATGTCAGGTTCTTTGCCTGGGATTATTGGTCGTTGGAACAGAGAATGGCAGTGGATTCCTGCTTGTTGTAATGCACTTGTCCCCATCTTTGAATTACTTGGGATTTAAATCCAGCCTGGGTGCGGAGGTATTCCTCCCTCTTGTTGCCTTTTCTCTGGTAGGCTTTGTAAATGACTGCTAGCCCTGAGATCTTTCTTCTAGATGAGATGTTACGTGTCCACGTAAATACACTTTGAAATAATTTAAAATAAAACCCTTTTCATTTGAGGTATGGATAGATATAGTGTAGTTTAAGAGAAAAAATCAAATGACTGTTGTAATTTACTTCAGTGGCATCCTCTAGATCTCAAGAAAGTGTTTAGTGAAGGAACAGTGTCTGTTTAAATAGAGCACAATTTGGAAATATTTCTGGGGAAAAGCAGCCTGGGTTACTCAGTTGTATCAGCTATTCAGGTCATTTGATATCCTAGTTAAGGGTGATCCTCCCTGTGGATGAATTCTGTCTGGTTACCATGGATATCAAAAGCTTCAGTTAAAAAGCCCCCTATGTCTCAAGTCTCCCTCTGCCTATAACATAAAATGTAGAGGGGCAGGCATTTTGTGGGCTTCTGTTCAAAGTGTTCATTGCAAGTGTATCTGCCCACACACCATCTTATACAACTGACAGAGTTTATGCTTACCTACATCTACTGCTTGCTTGCACTCTCTTCTGTTAATTTACCAAAAAAAAAAACCCGAAACAAAAGCTCCATCCTGTTTTCAGCAAAGCTCAAGGCTTCTTGCCACTCCTAAGGTTACGAAGTTTAAGGAGCGGAGCTGATCTTAATATGCAGCAATTACATTGGGAAGCATTCTTTATTTCTGTTTTCTGTCACCTTGCTGATCCCTACTCTCATTGATAATTTTGAGGTTTTTTTGAGGACCTCGGCCTGGTTTAGCTTGGTGGTGCTTTAGTATTGCTGTTATTTTAAAGGTATGTCAGAATTTTCCTCATTTTCTAAGGTTGTGCAGATCAGCTATAAAATTTGCCTATGGCTGAAATTTAGCAAGAGGCTTTTTGGCTTTGGAATGAAAAGATTGCTTTCTTCATTTTCGTGCATTTAAAAAAAATGCATAGTTGAGCTATTTTCAAGTTTATAGCAACATGTAGAAATCCATCTATGGGTTTCAGGTGCTTTTTTTTTTTGTATGGGTTCCTATTCTGGTGTGAAATTTCTCTGGCTGTTAGCCTATAGTGTGAATTAAGACTTTCAAGTTTCAAAATGTGTGTTAAAAAAATAAAGATTTCTAGTGTGAACCAGGATAAGCAGCGATGTGTTCTTCAGAGTAATTGCTTCTTTTTTTTTTCCTTAAAAAATGAGACTTTTGCTAGAAACTGTTGATCCATAATATGTAAATCAAGTGTGCCTGTCACCATAGTTATCTAAATGTCAGTTTGCTTACTGTTGTTAAATATTCATTCACTGCGTTCATTGTAACAGCTCCAGAAGGACCCACTGGGGATATAAATACATTTTTCAGACTTTTAGCTAAATCTTTGAGCTATTCATAATATTGGGGGTGAAAAAACTTCCAGTCTCATTGCATAGACTTTGCCAACAGACTGGGCACGTTAGTAACGTGTCAGGAGCCCCAGAGCTTTGAGATTGAATGGACTAAAACAGCTCGCGCTTGGGCATGTGCAGCCTTTAGAAGCTAAAAGCTCTATTATAATTTCTTTGATGTGATTTGAACAGCAAGGTTACATTGATCTATTTGGCCTGTTGTTTCCAAGGGCTACAATTTTATATTCAAGGTGATTGTATAATCCTGAGCTCCATGAGAACCTCTGCTGTGCTCTGGGCCTCTCTGTTCAGTTAAAGAATCCTGCATTTTAACTGTTGGTTCAACTCCACTGTCCTTCTGTGCCTCTGCTTGCCCCAGTTCCAGGGGTAAATAAGCCTTACTTGCCTCTTTACAGGGTTATGAGATAGAAGGCTTGAATTATGAAAGGTGTGGTTGTTAAAGCAGACTTTTCTCTGAATCAAAATGCCATCGCCTACAGGATCAAATCAGTTCCCTGCAGAGCCCCAAACGTAACCATCCAAAAACCAGACAGGAGTAATTCCTCACTTCTTGCAAGGTCCAGTCTCATCATAAATACCTTTTTCTTTCCTCAAGAGTGAGGAAAGCCCTGAGCATTCCTGAAGATAGATGGAAAAGAGATAATATAGTTCTTAAGATGCGTGTCCTAGTGGTCTGCAGATCTGTGTTCAGTGCAAAGACAGCCCTATCCTAGGCTACCTTTATAGCTTGAGAAGAGAGAACGCATTCTGGCAATCATAATTCAAGCACCTATGACCTCCTACATGTGAAAACCTGAGACTTTGCAGCTCCTAGGGAGTCAGAACAGTAGTGTTGCTGTCATGTCAGGACAGGCATGTAGAGCTGGAAGAGATCCACTTGACTCCTTGAATCTAGTATCTTTGTGCTTGCAGGTACATCATAGAATCCCTTAAATTTACCAAACTTTGGGAAACAAATTTAACAAATTAAAGCAATAATTCCAGTTGGGACACAGTTTCAGCATCTTGTTCCTTGGTTAGAAATCTTTAACTTTCCAATCTGCATTTCTTGTCAGTTTGTACCCTTTTATCTTGATGTTAACCTTACTTTGGAACACAGGTAGCTCTCTTTCATGTGTTGGGTTACTCACTTGCATATTTTGCTGTCTCATAAGAAGGGCACACTGTTCCTCTGATCAATGTACTAGCCTTTCTCTAAACTTGTTCAAGTATGAGTTCGTCCTCTCTGAACATGGGATCAGCATAATTATGCACAGTGTTTGAGACGAGATCTCACCAGCACCTTGTGCAGGGCATTACTGTGTTCCTGCCTCTGCTGGAAGTGCATTTTTGGATACGCTGTAAGACCACACTCTTCAGTGCTTTGTCTTGGTAGCTTGTCATCTCATGATCTGATAGTGTACCACGGTATCACAGCGTTTCGATTGCAGCTGATGATCTCTCAGCTTGTCATGGAAATAAATCCCTGAATTCCTGACCTTATGGCTTGCACTGTTGAATCTCATCTTGTATTTATTATCTGGTCCTTGTTTTTATCCGGTTCTTTGTGCGCAGTCTGATATTCCTCTGTGTTTACATACCCCAGATTTCTGCCATTAGCAGATTAATTAGCAAACAACTGTTTCTTGTGCCCAGGTCACTCACAAAAAAAAAAAAAAGAGAGAACTATACCCTGAACTGACACCTAGGGAATTCAAGTATTAACTTCCTCCCAGACTAATTATTTCTCCAATTGCCAGATCTTTGATATACTTTAAATTTCTGTATTGGTTTCCATCTATCTGCTTCACTCCTAATTTTTTCATACAGAGCTGTATTAAATGCTTTACTGAAGTCATCCTAGACTAGCTCCATCAGGTTTTTTTGTTTTGTTTGTTTGAGTTAATTTATCTTAAACGATATCAGACTTATCTGGCAGGATCTTCAGGTAAATTCATGCTGTATTTATCCCACTTATCTTCCCACACACACCCCCCCCCAGTATCTCTTGTAAAGTTTTTCTGAATGGGGAGGCTAAGAAGGGCCCTTGCAGACAGCTCGGGCTCAGTCATCAGTAAAAATGTGGCTGAGGCACATGATAGAGGTTTGACAGCTCATAAACTCGGTGCTTCAGATGGTACATGGGGAGTGAGCAGGAGCACATTGTACAATTAGCTGAGTAATTGAGATAGCTTCTTGTAAAGTCTAAGGCAGATGATGTCTGGTGTTAAGGTGTCAAAAGTACAGCTGGTGGTAAGGGGGAGTGTATCCCAGAGAAACGCCAGTGAGCTGCTGTTCTGCTGCAGGTACGAAAGTACATTTCTGCTCCCTGCTGTGTTGTGATTTCTCTAGCACAAGCTATGATTGCTTCTGCTTTTTGATTTTTATAAAGCTGCTCTTTCTACCTCTCTTTTCTACTATTTTGGTCATGTAATAATTGTTACGTTACTGTCTTGTGTGCTGCTTCTGCAAGAGATGCTGTTGTTGGGAGGGAAAAATGGAATTGATGGGGACTTTTTGGAACTGGAATTCCAAATTGCTGAAACTGAGAAGGGCCTTTGGGCACTCTTTTTTTCCAAACAGAATGGTGTGAATGTTCGTTGTGTTGGTTGTAAGAATTAAATGGATATTGGTGAGAATATCTTGTGCTCCCCAGGATGGGCATGTTGATGAGTGCTAAAACAGCAGGCTGATCTCCCTCAGGGGTGGGGGGGCAGGACAGGGAAGGGTGTCACTTTGCTGGGTACAACCTATACTTAGACCAGGAGAAATGGTCTCTGGGGGTACCAGTGTTCAAAGCAAAATCTTTACTGGGTGGTCATGAAAGAGAAGGAGTTCAGGTGACCCTGTAAATAAGCTGATCCTATCCCAGATCTGTGTGTCTGTGACTCTGTAGAGTTATCTCTTGTATTTATGGAGGGTAAACGTGTCTTATCTGCTTTGTTCCAGTGATAAGCTCTGCAGAGCTGCCTTTGGATGCTGACGTGCAAACTAGCAACTTACTGATAACCTTCTTGAAGTACAGCTCGATTGTGATGCAGGACACAAAAGGTAAATAAATTCTGTTGATGCAGCTGTGAATGCAGCAAGCAGTGCTTCTTGAAGTCAGGAGAGCATAAGAACATGTCTAGTGACTCCAGAAATAGAAGTTAACTGGAGTCCCTTTAGAGGACTGAAGATTCCACCTTTTGAGAAAATGAAATTATTTCTTATTGCAAGATAAGAGTTATGAGACTAGGAGAGACCTAATGCTGGCAGGAGAGAAGTCAAATATGGAAAGAATGTAATAATAATAACAATACCTAATAACCAAGCCTGCCCCTATGCAGGAGGTGTGAGCATATCTGATTCCTGGATTCTGCCTGTCAGAGAGGGGAAGTCATGTACCAGTGAACTGTATTTTTAAGAACAGTAAGAAGCTGATACAGGAGGCAAAGCTCAGCATTAGGAGAAAATATTTCCTTTGTCCTTTAGTACTTGCTGGTTAAACAGGCAGCTCTTTAATTATGAAGAGGACAGCAGTGACTTAGAGTACAGGATATATTTCCATATTGTGCTTTTTGTTTCTCCTGATAGTTTTGTGGGAGTTAATTTCAGCTTGCTGGAGTTGAAGCGTTGCTTCATCTCCTGTTCAGGGTACCCAAGGGTGCTGTTGTGCCCAGTGGTTGTATGGGCAGGACCATAGCGTGAACACAAGTGGTTGTTTTATCGTATTTCAGACCGTTACCAACTTCTGCTGTTAAGTTAGATGTAACAACTGAACAAAAATAGTGAGATAACTGCAGAGCTATGATACATCGATTATTGAACTTGAATGCTTGGCAGTATGTAACAGAGCGGGCAGGAGAGTTTCCTTGTACCCGCTAGCTTGCAGTGAACTTGTACCTGGCTGCCTTGTTCAGTATGCAAGCTAGTTACGGGGGAAAAAGTGGGTAATTTAAATTAGGACCAAAAGGAACTGCACAAAAATGTCTAGTGCCACCCCCAAAACCAAGGCAGAATCAGGTTTACCTGTATCTTTTTTTCAGAGGTGTTGCAAACAGGTTGGATAAAGAAACTCTGATAACAGAGCATCATTTTTAGACTATCCATTCCAGTGTTGGACTACCCTTATTGTGCGAAAGCTTCATGTGCATCCTAAATTCTTTGCTGTGACTTAAATTAATTACTAGCTATCTAGTCCAAGATAGATACCAAGAATGGATTATTTCTTTCTTCTTCATGACAGCCCTTATGTATTTGAAGTCTGCTTTCATGTTTCCTCTTGCTTTTGTCTCTAAGCTAAACCACCTCAATCTTTGTTCAGTCATTTCTTACAGATTGCACACATGAGGAGGGCTTACCTGCTCTCTCATCATTCTCATTTGTTTTTCTCAGGGTCTCTCTTGCTGATGCAAGACTCTGATGGAACAATTTTGTGGTTTTTTTCAATTTAACTTCTGCACTTATTAGTCACTGTAATATGGAAACTCTGCATAGGGCCTCAGGAACTGCCAAACTGGATTAGTTTCAGATGGAGTGAAATCTGATAGAGGGGATTCCTTACTACACAAGCCAGCAAGAGATGTGTTTATCTTGGTATGAGACAGGACCTGATGTTTCTTTATTTACTTTCGTTCCAGCTTGTATAACATTTGAAATTTGTGTGGCTTATAGACTTAATTTCCTTGCTGCCATGGTAGAATGCGGCAGTGAGCTTCACTGACTGATTGCTTAAAAAAAAGTGTGCTTCCCAAACTGGTGCTTATGAAGTCCTAGTGGGTATATTTCTGTCCTTATATTTTGATAATAGGTGGGGCCCTGCCGAACTTTTTTCATTTTGTGTAAGACAACAATATAGCAAGAAGAGAAGAATAATGAATAACTCTTAATTTGCTCCATGTGTCTTGAGACAGGTGGGAACACTTAAGAGGGAGACTGGTTTGTTCACATCCAGGACTAGACAGTTGTTTTGGTCCTGTCCCAGAGAGCATAATTTAACAGATTGTATTTGCTAGATACTCCTCTTGTTTTCTCTCCTGTGTCAGTCAGAGGCAGCTGCCTTGGGAAAAACAAAAAGTGCATCTTTTTTTTTTTCCCCCATCTGTAAAACAGGGTTCATACTGCTATAGCTCCTCATAGGAAGTGGTCTGCTTTGTTCCTTTAATGAAGGAACTGCCTGCACAGCTGCCCCATAACTGCTGAAAATGGCACGGACTTCACAACACACTGGCTGAAGGCAGAGTACTTGGTGTACAGCACGATCCCCAGAGAGAGGTGGTGGCAGCACCTACAAAAATATACAAGGAGGCCTTACAATAGGAAAATAACAAGGCTGCAGTGTGTTCCAGTTCTTTGAAGGCATTTCTCCTGCTTTGCTGGAGTAGAAAACTTTTCATTTAAACATTTTAGCTGAGGTAAGGAGGGAGACATAGGAGAGACTTAACTCTCCCATTCCAAAATTCCTCTTCATCTTTCTTGGTGCAGCAAGATGAAATCAGCACACCTCAGGGCCCATCTTGTTAGTAAATATCTGTCCCTCAGCAGTGTAGGAAAGGAAAAGGAGGCAAACTAGACAGAACAGCTAGGTAAACCCGTTCTATCTATGTTTATAAATTATCATATACACACTGACTACCAAAGTGTTTGTGAAAGTGACCTGCAAATAGTAAGAAGCTTGGCTGATGATGTCTTCTGATTTATATGAAAGTGGTCTGACTGTTTCAGACTTCGCTTTCTTCCAAGTGTAACTCTAAGGCAGATGTCTGGACTGGCATGTTTTAGTAGTCTTATGCTTTAGAGAAGCTGTTGGAGATCACAGGAATGTGCAGTTTTAAGCTTCCTCAGCATTTAGTTATAGGTATGTTGTTGTTGTGGTGGTTTTTTCTTAGGGTTTTTTTGTGGTTTTGGAGCTATGTGCTGAGTGATTTGGTTTTTTATAACAAAGATTTTTAAATGAGCTTGATTGGGCAATACCTTGAACAACCTCATCTTAGCTGGCCCTGCTTTTAGCAAGGATCAGACCAGAGGTTTCTTCTATCCTAAGTTACTCTATGACTGTATGTATCTTGGGGTGGGGTTTCTTTTTGTTATTTCAAGGTTGAAATTGAGAGGGAAGTGTTTTAAATAATCTAAGTTAAATTCACATTTTTCTGCCTTAGTCCCTTTCTATTTGTGAGTGTCTCAGTCCTCCAATTGTCATTCAGGGCAAAAGCCGCTTGAAGTTGTAAGATGAATAACAAGTTGTGGAACATGATCAGGGTGGAATTCCTTTGGCTTAAAATGCTAGGTCTTTGCAGACTTCCTTCTTTCATGATTTTACACATAGCAAACTAGGTCATGTCTTTCAGTACTGAGGTTAAAACTCAGGACTTTGAGGATAATATTGGGAGTCGTTCTGCCACACTGTGCTGTGACTCTGCCAAAGCTTTGCTGCCTGTTTCATAACCTACAGCAAAAGTGATCTTTTTCTTTCCACCTTGTCTGAGAGGGAGAAGTGTGTCTCTGCTGTGACAGAAAGACGGGGACTAACCCCAGTATTTAGGATATCTGTGGATGTAAAACTGAATGCGACAGAAGCCCCACAGATACGTACAGTCCTGTTGGAGGTTCAAATCAGAAACTTTGCTCTTGGGACAGACTGGTGAAAAATTGGTGAGATTTAGTGGTCAGGATGGAGGGTGAGTCCTTAATGAGAGTAGCTAGACTGTTAGCTGCCAGGGAGGAAGGAGGAGTGTGCAGAATCTGGGCTTTTCCCTTGCTGCCAACAGCTGTCTCACTCTTCAGCATTGCTAGGTTTGTGTGTCTCATGCAGGTCTTGTTTTCCTCTTCTTTGCAGATGAGCATCGGCTACACAGTGGCAAGCTGTGTCTGATTATCCTGACGTGCATAGCAGAGGTAGGTTTCTTGTGTGACGCTGTTCAGCAGACAGTGTGTTACAGGGCTCTGTCTACATGCACATCCCCTGCCTCCTGTTGACTGGGAGCTGAAGATGTGCAGTGGTGCTGAGTAGTGAGGACCTCAGGCACTTAACGTTCTGTTAACAAACTTGATGCAGTACTGTTAAAATTGACTTGAAAATTGAAGCATCTTATTTGGGATAGCCAACTCTCAGGGATGAAGAGAAGAAAGAGTGAAGCTAAGCCTTTTCTCTTTTAGCTGTTGAGTGACCTTGTGGTGTGGCTTTCAGGTGAGTAACTGCTAATGGCTTTCAGCTCTGTGCTGTTCATGCTAAACATGGGCAATGCCATACCCCTCCTGCCTAAGAGTCTGATAGAAAGCCGCATGGTTGTAGGTCTCTACAAGCCAGACAAGTAGCAAATCTGGTAGTAGGGTGAGAAGGCAGTTCACAGAGCTTTGTCAGCAGTCCTGGCTGAATGTGACCATGGGAAGTATGTACTAATGGCTTGACTGATGTCCTGAATGGTGATTGAGTTTGCGTGTCATTTGCATTTTGCTTGCTTGCAAGTAAAGACCTTTCATCCTTAACAAAGAATGGAAAGGAGCAATGTTGATAGCCAGTGTAAGGATTCTGAAGTCCTGTTTCTTCAGGGTGCAGTCTGAAAGCTACTCGTCTGCATTTCAGATATTTATAATTAAATGGTTTTGGCACTTGAGTTCTTCAGGTGGATGCATAGATAATAGAAGATAAGAAATACTGTTTCTATATAGCAAGGGCATGTTTTGGTTCCGGGATTTATTACTGAACTTGACTGTGCATTATCTGGAGGAACCGCTTTGATTTAGAACTGGTCTTGGAATGAGCTTTCCCTGAGGGTTGGACAGCTGATAAACCTACCTGCTAGTCCTGCAGTAACTTCTGGCGTGATGGGTCCATCAAAATGCCAAATAAACCTTTGTCCGCGCAGTCAGACGAACCTGTGTGCTGGAGAGCCACCTCATGTGTTGTACAGCACGTGTTAAAATCACACGGTGATACGTGCAGTCTAGAATTTGGATTAACAAAGTAGGAGAATGGAAAACAAATGCAAAGAAAACAAACAGTAATGCAGACTTTAACTAAACTGGAATTTGGATCAAAAGGGTTTTACTTTTGTGTGGCTGGAGACATGGGTGTGGACAAGGAGGAGGTGACAGGTGGCTTTCTAACCTTATAGCTATATGTTTGGAGTTTTACACTGAAACACAGGTGATTTGAGAGGCAAGTGGAAGGTGCTGGGCCCTTGGTTGGCTATTCATGTCTCCTTCCTTGCTCTTTTCAATAGGATCAGTATGCTAACGCTTTTCTCCATGATGACAACATGAATTTTCGAGTAAACCTACACAGGATGGTGAGTCTTTTCCTCCAGATGGTCTGTTTTTCTCTTTGGAATGGGAACACAGAGTATCTGAGTCCCAGTATGTTGAAAACTGTGTCACAGACATCTAACCTAGATTGCTAAGACATGTGGAAATCCTGAGAGAAATGCAGTAGTTGGGAAATGATTTTGAAATTGCTTTCAGAATGTCTCGCTCTTTCAAAGAACAAAGAGCTGGTTGCCCTATTGGTGAATTCAGAAGCCTGTGTAGCTGGAGAGGAGCTGTGTATTATGAGGCCTCTGAGGAACTAAGTGGCAGAGAGAATGTTCTGCCTTAATCTTCAGCAAGCATTAGCCCTTGTGTGATACATTAACAGCCAGCTGGAGTTACACTGAGTGCTCTAATTTGGCTTGTGCTTCATCCGGGGTGGGGTGACTCGCCTTCACAGAGCCTTTTCCTATAGGTGTCTGTGGAGGAGCTGCCTTTACCTGGCTCATGAGGCTCTAGTTTCAGGTTACTGGAACGGTTATCTTAATTTGATGCGTTCTGTCTTTGTGGTACCGGCAAGTTCCAACTCATCTAACAGCACAGCAGCACTTGAAAGTGTTGCTGGTCCAGGACAGAAGCAAACACTTTATAGCGAGCATACAACAGACTTGCCATTCAAGTAGCCTTTCTGGTCTGTTGCAGTAAAGACCAAAGCCGTTTAATACTGCACACACTGTTAAGAACGCAGATCAGACTTCTGTGTGAAAATCGGTATGTTAGCCAAGGGGGAGGAATTTTTTTTGTTGTTTCTTTTTTCCTCCCCACCGCAGCCCCACCCCACCCCCGATATAACAGTGCCCTCCAGTTACACAGCTAGGGAAACAAAAGCCCAGTGATCAACGTGCTGAAAGCAGGCACAATTTTGCTCCAGCCACAGCCTTTAGGATTAATATAGGTGAGATAGCAGTTGGAGAAAAAGGCAAAGGGAAACCTGTGCTGATGGTACGATTTGCATGAAAAATACAGTAATACACAGAATGTCACTTCAGGCTTCTATTGACTTCTTTTCATCTTTGTGTGTTTGAAGCCAATGAGACATAGGAAGAAAGCAGCAGACAAGAACCTGCCCTGTCGCCCGCTGGTGTGTGCGGTGCTTGGTGAGTATTGTTAGAGTGTGTGCGTGCTTGTGGTTCCCCACGCATCTTTTGTTCTGCTATAGAAATATGAGATTTGTGGATTAAGAGGAGGGCGGTTATGTACTAAAGATGTTTCCAGCAAGGGACCATCCATCTCTGCCTGGCTGCCTCAGAGAAATTAAATCCAAGATTGCTGCTCTGTAGCAAGAAATCCTATGTACATTTACAGTAGGTTTTGCAGAAGCCTGTTGGCCCCTTTCACCTGAATAAGTAACAACAGGGAGGACAGTGGATTATTAAATTCTCAGTTTTAGGTGGGTGTAGTAATAGGGGGTCACAAGTTCTACTTTCCCCAGGGCAGTGGTCACAGCACCGAGCTTGACTGAGTTCAAGCAGCATCTGGACAACGCTCTGTCATCTGCTCTGACTTGGCTGGTCCTGTGTGGAGCCAGGAGTTGGACTCAATGATCCTTATGGGTCCCTTCTAACTCGGGATATGCTATGATTCTGTGATTCTAGATGATATAACGGGGGCAAACCTACAGAAAGGACAGGTGTTTCTTGGGGGAAGGTGTTTACTGGACATTTAGCCTTCTCTGAGGAAAAAAACCAATAGGAATGTCAGTAGCTAGGATTGGTTTTGCCTGTGGGTGTGGAGGCACAGTTGAAAGCTTTTCACGCAGCATATGATTAAATTCTGACACTCATTGCTGCGGAGGCCAAAAGCATACATGGGTGCAGAAATGGGAGCCTGGATCCCTGAGTAACTCTCAAGCCTGATGATATGGAAGCAGTTTCAGACTCCCAACGTTTTCAAACAGGTGATTGTTGAAGCGAAAATACAACAGCTGCCTGAAGAATCTTTCTAGACCTATCAGATTTTATGCACTCTTCCCCTAGACTGTTTTTAGTCCCTATTGAGTCATATTGTTGGGCTGTTAGTGCCCTAGGAGATTACATCTCAATTGTTATCATTGGCATGGGTTAAGCATTTTGTGCTGAAGTGGTGTTAGGCAGAGAACACACACATTCAGTTAGTGTTCATTAGCTGAGCCATAGTAACTTATCTCTTTCAATTGTATTTCTATATTCTTTGCCTCTTATCCCCACACTGGGAGCTCTTCAATGTTAGAGACATTCTCCTTTTTTTTTTTTTCTGTTTTTATTATATTTTTTTCTAAATGAGTTAAACAGAATCTTAGCCTGTGTTGAAATTAAACTAGGTTTGATTGCTTCAGAATTTATTTTAGGGAAAAATAGGTGTTCTCTACAATATCTTCTCTTTAAATAAACATCTAGGTTGTACATAATTTCTGGTAAGAATGATTTTCTAAAACGTGCTTCTCAATAGAATTTTCCATTAGTGACATGACTTGAAATATAAGAGCAATTATAAGCATCAGACTTCCTGGTGTATTCTGTAGTTGATTAATAGTGGGAGAAAGCATATGGGGAAGCAGTGCCTCAAAGCAATGTACATTACATGCCCTCAGTTTCCAGTATTATTATTTTTTAATTCAAGAGGAAGTCTGATTCTCTTTAAACAAGCAAAAGTGAAATTTTTCTCATTTAAGCAGGTCTGTCTGGTAGAGGTAGGTAGGTGGGGTAGTTTGACTTCTTCAGTGTTGTCTACTGGAAGTTAACTGTAGCTAGCTCAATACTTACTTTATTATTTTATTTTCTTTTCTGTCAGATTTGATGGTGGAATTCATTGTAACACACATGATGAAAGAATTTCCTATGGATCTCTATGTGTAAGTGTCTGTGGGGTAACTCGTGACTTCATTTGAAGTTCGAATTTGGGTGGAACTCTAGTTGTAGAGCAATCTTCCAGCTGAAATAACACTTTGTGGCTGGTGGGGAGCAGGGTGGCTTTTCATGAACTCTTTGAGCAACTTTTTCTATGTCTAAAATGCTCCGTGTGCCAGAAAATTGAAAGTGAAATGAATTTCCACCTTTCAGACCGATTTCCTAATCTACTTGATCAAATACAAAGAGCTTTTCAATCTGAAAAGCAAGTTTCATAATACACAGTCATTGCAAGAATCCCTGCTTCCAGAAGCTGAATCTTGGACTAGAAACTGAAACAGCAGTTTTGAAAAACCCAAGGACCAGTGATGGGAGGCCTGGAAGGCAATGTGGAGAGTTGGGGGAGAGGTTTAAGCCTGAAATAGCCTGCTAGACAGTAAGGGGTAAAATTTAGCAGTGGGGAAAAGGAGAGGACAGGGCCACACATGAGCACTTGGTGTGTCTCAGGAGGGCCCTAGAATGCTTTGTTCTGCTTTAGCCTGGAGGGCAGAAATAGGATTTAGACAGAGCAATGGCTTTACTCTGTTTGTACGGTAGTGAATTTCCCCAAGGCTTGAACAGCACTATATTCTGTAGAGAGATGAAGATACATAGGCTGTTTTCCCTTAAGGTAACTTTTCAGCATGCTCTGATTTTGCCCAAATAATCCTGCAACTACAGTGCCTTTGCAGGAGTTGTACAGTTCAATTACTACTTTGTGGGAAATGTTTTTGTAATGACAATTACAGAATTAGTTGTAATTGGGTGTGGTACATTGGAATTTCACAAGAAAGGTGTGAAATGCTTGGGCTAAAAAGTAAGGTCACATCTAGAAACCCCATGAGAGTAAAAATAGTAAGTCGCAGCAGCCATGGTGGACATCTGTATCCATTCCTTTTGGCATGTTTGTGCAGTCCTTTCACTACACTCCTGTCTGAAACCATCCCATAGCAGACACAGTTATTGCAGACAAAGCAGGTGTTCTGAATGCACAAATAGCGTCATACTTTTCTGCAGTACATTTAAAAGGTGACAATATGAAGCTGCTCAAGGGAGGGCATATTAATATTTAGAAGAGAAATCCAGGTTGCTTTGACCAAGGGTGGTTTTGATCCATTATATGTATTATGAATCCTCATCACAAAGTTAAAAACCAGACACCCTACCAGGACTGATAGCTTCATAACTAGAGCAATGTCGTGGTTTGGGAGTCTATAGGCTGGTAGCTGGTGCCATGGCTCCTCAGGCAGGGATACCAGGACTGTTATGTCCCTCCTCAGCCCTTTTCTTCCATGCCTTGATTCCACCCAGAAAGCTGTATGCTGCTGTATACAACCACAAAGTTTCGGTGTTGTAATATGTCTGCAGAATATTTTGCATTAACAGCTGTTGTAATTATAAAGAAATGTTTGAGCCATTGCCAGATTCTCTCTGGTCAGTGTCTTAACCAGCTCTTTTGTAGAGGCCAATTTTAGTCTTACAGCCAAGCAAATAGGTCAGTGGAAAGGTGCAGGGCATTGACTGGTACCAGTGACATCAGAAATAGCAGGTCTCTCCCCAGAGCAATGGCTGTTCCTGACCTGAAGACAGCTGTCTGTATGCCAGCTGGTTTGCTTCCCTTTCTTGGTTGAGTTTGAGAATCCAATCTGAAATACAGCACTTAAAGTGATGCTCAGCTATTATACATAGGGTTTACCTTTATTTCTCTAAAGTTAGTTTCAGTCCTTACCTCATTGTAGTATTGTTTTGGGGATCATCTAAGGGTCTGAAAAGAATAATGTATACCTTCTGCATATTATTTCTTAAGGCTTTTTAAAGCCTTGTTTTGAACTCCTCATCCTGTTTTGAATAACATCCATGCAAATTTTTAAAATGTGATTTCTCTGTCTTTGTCTGATGTGTAGTGTCTTTCAGTAGGTAGTGTCTTTTCAGAGATGTTGATGTTAATGAGATAATGTGTTTTTGAGAAATAAGAATTGGGGGAAAAAGGATTTTTTCCTTTTTGAAGTCTTCCTTCTGTTTTTTTCTAAATGTCAATAACTAAAAATAGCTTGGCATAACAAATTCAGATTTGTGTATATTTTCCGTCTTGTCCTTAATGATAGCTAGTGGTGGAGAATTTCTCATTAGATTGTATATTTAGTTCCAGTATTATTTGTGAAGAATTCTTGTATGCCTAAGAGTTTGTACGAACACTAAATGCTATAGGGACCTACAGGATTTGGAGACTTCACAAGGATACTAGCTGTATGTTGGGGGATTTCAGAGCTTGTCAGTGTATTCTTGATCATTCCAAAGCTCATACTTAAATTATTTAAGGAGAGTGGAAAATTTGACAGAAATCTTTCCTTTTTTATATAATTAAACTGCATGTCTCAGTCAGACTGAAAGTCCTGCAGTTTGTTTGACTCTGTCATTTCCTTTAGCCTGCATCATTTGGGCCAAAGAAACTGAAAAGCTTCATTGTATCCAGATTTTACAAAATCTGAGCGCAGTATCTCATACATATGGACCCTGCAAGTGAAGTAACTCATTTTGTAGAGCTTATGAGGCCCTCAGGTAAGGACAGCAAAGAGTGGAAAGTATTAATTAAATATAAACAACAAACTTGCATCTATAGTCGGTCCAATCACTTTGAGCTAAAGCTGGCATACAGCCCCCTTTCTCTCATCTTGTCTGGTTCTTTCTTGCAGGTATTGCTTCCCTTTAGGAGCCCGAAACCACAAGCCCCATCCTTCTCTGATAGGCTTTGAGTTTGTCTATTTCCTTGCTCCTGATTCCAGAGGTGTTTTCAGGTTCGATGTAGAATTGCTGGGAAATGCAATGTAATTGATTCTTTGCCCTCTCTTTTCCAGACGATGCATTCAGATTGTGCACAAGCTGCTGTGCTACCAGAAGAAATGCAGAGTGAGGCTTCATTACACCTGGAGGGAGCTCTGGTCAGGTACTTTGCATCTGCAGAGGCAGGCAAATGTGAAAAGCCCAGAGTGGGTGGCTGTTCGGTGGCTGTGACTGCCTGTTCCATTGCTATAGGGTTAAACAGCAAACACCAATTCTGTTAAAGCATCTTTATTTTGCTTCTTAGTTGCTGCATGCAAATTACCTCTTTTGGAAAGCCAGGTCATTATCATAATGGTAGCTAATTTACTTTCTTGTCTGGCCATGATCACCATGGTATCCAAATGTCTTTGGTTTTCTGTTTCATTACCTGAGTCCCTCTTTACCTGATTGGAGAAATGGAGTGATGTTTTATGCAGTAGTGTTCCTCTCTCAGGTACTTGTTGAGTAGAAAGGAGGGAGGCTCTTGGGTAAAGGGAAGTGGGCCTTACTTCTTTACTTCTCCTTTTTTACTGTAAGAGATGGATACACGTAGAATAGTGTGGGCAGCTTCTTCTGAAGAGAGAAACCTAGAAATGTCAGTGGGAGGGAAGAGAGGTTTTTAACTCTGACCTTTGCATTGATGGTAGATAGTCTGGTTCATGCCACTGCCATCCTGAGATGGATAAGTATGGTGGGGTTTGACTCATTAACTAGTGGCCGTAGCTTTGTAGGACTTTGATGATGCAGTCCTTGGGGGTCTGAGGATGGAGGTAGCAGAATGGATGATGAGACCTAACACGCTTCTTTTGTGGATATGTGTGCTTCTCTTCTTATCTTGCAAGCAGTGAAGTAGCTCAGCTAGGAAAGTACAGTTAATCCCCTAGCTGTTGTGGCTTAAACAAGAGGTTTATGAAAATTCAAGGGAACGTGGCCCTAATTGTGTATTCCTGGAGCTGTCCTTGAGGATCAGCGACTTGGCTGGTGTAATGTGACTCCCATCAGAAATTTGAGAGAGGATGACTTTTGAAAAAGGCGGTGATGAGAGGTTTGTGAAGCTGTTCTCAATTAACACCGAGTACTTCCCTTCAGTAGCTTGGCACAGCTGAGTGTAGATACAGAGAAACGAACCAACAATCTGAGTCACTTTCAGTTACTAGATTTTTGCCGTGTGTGACATGTGGCCCATTCAGGCTTTCTAAATTATTCTTGTAGAAGGTGAAGTGGGTGCCCCTAATTAAGGGATTAGTGATTTCTTTTCACTTGTTTTCTTCAGAACAGAGCCCTAGAGGCATGGCTCCAGTGTAGTGTCGGTTCAGGAGAAGAGCGTGTACGATGTGGCTGTCTGTTGTGAATAGAAATTGCATCTGGCAGTGTGTGTGATACCTTCTCAGCTGTTACCAGTGAACCAGATCCATTCCCATTTGTCCAGGCTGAGCTGGGTCTTTCCTACACACTGGTGGTATGGAAGTCTCAAATATAATGCCTTTTGCTTGAGGATACTGTTCCACAGTTCAGAGGGCATGCTCTTGGGCATCTTTTAATCTTTAACTGCCCCTATTTTAGGGGGAAAAAAATAAAAAATTCTTGCTACACACTGAAATTCAGTATCTTGGGATATCCTTGTTAGCTGTCTCTAATTAGCTGGTGTTTGTCTAGTGCTTTGGAAACGTAAAATGTCTCAGAAGTATTAAGCACTGCACATGCTTGGAAAGTAAAGCAGTAAAGTAAAAGCACTCAGATTGGTCCGGTTTCTGTGGGGACCTGAAAGGTCTGCACCCCCTGATGTAGCTGAAGAGCTTCACACTTACTATAGATTTCTGTGTCTTTAGGGAGATCCTCTCATGTGGGAGTGACTTAGAGTAAGAATGTTTTGAAGTTTTTTCTTCTAGAGTGTTGAGGGGAACAGAGAGATTTCCTCAGTAGCTGCCGGGTGATTCCTACAGCCTGGAAGGCTCAGAGTTGAATGGCACATGCACCTGTAAAATGGCATGTCCTGGCTGCTCTGGGTGTGTACTGCTAGAGTGCTGCATGTGGCAGACTAAATGCTAATTGCCAGCCCTATCTTGAGATATATTTCATAATTAACTCTTATCCCTGTCAAGGCTGCTCTTTGATTACCCAGAATGCTGCTACCTTTGATGTGAAAGAATGGCTGTTTTTCTGGTCTCGATCTATCTGACAGGTGATTCCAAACTAGAGGACAGGGACTTCTGGATTCATTTTTATCCTTTGTGTGAGCATATTCCCCTTCAGACTTTTAGTTTAGATCGAAGAATTAGTGATCACTGCTGGATGAACAGCTAAAAGGGAGCAGGTATTCACTGTAAGGCCTGAGATCTCAGGCTGCCCCATCAGGCGTGCTTTACAGAAGGTCTTCAAGCCCACACTTGTCTTCTTGAATGACAAGGTGTGTGATGACTGGAGCAATGCTCCTGTTGTGCAGCGTGGATAATAGCAATGGAAACCCCCCAACAGAGCTTAGTGGAACAAAGATGCTGGAGGGAATTGCTGTAAGGAAGTATTGAAAGAAAGGGAGAGAATTCTACCTGGCATGTAAAGGAGGAGAGTTGTTCCAGGCAGAAGATTGAGTGGGAGAAGACAAAGGGAATACTGTGGGGTAGGTAGCTGGTATAGGGTGCAGAGGAACTGAGATAAAGGTTGTAGGTGGAAGCAGTGGCAATGTATGGAGCCTTCTGTTCACTTGCTGATTCTAATGTTAGCTAGTCCCTGATTAAGGAAAGCTACTCGTATGTCATCTGATGGATAGATACTCTTCCTTTGTGGGTGCTTTGTCTTCAGTATGGAAGGCCACTTTGAGAAAGCTTCTGCATTTCCTTTTTTTTTTTTTTATTTTAAGTTGCAATGATTGCAGAGAAATGCAGTGGAGCCAGGTGTTTAGCATCTCACAGGACATGTATCAGGCTGTTTGTGCCATCTGTAATATTTTACAGTTTTTTTGGATATGCCACTATGTGGCACATTGCTTACACATGCTCTCACTTCTGGTGGACTTCCTTTTTCAGCATCTTGAGGAAGAACAGTATTGTTACTGAGCCTTTGGCTGTGATCCAGCCTTACTTCCCTATTAGATGAATTCTATCATATTAAGTCAAGGGGCCAGGACTATGGCATTCATACAGTATAAATCTCTAGCTGTGCTGACCAGACAACCAAGAATGTTTAGCTGACAGATAATGATGCCGCAGTTTGAGTGCTGGAAGCGGGACTGACAGAAAGCAAGATCTGTAGGTGGCAAAAGTAGTATACATAAGCTGGCTCTAGCTCAAAGTAGGGTGAAAATAAATATCAGATAGCTAATGGAGCTAGATTCTGGAATATCCTAAAAATGAGTGCTGGAGAGTGAAAAGCAATTGTAATTTGATTAGCCTGTGAAGGTGATTACCAAGCGCAGTTACTGATGTGTGGATGAAATGTTCAGATTCAGAGATGCCTGCTGATCTTGGTTCCTCTTCAGTAGACCTTTTCAGCAGATTATTGGCCTCAGTCCAATCATCTGTGGTTAGTATGTAGCTCTTTGCTTTGAGCTCTGAAGAAAATCGTCAGGTTTTTCTTCTGTGACAGTGTGCCATTACTGGTGACTAGCCTGGAAATTTGGCCAAGGTCAGAAACCTAAGTGGATACAATTGAGTTGACCTGTTCCCTTACAGATTTTTGGCTGACTGGAAATCTCCTTGACTGTTATGCCAGGTACCTTATCCTTTTTAAACACTGATTTATTGTATATCAAGTGTAAGATACTTTATAAAGCTGATAAGGAAACTTTACTCAGTTACAACCAGTTCCCTGCTCTCAGAAATAGCATGTTATGGCCCATGTTTTTCTTAAGTTCTCTTCCTTGTCACGTGAAAATGAGGTTGATTTTGCTGGTCGTAAAGGCGGGGTTTGGGTTTTAATTGTTGAACTCTCACTAGTTTGTACAGCACTTGAGTGATGGAAGGTGCTATATATGTTGTTGTTGTCAAGCATGTATAAGCTATGCCAAAAGAGTTTTCATGAGTCATTTAAGCTTTTTATATAAAAAGACCTCATTTCTTCAACTCCTCCCACCTCAGAATTAGTAATGCTTGAGCAATTCACTCTGAGCTTAGGGAGTGCAGGTAACTTCTTTGCAGTTGCTATGGTTTGCTTTAAGCAAAAGTCATGTTTAAAGAAACAGAAAAGCAATTCTAATATAGCCTTATAATCGCAAGAGTAGATCATAAAAAAAATCTTAAATATAATAACGAATAATGGTGAAATAGCTATTTATTAGGGCAATTGAATGCAAAGAGGATTAAAATGGGCTTTGCCGTTAATAAGTGTTGAAGATCAGTTTCTAAATTATTGTAACATAAGGGCTACAGCTTCTTATCTTGTAGCTTAGTTAATTTGATAGATGCTGAATGCACTGTTAAAATGAAGGTGCTTCAAATGTGTAGCACTATAAAGAAGTTATTTTTCTCTGTTTTTATTTTAGGATTATCAAAGCAGACTTTTGCTATGCTACTGGACAAAGTACACTTTTTTCCTTTTTGTAGACTCCTTAGATCTTTTTGTTAGGCTCTGTATTTATAACATGAGGATAATACGGCTTTCAAAATCTTTTTGGGTGAATACTGAGGAGGTGAAAGGGGGAACATTTTAAAATAAAGAAGCAATATTTTTGGGGGAGAACCTCCCCCCTGCTTTAAGTATGTATAACACACTTGCCCTTATACATTGCATGTTTAAGGTGTTAGTGTTTAGTCACTTGTACTTTGTTATTTCTGTGGTTGAATATCGAGTACTGATACATTTGTTACCTACGGCCTTTCTGTTTCTCCAGCTGTTGATCAGGTCTGCTTCAGCCCTCTGATTTGTGTTGCTGAACAGATTGGAAATCAGGTGATGTTGCGTCTCCCCCTCATCTCTAATCCCTCTATCACTGTCACATTCTGCAGCAGCTACCTGGCAAGGGAAGCTTGTTGTCTTGCAGCATTTGTGAAGGCAGGATTTTTATGCTGGTGTACCAGACAATCTGGTTCATAAATGATAAAATCCTTGATCACTAGGTGCCATGAGAGTTTGAAAGACTAAAGAGCTGATTAGCCAGTTAGCAAATAGCTTGAAGATTTTAGGGAAAACAATTAGAGACCTCAAATCTGACCTTTTACAAACTCGTGGAGTGTCTTTTGTGGCTTTAAAAAAATGCTACCAAGGTCCTGCATGCTTCTGAAGTCTTAAAAGTTCAGAGGAAGGAGCCGTGGTCTAGCTGATGGTATAGATAAGGCTGCTGTGGTAATTTCTGTGCAATGAAGATTTCTGTAATATAGTAACAAAGAAATAAATGTCTTTAAACTTTGAAGGATGTTGCAAGCGTAAGAGAATGGTCTCTTCAGCACAGCATCTTCAGAGGTAACTATTGAAGGTCATGAGTAGAGATAGGCTAGAAGGAACAGGAGCTTCTGTGTTAAGTGTAAAATGCTTTCATAAAATGAAATCTAGGGTGAGTATAAAGAAGGTCTGTTTGTCTCTGTTAAAGGGTTCTACTTGAGCTTAACTGTTTTGGGAAGGAAAAAAGTTGTTATGTGAGACTTGACCTTTCAAATACCTTCCAGCAGAAATGCTTTGACTTCACTGCGTTGCTTGTAAACCCTAAAGAGGACTATAGAACAAATGCTAGAGACCTTTGTAGGTCAAGATCCTTTACCTAATGCAGGTTTTTACCTGGTGTTTACCCTCTCATTTCTCTATGCCTTTTGATAGTGGAAGGCTGGCCCAACTTTTCAAAGCTGCACATTGGAATCTCTGTGTAACTGAGAGCTCCCATCCACAAGCCATATGTCGTGCTGGAGATTTGGGATCTCATGAGTTGTTTGAGTATAAGGTGATGCTGGCTTTTTAAAGAGAGTGCTGCTTCGCTGAGGAATGAGGCTGGAAGTGGAAAGGATGGATTTCCTCTGCAGTTCCTAGGGGTGGTTTAGTGGGAGCATCAGGAACTGAGGGAGGAAGAGGACAGAACAATGTCCAGGCTGGTTAAAGGTGAGCTGCTGAGCAGCATAATGGGAGTTCTGAGTTGATGGCATGGGTTGGTCTTTGGACTGGAGGGGATCTTGACCTGAGAGGATGGAGAACCTGAGGTGAACTGGAGGTGGTAGTGTGTTAGGAGGGATAGGAAGCCCAGAGTGCAGGAGGGGCAAGGTAGGGTGAGGTCTGGGTTTAGAGGGTTAGGGTGGCTGGGAGGTATTACTGGATAGAAGCTTTGGGTTAAAAGTCATTGGATGATCTGGAAAGGGAGCTATTCAGCGATTTTAATTTTCAGGGATAGAACTAAATATCCTTTTCCTGCAACCATTTGTTGTGGGGCACTGGGGAATGACAGCTAGTATCTAGCTTAGGTGTGTGTCCTGGGTATTTTTTTCCAGTGCTTCTTAATGTATTGTATGATTGAAAGAGGAACGGATGATTTCTTCTTAGAATTCTGTTTTGACCACTTCAGCCATGCTCATAACTTCTTCCTGTGCCAAGGACATGGACAGGACTTCGCAGGTCTTGTATTAGCACTCCAATGGCAGAGATGTTAGTTCTAGGATTCCAAAATCAGTGAGGTCCTTTAGTATTCTAATGAACTGGATCATTAAGTTGAAGTTTTGGAATTAGTGTTTATTTCTAAGTGGCTCAGTAAATTGGCATTAAAATTGTGATTAACTTGCATTTTATGCAATGTCCTTGTCTGTCCTAACTTATCACGCCTTTACTTGTAGACAGGTGACCAGCGAGCTTTATATTTGTTCCTTATCTTTGAAATTGAGGGACAATAGGTAATATTGGCCAGCTGTTTAGTAGGAAGCTGAACAGGCTGACAAGCACTTCCACTTGTTGGCTCTAGTGAAGTTTCTGAGGAGGTGGAATAGTTCTGAAAATCTACTGGAAAGAATAAAGTTTCTCACACAAACTAAAGCCTCTAACTGTTATGTGCCATGGAACAGGTAGTGGGAGTTGGCAGCCCTTAGAGTTGATGGTTTTCTTTACTTGTAGGAATGCTGGTACTTGGTTGGACGAGCTTGTGTTGACACAAGCTTGGTACAGGAGTGCAACTGTTAGTCTTGTTAGCAATTTCAGTGAACTTAGGAAAGGATCAAAACTGAAAGATAGTTTTACAAAATAAAATTTGTTTGTAGCTGTGATGTATGCTGTGGGTTGATATTAATTGGTTTGTTTAATTTGTATTTTCGGTAGCACTCCATGTTACCCCAACGAAAACCCCAGTCCTATTTTACAAAGCTCACTTACAGGCAGAAGGCATGTGAAGTTCAGAAGGAAGATGACAAACATATGCTTATAGTCTTCTGCTGCCACTCAACTGGTGGTCCAATTTCTTGTTAACCTTTCTACATTACCTCCTTCAACCAAAGCTGAAACGCTTCTGTGGTAAGAGCATGTGGCTGCTTGGTGAAATGTACTGGTATAAATCCCCTGAAGAAGGTAGTGTGAGAAATGCAAAAACTCATGGCTTTCTTGTAAAAGATGTTCTAAATTCCCTGCATGGGGCATTTTTAGGAAGCATCTGCTTCTACTTAAGCTCTTCTTAGTCTTCTATTTACTTTCACTTTAACATATTAATACTGTGATAAAGGGTTTGGTCCTCGTTGCTGATGGCGAGAAAAAGGATAATAAAGAATTTGTGGCTCTTATTGATCATCTGGTAAGATCAGGATGGGAATTCTTTGTCAATAGAGCCTTGCTCAGATGAGCACAAAGGGAATTTAGTCATTTAAGTGGACAAAAATCTAGTAACCTTTTGGTCATCCTGCCTCAGCCTGACAAGTCTCATCCGGATATGTTGCTCTGTCCTGTAAATAACTTTTTAAATAAAACTAGTTAACACTGGAGAATTTGATTGTGAATCCTAAACAGGTTTCAGATCACAGTGACCTAGTGGAGATACTGATGATTTCTTCTGGGACACAGTCTCATTGATGACAGAAGTGTTACAGCCAGAACTGTTCACAGCCATTTCTCTGTCTGCACGGAGGGATTGCAGCGTTCAGAATGCAGTGATTTATCCCTGTCCCCTTCTTGTTTTCAAGAAGCAGAGCACCTGCATCCCTTACTTTGCTGTCTTTCCATGTTCTTGCAGAATGTTTCTGCCCTTTCTGCAGATGCTCCTCCTTTCCTGTTTTAAAATCCCATGCAAAAATGTGCAACCTTAACTCCCAAGACTACTGTTTAATTATGTGAACATGCACGGTCAGACAGAATAGAATTGAGCTCAGTACTTCCCTTTCCTCTAAAGAGGAATGAGGGTTGTGGGAGTGTGCTTTTTTAATCTTTATTTTTAAGAAAAAAGCACATTGTTCATCTGAGCTTTAACTGAAGTTGGAAAATTTGATTTCTTTCTTACTGCTTGCTGGATTGCTATCAAGCAGCATTGCCCTGGCATCAGCAATCAGCATTTCCATTAAGCTTGCAATTTTCACACCATTGGCTGCGGTTAGGTGGGAACACTGAGTACCAGGGATGGAGACTATATAAAGAAAGTAAAGGGTTGAAAGTGAAGTGCCCTACTCATCTGAACCTGGGAACGACGGGTTATGCCAGCATGTGCTCCAGCCCTCTGGCAAGCTGGTTTTACTCATTAAGAATACAGGCTGCTTTCATGCTTGTGCCCTGAGAGTCATGGGGAGAAGAAGGAACAGCTGTAGAGTGCTAAGATGCCGCAATGGGGAACCTGCCAGTAGCTGTCTGCTGTCTGCTATGGTGCTTTGGTGACCAGGAGCCAGAACTTGGCAGTGCCTGTGGCAGCAATTAAAGGAGCCCTCTAGTTGGGTGAATTGTTACAACTATGAGCGGGATGCTCCCTCCTTATCAGAGCAGAGGGAAGGAGCTGAAGCGTGTTGAATAGTGATGTTGACAGAGCTTTTATTGCTTCCCCTGCTCCCCTGAGAGGGCACTGCAGCAATGGTGCAACAGTCTTGTTTTCTAGTGCTTTGGCTGATTGACGGGAAGCTGCAAGTGCTGTCCCTGAGTAATTGGTTCGCTTGTCCAAGGATACTGGGATAGTTTCTGCCTCGGGGGGTTCTGGTGCATTAGTTTGTAATAGCAATGTAGCTATTTCTCGGACATGCTTTCTATTCCTACTGCTCTATCGGGAAACTACCTCTGTTGGTTCTTTTCTGTCAAACCCTATCTGTAGATATTCATCTCCTGCTGAGTCTGTGTTGATCACTGTTCTGCTGAGCGTCTGCGCATGCTGAACAGCGCCAGATCTGCACCCTCTTAACACTCGGGTCATCTGAGTGTGTTGTATTTAAGCCTTTTGCTTCCCTACTTCTGGGTTTTTCTTCAGGTATAGCATCTACTACAGGTGATTACTCTCTGTTCTGGGGTCTCTCCTCCTCCTCATAGCAGCGCAGTGGGATATGTGGTCATCCTAGCTTAGTCCTTGTTGACTTCTAGTCTGGAATAGGAGAGTGGACTGGTCTGTGGTTATGGTATTGCCAGGTTGTGAGAGTCTGTTATTTCCCAACTCTGTGCTGTAGTTTCTCTTGAGTAAAGGGATCATGCTGGACTGAATTCTGGAATCTGGACGGCCCTTACGAGAAAGCGTTTGACCTATTACTTTGCAACAGGCATTTGATGTTGACCGGTCAGAGACAGAAAACTGGGCATAGATGGGCCTTTGGTCTGACCAAGTACAGCCAGTGCTGTTCTCATTGCTCTATTTATGCTTCCAGTGCTGTTTCAGACAGAAAGGTGCTGTTCTGTCTTTTATGTTGGAGGAATTGAAGCACAGAAAGAGGAATTGAAAGCACACAAAGTGCTGCTTCCTAAGGAATTTAATTCCGTTTCTTCCTAGTTCCAGTCTAGTGCACTAATCCTTACGAGATCTGGCTCACCATGTGCTACTACAAGTAGCATGGACCTTGCCTTGAGAGTACGTATATGTGAGCAGGCTGACTGTAAGAGGTCCAGCACGGTTACTGTGCTGCTGAAGCACTTGGAGGCAAAGGATTTCTCTACAGCAAGGAAGTATTGCTCAGAAGTCAGTAGCAGCTGCCCTCTAGTGACATGTGGGTGGGGGTCATCCGAAGTGGGCTCTTGGTTGAAACACTGAAAGCAGGACACTGAATATGCTGTTGGTACAATGGTAACTTCCAGAGGGAGTGGGAAAATCACTGTTCTTCCCAGTGTGCCCTGAGAGTTGGAGGGTATAAAGTTGGAGGATTTTAATAGACTACAGGATCCGGTTAATTGATGTTACACTGCAGCTTCTGAGGAGCCCTCGCATCTCTTTTTCTCCCTCGCGCCGTTATTGAGGGCCATTACATGCACCATTAGAAAATTTTTGACCTGTGAGTGCAGCAGATGCGGTGACAGCAGCCTCCATACCGTGCTCAACCCATCCAAGCTCTCATTGATGTGTGTCTCAGGGCTGTTCTCTTCTGCTCTGTTGTGCAATAACACATCAGAGCCTTCTGATGCTCTTGGCAGAGTCTGTGCTACATTCTGACTTGCCCACGGGACAATACTACTTCTTTTTTTTCCCCCCCTTTTTTCTACTTAACCTACCTCCACACTCCTGTTGCATTACACGTGATCTAAACAGTGAACACTGAGACACTAAATAGAACAAAAACTTTGTGTGAATCCCAAATGTGCTGGGGCTGAATATTTTCTGTGTGAAATGAGACTTACAGGGAAAGGAGGTAAGTCTGATGTGGGAGGAGGAATAAGGAAAGGAGAGAGTGAAGGGCATCCATCCATAACAGGAATTACCACCTTCCTGGCAGAAGAGGAGATACTGGCTGCCCACAGTCATCTTAGAGGATTGGCTTGAAGGAGGGCAGCAAATAACTGAGTAGGAGTGCTGTTGTTCCTCAGCAGACAGACTGGCCGTGAGAGCTGATAAGGGAAAGTGTCCGTCCTCAAAAGCAGCTGTGCGGCAGAGGAGCTAAGAGCCACTTTTGCTGCAGTCATTTGAGTTCAAAAAGTGGGGAGGGTATCTATAAAAGCTGGTGATGTCACTTTTTAGACTTTGGCTATAATAATCCTTGGATGAGAAAATTGCCTTAAAAACCAATCTGGATGCTTTACACCACTGTCACATGGACAGCCAATCGTATGGCTTCATGTCCAATTTAAGGGTCCACTCAACAGGCTTTTCTACTTGGTTTTGAGGCTGTAAATGTAGGTGTTCAAGGCCGTGTTCCCTTCTTAAATTAAGAAGCATAGCCAGTGTGCTCAGATCACAAAATGAGGAGCTTGCATGCAAATACTGAGGGCTGCTTGTTTAGTTACAGCCTCCTGCTTTTGTTGCTAAAGAAGTTATAGTGGCACTATTGAATCATGAAATTATGACTGTTTTGAGACATACCGTAGAGGGTGTATTGTGTCCTGGTAAGGGATACCAAAGACAGGTATCTTTAGGAAAAAAGGCTCTGGGGGCTATTGCAAAAATGATGCTGTTTTCCAGCTAATGTTGAAATAGATTTCATGCCCAAACCATCCATCACTGTTAAATCCTGGAGCACAAATTGGGATAATGTGGCTGAGCCCAAGCAAAGGCCACACTTCTATCTGCCTGCGCAGCTGAGAGATTGAACTGCTCCTCCGTTGGGATCAAACATGGATAATTTCCTGGCTAGTGTGAGAGGGCAGCCTGCAGATGGGCTGTGAGAGGGAAACAGTTGATTGCAGCAGGGAAAAAGTGACACATCTGTTTTGGCTTCAGGTTGCTCAGGAGTAGTAGCAGCAGCAGCACCCCGTTGGAGCTCAGGGGCAGAGGGACATTCAGCCAGTTGGACCTTTGCTCTAAGGTTTTATTTCGTGTGTGTAATTGTCACTGAAGGGCACTGGGCATAGGAATCTGGGTCTAAAAGTTGTTAATCCTGAAAACTCCAGGGCATAGCTGTCCTCATTTTCAGTGTGTGCTGTGCCTTACAAGCAAACTACAGACACACAAGTAACCATAGATTTAAGGGTTTGTTTTCCACAGTGTTCCTGTTCCTGAGCGCCACTGGAGCAGAGGCTGGTGTGGAAAACGATCGGTTTCTCTTTGAGCATCCATGTAGTGTATATTTTAATTAGGAGCACTGCAACTTCTTTAGGAATGTGTCATTTCCAGTTGGATAAATTTGCACAGTGCACACAGGGACTGTAAACCTGGTGGTTTAGCTCTTCTGACCAGCTCTGAGCCCAGCACCGAGTTTCTTCTTCATGTGATGCACGTCCCTCTCCTTCCTAGTTCTTAGGGAAGCAACAGAATAGATCGGCTGTGAGTGGGCTATGGTGCAGTGCAATTCAGGTATAAAGATTGATTTCAAGCAGCCATAATCTCTTGTCTTCTTTCTAACTGGAACAGGAAAATTAAACATGAACAAATTCATCACAACGGTTGGAACAAACGTAGGAGCTGTTGTTGGGGTAGAAGAGAGCAACAGTTTTCCTTCAGGTGTTGTCACCAGTACAGAGCAGTGCAAGTGCTTCAGGGAGGTATCTGAGAACTACTGTGGTGGGTGATGGTAGGGTACTTGCCCCTGTCAGTTGGTGAGTGCTCATACTCTAGGCAGTGGTGGTTACTCTCATTCGTCAAAAAATAGTGTCTCCCCACCATGGGCAGCTTTCACATTATCTATGTGTGGATGTTCAATGGCTGCTTCTCATGCGGTGGAGAACCATGCTCGGCCAAAGGCCTTTCAGCAGGGTTCTGGTGGGAGAGTGAGAGGCAGTGGGATGAACAAGGGGCTCCGCACCACTTGTGATAGAAAATCCAGAGCTCTGCCACTCTGCTTTCAGAAGCCCCACCTGCTAGTAGTTGAACAGCAGCGCCTGCTCTCGAGGTGTGGCTATATGGACTTGTGCGGCCAGAGAGAGGTAAAGACACACTTACATCTATTAAATGGAGAGATGGCCAGTAAGGTGCTGTGACAGAGATGCAGAGCAGCTGTCTTCAGTCCAAAGCACTGGCTGCAGGGAACTCTACTTTTTTTTGCTGTGGAGGCTTGGTTACCTTGGAAACCTGTTTTTAGCTGGATGTCTGCTCCGGTGGAGAGCCCATCTGTACCTGCTACTTCTTTGTTTTGAAGCGGCTGTTTTACAGAAAAATACCTGACAGGAGTATTTCCAGAGCTGGATTATTGTGGATTCCAAGCTCTGCTTTTGGTCCCAGGAATTTGAGTCTGGTGGTGCTGTGGGCAGTTCTGTGGCTGGATTGAAAAGGTACCAGTATATCTGCTTCCGGAGGTGTGCGGCTGTCATGGACAGGAGAGGTGCTGCTGCTGACTGTTAAATCCTGGAATAACTCTGAAAGATGCATCATTTGCATGTCTGGAGTTTGCAGAGAAATTTGTTCTGGTTTGCAGTTCAGCATCAAGCCACCGCTGGTAGATTAAACTGAAGTAACTTCTGTCTGTGATGAATAAGTACCCTCACTAGGACTTTAGGCTTCCCGTTTGGGGGGAGTATGCAAACTTTTGATCCTCCCAAGGAACTTTTAGTATCGGAAGGTAGTGGTGGCAGGACTGTATTTGGAATCTGACAATTTTGTTTAATTCTGGATCTTACCAGTCTCTTCACATCTGTCTTTTTACTGTAGGTTTTTTAGTTTTACCTTTCCTGACTACTCTGTAATCTTGAAGAGGGGAAGCATGTCTAAATTTTGCCCTTACCTCCTTTTGGTTCCCTGTGTTTTATCTACTCCTGTTTCACAGCCTGTACCTTTGGGCTGAGATGGTCTGTTCTGTATTTGCTGTGGGGTTCTCCCAAACCGGAGTTGGTTTTCTTGGAGGTTACTGAGTAACGGGGAAAGAACAGATAAATAAATTCTAGATGCACCTGTAACCAATCAGAGTAATGCCTGGCATTACTCTTAGATGCAGTTACCAATTAAGATCCTTTTTAAAAAGTTTATATGGCATTCCAGCTTGACTTTGCAGGCCATCTTAATTCAGATGTTTTAAGTCTTGAAATCTGGTGACTTCAGAGCAGAGAATACATAAAGAATCTGTTCTAGGCAGGCATCAGCTTTCAGCCCTGAGCAGCTATAATGCAGAAGAAAATAGCTTTCTTTTTTTTAAATTTTCAAGAACTAGAAACAAGAAGATAAAGAACTTTTCATTTTATTCCAGTGTATGGAATACAATTGTTTATTGTAAAGTCTGTTTGATTAAAGCTCTTTTAGCTAGCCTTTTTGTTAATTCCCACTATCACTAACCGATTTTGGGTGGTTACAGCAGAAGCTTTTGTTGTTTTCTTAAGACAAGCGTGAACCAGATCTGTAGTCTTTACCGCACAGCCCTAGATAACTGACACAATAAAGTACTGTATCCTTCCTTGTACCACTGCGGCAGCATTGACACAGAGCTACAGAAAAAACTGTGCCTTTTTTTTTTGTTGCTTTTTTTTTTAACTGCATGTATCAACAAGAGTGACAGTTTGAGGCTGACTACACATACATCATGTTGGTGATGTGTGAAGCAGAAACGAGACAGTGGGATTCTCCGACCTCAAGGCTCACTTCAGAATCTGGCAGATAGAAAAATCTCCTGTGAACTAAATAAGCTAACAAGAGCCTGAGCAAATTTGATTGGGAAGTCAGTGAAGGAGAGTAAACATGGGACAACAAAATAGCTGTCACTTACCTGCCCAGCACAGTATTTTAGCCACAAAGAAACTCCAAAAGTAACCAACATGTAAACTGATATGTTTCTGAGAGGTGAGCACCTGGCATTTAGGTTAGTTTCTGCTAGATAATGAAAATGCATCTGTATTTAAGTGATGTAATGAGAATGACTTTGCTTTTAATTTTATTTAAAAAATACGTATTGTTTTCTCCTAGCTTTGATCAACTTGTTGAAGTTCCTCATGTCTAATGAGACTGTGTTGCTGGCCAAGCACAACATCTTCACCCTGGCTCTTATGGTGAGTACAGACAGAGCAAATCCTCATATTTGAAGTAGTTAATCTTGAATGAATCTTAGGAAAGAATCCAGGATTTCTGGCCTGGTAAAGATGTGTCACAACAAGGCCACCAAGCTGAGAAATGTCATCGTGGTTCGTTTTGCTAGGTGACTGGAAAGGGCAGTGATTTGACTCACTTGTGGGGTCTGTTCATTCAAATAAACAAGTCCATGTGAAGAAGGGCTTAGTTTAGTGTTCCACATTTGGCAATGCTTTTTCTTGTACAGTGGCCTTTTGTATATAAAATAATAGAAACTTGTTTTCCTGGTCCCAGATATGATCATATTTAAGCTTCTTGTCTATCTCCCTTGTACTCTAAGGAAAATAACAGATAAGGCAACAAAATAATGTAATACTGTGTAATGCAAGCGAGAGCTATTTCTTTGAAGGTTTTGGTCATAGTTTATATTGTTTCTGTTGCAGAGTAGATTTTGTGTAAATATTCCTGTTGTAACCTCTTTTTCACTTCCTCGTACAGGTTGTGAATCTGTTCAACATGTTCATCACTTATGGAGACACCTTTCTCCCCACCCCCAGCAGCTATGACGAGCTGTATTATGAAATCATTCGGATGCATCAGAATTTTGACAACCTTTATTCTATGGGTGAGTACCTCCTGACTGGTCGGGGTTACTGTTGACTGGAAGTGAGGGTGGTGCTGGAGGCATGTTTGTGTCAGGTGTCTTCTGTCCTGCTGCTACTGATGTGTGTCTTGGTGAGCGGATATGTTTTGTGTACTAGGATGTGTTTGGTAAATTAAGAATTGGTAGAGGAATAAATTTATTAAAGCGACAATGTTTTTTTTTCTAGTCAGAAAAAGCAGGAACAGACCCGTTGCCTTTCTAGTAGCCACTTACTGTGGTTGGAAATAGAAATTTATTGGCACAACTGGGTGTGTGGTATTTCACACATCTTTGTGTAGTTTGCATCTAGCACATTTGACAGTTTCAAGTCAGAAGGCAGGCACATGCTGCCGAACCAGCCAGCACAGAGAAACACTCAATACAAACAGGAATTTGGGAAAAAATTTGAGAAACTTATAACAAGAAGCTTGCTGTGCGAGACAAATCTCATCATCTATGCTCACTGCCAAAACAAGCCAAGAAAACAGCCCTCAGAGTCCTGCTTGCAATGACGAGCAAATCACCGGACTGAAGATTGTGCCCACTGGCAGAACAGGGAGAAGCTGCCATCCTTTAAAGAGAGGCATGCTGGAGTGCCACCAAGTGACACCCAGCAGGGAAAGGAGGAACAAAGGAGAGCAAGGAATGCATAGAGGCGTAATCAGGCAGTGTATACTCAGGAGCCTGCAGCCAAAGGTAGCTGCAGCTGCCCTGGTGGAGTTGCCTGCGTGCTTGAAGCTGTGAAGAAAAGAATATAGCTGTGTTCTTTGTTTGCTTTGTTCTAGAAGAACCTTTCTTCCCTTCACCCCCTGCTCCCTTCTCAGCGTGATCACCCAGTGAACAACAGGAGTTAATATAAGCATATAAGGGGAGGGAAAGGGCAGTGGGAGAGAGGCAGTTGCCCACAGCACCCTTGTCACATGAGAGAGAACCATCCTCACCTAAAGAAAAGTAGCCAAATACTCTCTGCAATTGCAAGGAAAAATGAGCTGCCCTTTTGTACAAACTTCCTAGCTTTCATCCAGTATATAAGGGATCACTTGGCCATTTTTGTGCCCGGTGAGCACATAAGAGTTTTTGCTAACCCATTTCTTACTCTCAAAAATTGCAGCTAGTAAGATGAGGTGCTTTTACCAGCCAGTAATTTTTCAAACCCGTCCCCTGTGGAAGCTGAAGGAAAGTGGAATGGAAGAATAACACACGCAAATACTTACTCAGTTGGGCTGCAATAGGCACATCTGACCTCTTGAAACAATTCATTTGTCACATGAATGTTTTCCATCCTGCTGCGCAGAGCAAACCCCTTTGAATTAATGTGGATGCCTGAATGGAAACCCTCTCTGAATACATTGCTTCAGATATTCAAGTACAGTACCTGCTGTTTGACAAAATCATGTTGCTCAGAGCTGGTATCCTTTTTGGTGGTTTTTTTTCCTTACAGGTGACATGTAATGTTAGCGCTAGGAAGCAAGAAGGTAGCACTGTCTCACACTGATGAAAGCCACAGCTTAGCCCCGTGTCCTGACAGCTTCCCTTGACTTGTCAATCTATCTCCTTGGGACTACAGTCACCGTGCTGTCCCCTAGCCTCAGGACATTTGTTAGCACAGATGGGAAAGCTACTTTATCTTTTAGTTACGCTGTTAATGCGGTTGAAACTTTCTATGTTGGGAGTGGAGGTGGAATCTAGTTGCCTTTGTTTTTATTTATTTTTCTTGTCCTGAATCTAAACTTCATCCAGATCTTCAGGACTGAAAGGTTCTCTCGTGCAATAATAGGCATGAGTATGCAGCGGCTGTGCTTACAGGTTCACTCGTAGCGTCTGTGTTTCTAGATGATCCTAAATGACGTTCCGTTCCTCCACTTCTAAGCTGACCCTTTTCTGTGGAATATAAACCCCAGAAAACCCTGTATATAGAAATGAATAGAAAATTCCCTTCTCTTCAAGCAATATGGAAAATTAATTAAAAAATGTGCTATTGGATCTGTTACTGTTTCGATACTTACCAAGAGCTGTGCAGGTAACTGCCACTATAGGAACACTACAGATTCTGACCTAAATACTTCAGGTGCTCTGGCAGAAAAGAGTTGGATTCCCTAGAAGTTCTTCCTATTGCAGAATGTTATCAGATCTGCTCCCAAGTCTGTCGGAGACCTTCTGTGGAACAGAACAACACCCTTGTTCCTACAGGGAGCATTTTTCCCTAGGCTGATGTGTAATCCCTCTCTGCAATTCCAGATAAACAGGGAGGCAAAGACTCCGTCACTGCTGGGTTGGGTTTAAATCATGACATGTAGTCCAGCTCAGATGGAACCCTGTATAAATAGAAGCTGGAGGAGAGCAGTGGAATAAAAGGTATCAAAGGCCTGGAATGCTGTCCTGTGTCTGGGGGAAGTGAACTTTAATATGTGGTGATGAAAGTAGTTAGGAGGACCTCAGCTCTTCTACACCTCTGCTTTCTGTCTCCCAGTTATTATCTTGCGCTGCTCACCTCTTCCATGTTCCTTACATTTCTTAGATGGGCTTAGATCTGCCCTGGATCACAGACTGTCTCAAAGATGACCTTTGTTTTGATGTGGTTCCTGGACTGCCATCTCACTGAAACAGATTTATTTTATTTTTTTTTTGACATTTTGGATTAAAAAATTGCCAGTTCTGTGCAAGCACTGTTAACTGTCTTTTCCTTTCAGTTCTAAGGCTTTCTACCAATGCTGGTCAATGGAAAGAGCCTGCAAGCAAGGTGACCCACGCATTAGTCAATATTAGGTAAGGAGTAGCAGTTAAGAACCAGTTTAAAGATTCTTGTGTCTTATGTGACTGCATTCATTGTGACACTTTCACATCTGTTGTATTGAATTTGGTTTTGAGTTTGTTCTCTGTGTTGGGCTAAATTGCAGCTCTAAACAGGGCCCACTGGGATAAAGAGAGGATCACCAGGATTTGATTGTCCTCTTTCTAATAATTCTCTCAGCTCTTCTGTAGACTGAGTGCTTTCAAAGCATGGCACAAGCTGTAATGAATTAATCCTCACAGCATTCTTGGGAGAAGTTATACAGTAGGGAGCAATGCTGTGCTGGCAGAGCAATTGTGGACCTAATGGATTTCTGTTGCGTGATTCTATTGCGATTCTGTGAAGCTATGAAGGGATCTATAAGCCAGCTGTAATAAGCAGATTTGAGGTTGCCTTTAATGTTTCAAGATTTTTGTGTGTGTTTAGAACTGATTATTTAAGGACATTTCAGTATTTTCCTAAACCTCTTCCTCCTGTTCAAGGGCAGAAGTTATGTTCTGCTTGTACAACTAAGGAATATCTGGGGTGCTTTTGTGCTGTATTCCTTCATGACAGCAATAATTTTTTTTTCCTGGCTTCTGAAGCAGCTAATACTGACCAGGCGGGTACTAGGCAAGAGGCTCACGGATCTGATTGATTGGAATGTTGAGAGAGAGAATTTACTGTTTACCTCTGGCTTGTAAACAAACCATAAAAGAGTTGAGTATTTACACTGGAAAAATACCTGTCAGTTCTCCAGTCGCCCCAGACACTAGGTGTCTGTGCAACACCAAGGAGCTCAGTACTGCTACATTGCTAGTACGTGTCATTCCTCACTATAAAAGACATTATGTAGGACAAACTCTCTGAGGGCATCTTTCAAGTCAATATACAACTTACATTCTGTAAACCACCTTAAAGGTTCCCTTAGTAAGTCTGTAAGGTTAATCACATCACGTATGGTTCCAGAAGATTTATTTTGCTACTATCCTTATTTTTATTTTTTGTAAACAGACATAAATGAACGCTTGTGGGCAGATAACGCACTCAGAGTGAAGCAGCAGAACAGATAACTGTTGGCAAATTAATGTCATTTAATGTGACACAAAGTGTCTGCCCTGGGAATTCTCTGTCTACCCAGGGAGAAAAGTCTAAACTGGGAAAAGATTAAAAAAGCAGGTGGTCGCAGAGGGTTTGTGCTCACCTCTGGCCTGTGCAACCAAGATTTTGCATTGGCTTATTTCCTGTTGGCTTAACAGCTGCTTTTGTAAAGATCAGCATGCAACTGAGACAAGATACAACCAAAAAATGGGCGCTGTGATACCCCTCCCTGGACAGCCTGTGTCAGACATGTTCAGTGTGTGGTGCTGTCTGGAACCAGTGAAACCTCTGAAACGTTTCTCTTCTAGACTTTCGGTAGCTTTCCCCGCTCCACCCAGCTGCTCATGTATGCTGAAATGTCATGTGGTCTTTCACTACCTTTAGAAGTTTTCATGAATGACTTTCATTGTTTTTCACTCAGTGAAATTAGACAAGGCCTAAATTAGAGATGATTCAGGGCCTGGAGAGGGATTTGACTTCAGAGCAGTTAGTCTGTTTGACGAATCCCATTTCCTCTTTAAAAAAAAAAAAAGTGAGGAGGTGGGTCAACTTGTTTTCTTCTCATGGTAAAAATATTACATTTGAAAGGTTTTTAACTGTATAGATTTCAGAGCAGCCGTTTGAAGGCTGGAGAAATCCAGAGATACTGTGCTTTTGTGAAGGTGATTGAAACGTGATACTGTTAAAGTGGTGACTTGGACTAGGTGCCTTTTTTTGAGACAGCATGCTTCACAAAGTTTCAAAAGACTCGTCTTGGTACAGGGAGAATGGATGAAGTGAAGGGCCTGTGATAGTGTCATGCTCCTTTTTGGCCTAAAGACTGAATTTAGGTGTTTTAAAGTTGCAGATCATGCAGCAAAAAGATGAGAGGATAATGTTCTGAGGAATGGCTCGAGCCTTCCAAGGTCTGAAGGCCTGCAATCAGTTGGGAAAGGCCATTCTGTCCTGGCCTCTTGGCTGTCCCACTTCTGCAGCAAAGTCTGTAGGAAGACCCAGAATACTAGACCCATGTGTTTCCTTCTGTTGTTGGACCAGGATTGCAAACTGGAGCCTGGTGTGCACACGCTTGTGACTCTGTTGCACAGTCATGGAGATGTTGCAAGCTCAGCTCACCAAGAGAAACTGGAAGAGGGGATGCTTGAGGAGAATAAACCCTTTAGGGCTGTCAGGTTGATGGCTTTATTAGAGAAACACAGTATGTTAATGAACAACAATATTTTCATAAGATGTAATTATCTTAAACATTGACAAGGACATGCTGGTTTGAACCTGGCTTAGCCCCCCATTGTCTGGATTGGCCACTTGCTTACACCCCTTTGGTTTCCCCTCAGCGTGGTCTTAGTGCATGGTTTCTTATCTGGATGCCTTTGCCATGAAGGCAGTGAGTTTAGAGAAATCCACCTTGCACTGGACTTCTCCCTCAGCTTGTTCCATCATTCTGAGTGATGATTACCTGTGGGTTTTTTGCTGTAACAATGCAGTGCAGAGTCAGGCTTTGATTTATATCTTGACCTTGTTACGACAACAACTAACTAAATAAAAATTGTCATTTCCTTATCCTAAGGCTTTTGGTGGGAAAGATTACAAATGTGAAATCATCTGTATGTGTGTGTGCATACATGAGGTGGGCTTTAACAAATGTCTTAAATCCAAGTGTACAATCTTAGTGTATTTCTGCCAGGAGAAGTGTGGTGAGTTGTTTACAACTTTTCAAGGCTGCAATGTGTTTGTGTTACAGGAGTGACTGCTGGGGAGAAACATAAACCAGTCCTGCTTGTACCCCACAGTGTTGGATTGGCGAGGTCATCTGATTAATTGCTTTAGTACAGAGTCAGGATGAGTAATACCTAGAGAATCTTTGACATATTCTTGTTTAAACTCAGCTGCAGAGAGAGATCCCTCTGTGTGTATCCTATTATGGTATTAACTGTACTTTTTAGTTGGACACTGTTCTCCACTAGGCAGCCTGACTGGGTTTTGTTGTTGCTGATTATCTGATTTTTCTAGTCCTTACTCAAGTAAAAAGAGCAGTCACAAATATTCTTTTTGAGTATTGAGAGATGGGGAAGCTATTCCTACCTTTTCTCCATACCTCTCCTTTTTACAGACGATTCATAATTTCTGTCCAACCTAAGGAAAATGAAAATTTGAAGATGACAGAATAATAATAGCCTTATCTGTCTGAAACCTTACATACCGTACTGGAATGAGTGATCCCTATTGCTGTGCTATCCCATAATAGTGATTATAACTTCTGTCTGTGGATTTGTCTCTCTGGTTTATATAAATAATTGAGACATGATGGACTGTAAGATACAGCTGCAGCGCTGATGGGGTTGAAATAAGAAGCTGCAGCAGTTAGTGGTTTGAAAACTCACCTTCTCACCTATGAGAAAATAAGCACATTTTGAGACAAGTAATTTTTTCTAAGCTAATGAACCTCTTTAAGATAACATTGTGCAGGTTTGCATTTAATGAGAATTTTATTAACGCAGGGTTCAAAGGGGCATCTTCTGATTGCTTACTCAGTAAGTAAGGTGGCAGCTGAATCCCTGTGTTCTTTTAATAGGCTTTCCCCTGATCAGGATTTTTTCAAGGTGAATAAATAGATTAACTCAGCGATTAGTAGTCTGAATTTTCCCATTGTCTGAAATTCAGTCTCATCATAATTTTTAAAGTAACTTTATTTTTCTCACTGAAACACTTTTAACTAGCAGAAAGTAAGTTTGTAGCATGGAGCTAGGTGATAGCGTTTTATGTGCTGTTGTAGCATATGCTGCAGTCCTCGCTTGGGTGCTTTCATTCGCTCTTCCATCTTGCAGCTACTTTTGTTCCACATGAGCCGCCCTGTGTGATATTCCTGCTTTGTACAGGAGATGCTGCTTCTCCCAAGGCTGCTTTTGGGGTCGTAAAGGAGAGAGTGGGGATTTGGGAGGAGCGCTTAAAGCATCGCATGGATGTGTATAAAATGGTTATGCTTGCTGCCAGTCTGCGCAGGAGCGCTCTGAAGGAACATTGATGGTTTTACTCAGGTGAAAGAAGGCCAAACTGGGCTGTGCTTGTTTGTCGTAGGATACCTGGCATCCCTGCTCTGAAGCTATAGCTCCTGTTAAATTACCGGCACTCCATAGAGCTGTACTTACTGAAAACCTTGACAAAGGAGGAGTTTCCATCCAGATATTTGTTAGAAAATGGGCAGCTGCAAGCAGTCCACATAGTGCCTTCAGCATTGTTCTGCTTTACAACAAGGAATTTAGCAGCTGTTCATGGGGAGAGAAGAGCTAAATGCTGCTGACCTAGTCATGTTGTAATGGATGGCTGTAGCATTATGCAGGATGCATGAAAGGGGACCTGCTGATAGAGAAATGCCTCTGTATAGAGTGGAGGCCTATGGATTAGTCAGCTGAGACTCTGTGTGTGTGTGTGTATATATATATAAATCCCTTTCTTCACAGACTTAATGGACCCACAGACATGCTTCTTGCCCATATGAGTAAGAGAATGAAAAAAGGAGGGCAAGCCTAAAGGCTGTTTATGAAAATAAACGGAGAAAATCTTGTGCATATGTGTAAAATACAGATATCTGTGTCTGATACATATGTGCACATACATGAGTGTGTGTATCTATATATGGATATCTGTGTATATATAAATACATATACATATCCACTCATGCATATACTTACAAAAATATGTATTTATATATAAAACACACACGCAAACATCTTGCATTTGACAGTGGCCTAATCTAAAGCCATCATTTCCAAGTTGAAAAAAATAAACCCCTCGCTTGCTTCCAACTTCTCCGAGATGAACCACAAGTGTTGGCTAAGGATGCTCAGCTGTTACTCCTTGTGGCAGCCTTGCACTGGGCACATACATAACCTCCGGGACTGATGGACGGCCAGCGCTGAGCAGCAGTGGTTGCTCAGACACGCAGGTTAGCCCAGCATGCTCTGGAGTTCATTCCCTATCGATTCTTAAACCCGCTTCTGAGGGCTGCTGCTGGTGGAATAACAACTCCATTGAATTGTTCACTGAGGTGTGTTTAACGGTAATGACCTCTGACGTGATGTCACTGTTAATCAGTCTGACTGAGCTCAGATCACAGGCTAGTACAAGAGAATCAACAATTTTTTTTGAAAAGCGACAAAACCCAAAGAGAAACCCGTAAGTGTATTATATTGGTACTTTAAAATCCTAACATAATTTTGCCAAGATTAAGGATTGAATTACTACTAAAATGCTGTAAGAAGACTTTCAAACTTCATGCACATAAACTATCTGAAGAATCAGTTCTTCACATTTTTCAGGTGGCAGCCTGAAAAAATGACGCTGAAAAACTGAAAGTAAGTGGATTCTAGATGAGCATTCTGGCTTGGTTCTACGTCTTTTCTAGCGACCCGTAACCACTTCACTCCTCACTGAAGGAGCAGTTAGTACACCCTTCTTGTCATTTCACGTGTGGTTTTCTTGTTACATAGACACCCTGGCACAGCAGCACGGTTCCTGAAATGCCACAGTGGGTATAGCAGAGCTTGGTAGAGTTCATCTGCTGCCACTGCTTGTTTTTCATTTGACCTTACAGTTTCCTGGTATAGAAAGTTTATTTGCTAGGAGCAACAGATTTTGATGTGAACAGATTCTGGCATTAGTTGGCACCTAAACAGAGGAAACAGGTGGATTGAAAGGGAAAGGCCTCACTTCAGACCGTTGTGACCAGCAGCATTTTAACAGAAGAGTGAAAAAAGAAAGAAGCATTCCTATCTTGGGATGCGTTGTTTCATCTTTTCATGGCACTCTACCCATGATTCCAGTGTTTTTATTAACATTCAGGGTTTTTATCTACTATTGTAACTTCAGCGTTTCATTTGTTTTATGTTATCTGATTTCTTATTGAGATAGTGGTGTTAGTTTTCATTTATTGCTCTTTATTTACTAGCTGATTCATCTTTGGTGTGCTTCTCTTACAGAGCCGTAGCCAATTTCATTCTGCTATAATTTTCTTTCATTCTTTCTCATTCATGCAGCGGCTTAATTAAATGTTGTCTCTGCCACTGGCCCAAATCCAGAGAGCAAATCTGTTAGCTGAGTGGCATTGTGTGGACCAGTTCCACTAACACAGCAGCGTGGTTCAGCAAGTCAGGTGCATCCCAGGTCACCTTCCTTCCTTCTGCCAGTAACTTCCATTTCAGTCACTGCTGCCTGGGAAGGGACTCTGACAATGTCAACCTGTGCTGCAGCGAACATTTTCTAAAACTTCATCCTCATAGTAAGCAATACTTTTTGGATTGGGGTGGGGATGAACTTGAAGTGATTTATTCCCAGGATGGCAGCTTTGCTTAATTGACTTTTGTAGCTTCTTTCCAATATCTAAAATTGTACCTGCTGCTTTCATCTCCTTTCCTGGTGTCACAAAGTCAACGGGTTGGACTTTTAAGGGAGAACTTGCAAAAGGATTCACTTCTGTATTTCAGCTGCTCTGTAAGGATTGCTGTAGAGGTGAGACATCTCTTCAAGGGAGGGTTGTTTGCTGGGCAGAAAGGAAACTCTTGTGCAGCACAGCTGCTGTTTGTCTCTTTCTAAGCTCAGCAAGTATCTTAGTTCATGTGATTCTTGTAAGGAGAACATCTCAGTGCAGAATTTACCCACTTGTGAACATTTGTGTTCCTGGCCATTTTGCTGGAAACATTCCTTCCTTGAGATCTGAATGTTTTGGAAAGTTAGCCAGGATCTGTAGGCTACTTAGCAAAGTTTGCTGAGTAATGTTGCCTACATTACTTAGGTGTTGCAACCCAGATTTCATCGGCTCGGTATCAAATGTAACTGCCCTTGAACAGTGGATTTTCTCTCTGTGGATCTCATTTACTGGATTCATGGGTGCAGATTGTGGACTTACAAAACGGAGTTACTGGAGTTGCTAGCAGTTTTTTCTTGAAAGCTGTATATTCAGCTTTTGGCATGTAACTTCAGCTTTTGTGCTAGTGAATTCAGGGTCTGGAGTTTTGGGAGGACAGTCAGTAGAGGAGAAGTGAAAGAGACTTCTCAGTGCGATTGCGGTCTCCTGTTTGATCTGTGTGAGTGACTTTGCACAGCCTGATCTGAAGAAGTGTGGCACCAGGCAAGAAATTCTTTCTAGTTTTGCTTGCCAATTACCTTTCTCTGTAGAAACGTAAAAATAGTGGAGAATATATGTTAGCATTGGTTTTGGTGTGTTTCAGAAGTGGGTATATTATTTATTAGTCAGAAGTTATTTTTCTGACTCATAGGCAGATATTTTGGTCTTGAATCCCCTTGCTGGGCACAGGCAGGTTATGTATGAGCTCAGTAATACATTAAAGTGTGTGCTGCAAAGCTAGGACGCAGTCTTGTAACCGTCTCGGGGGTTTTGCTGCAGCACAACATCCAAAAAGGTCTGCTGATTTCTCCCTTTGAATGGTTGTATTGTTTCATCCTGTTTACAAGAACAATCTTAATTATTTCTCTGGTACTGTGGCTGGCCTGAGTTCAGTTCCTAATTGATAGATTTCAACCTTACAGTTGATGTCTTTGTTGGTAGCTCTAATGCAGCCAGGAAGTGAGACATGAATAGCCTCTGCAACCAGGTTCTCTTGGCCCCAAGAACTGGCCCTACTGGAACATGATTGAAGCACAGTTTGATCCAGCTGTTTATAGCTTGTAGAAACTTTGCCCATGCTGTTCTTATTCTTTGGGTAAATATAAGGGACTCGGATCTCCACTGGTCTCAAATCTAGCTTTCAAGGTTTGCTTCAATGGAGAGAGAACATCAAGCAGCTTTCTTCATAACCCAAACAATGTAAAAGCATTGTGAGCTTAAATAACACCTTTTTCCCTTGAAAAATGATCTAGTATAGTGCTATTTTGCTCTTTCTGTTTAAAAGAAATCTGTTGCTCACAGCAGCAGCCAGAATTATTATTCCCTCTGAAAGTCTGGGCTGTGGGATGTGTATTTACAAAAAAAAAAAGCTTTTCAAAATCCAGTAACATGTATTTCTTATTATCTTGTACTAGTGAGGGGCCTAAAATTTGGTTTTGCTCTAGAAATGTAAATGCCCTATTCTCTTAATTCTTCCTTTAGGACTAAATTGACAAAGTACCTGCTCATTAAGTACATCTGCTCATTAAGGTAATGAAGTACCTACCTTATCTTGAACTGAAGGCAAGGATAATGCATTGTTAGCATGACTGCAGAACTGCAATCTGTTTGAAGATTGCACCAGAATCTGTAGCTTAGTTCCTAGGGAAGAGAGAGGAGGGCATCTTGTTTGTAAGACTTTGTTCATTAAAAGAAACATGCATCCTAGCTTTCAAAGTTAAGATGATTGGATTTTAGGAGCTCTTGCCACTGAAGGCAGAGAAGATTGTCTCACCGTACCAGCACAGAGGCTAGTGTCGCAACTGTCAGTAAATACTGGTTGGTATAGCCAACACTAAGGTGAAAGTAAAATGCTGCCTGAAGACAAAAGGGAACTCCACTGAGTTGTGATTTTCCTTTTTTTTTTTTTTTTTTTTTTTTCCTTTCAAAATGTGAAAATATTTTGGGCTCTAATATCTGTATTTCCAGTTACAGACCATAAGATACATTTGAAGTTCAGGTGGTCTGAATTAAATTGGCAGTTTGGGAATCCCAGAATGCAACCTTTTGTTATTGTCTCTTCAGTTTTTAATTTTTTTAGATTCTGATAGCTAGAAGAATGATGGTGTAATGCTTCTGAGGTAGCAATTTCTCCCTTGGCTTTGAGGTCAGATTTCTATTGTCTGTCTCAAGGGATGCTAACCATAAAGGTTCAGCAGTCAGAAACGCCCATGTGCTTGGCTGTTTCTCAGCTATCAAAGCCGAGCGCACTAAGGTAACAATGATCTCGTGAAGGATTCATCTGTGATGGGTATCAGATTCTGATACCTCATGCTGATAAGGGTTTAGTTGAAAGGTATTACTCTGGCAGAACTGCCCCAGTGTGCTTCCTCAGCCTGTGTGTCTGCGATCGCCTGAAGCAGCTGTAAGCTGACAGTGTTGCTGAGAGGAGGATTCACCCGCCATTCATTCCTGCCGTCTCTTCTGCGGGGAGCAGCCTGCGTTGTGCAGCTGCGTGTAGAGGAGGAGACTGGGGACCTGACCCAGGATAAAACTGTCTAGGCAGGAAAAAAAAACCACCACAACAGCGTGTTTTAGCCTGGTTCAGTTCTCGAGCCTGGTTCGTTGCGTACAGATGTGCGAGTGGTTGTCATCCCTGTAGAAGGTGTGTGCTCAAAGCAGCTCAGTCTTAAGGGCAACAGGGCAGTCTTAGCAGCATTGACCTGGTACACCAATTTTAGGCTAATATGCTGCAAAGTCTTTTTTAAGTTTACGTCCGCTGTCATCAGTTCACTGATGAGACTCTTCGCGGGGTCTAAGCACGTCTTCTCTTGTTTGTGCTGGTACGCTGCAGGGTGGTTCAGCGTGTTTTAGCCTGGCGTTAAGAGACATATCAACATAACCGTTGCCTAAAGTTTCAGTTTGGTTACTGGGCTCGAGACAGCACTGCCATGAGCCCCGAAAGTGAGAACTTTGGTGCTACTCAAAAGGGAGTCTTGAAGTGGGAGATTGCTGCCGCATCGAAGGCGTTTCACTGCAGTGGACTCCCCTTTGATAGAATACAAAAACATGGGTTTAAATGTGTCTTATTTTGAGGATGGCTGAAAGTGAAATGACCTTAAAAGCTCCCTGGCAATCCTTTTCCCTGACTTTGCTAGAAGACTTTGAAAACCCGAAAGCTTTTTCATGTTGCTGTTTTAGTGATTAATTAGGTCATCACTTTGTGTGTTAATTACAGTGACATTTTTCTTCTCATTAGTTGGATTGTGGAAAGTTTTTTGAGTCTGTGTGGGATGGGAAGTAATGCAACCTTTGTGGCCAAGAAGAAAGATGATTTCAAACTATAGAACACTGAATTTCGCTGATGGCTTTGGGTACTGTGAAAAAATGCTTCTATCCGCTATAGAAAATGTAGCTGGTAAGCGCTCTGAGGGCAGGATAAGTGCCTTTTATTCTAAACAAACTCGTGACGTAGCCCACACTTTGGATGAGAAATTTCAAACCGGATCCTTCTTCCTGAAGGTTGTGTGCTGTGTTAATTAATGTAAAGCTCTTGCTGCTGACAGAGGGGCGTGAATGATGTACTTTATATAACGTCCTTCATGGGGTGCCTGAAAAGGCTCAACAGGGAGCCTCTTGGGCCAGGGCAGTGTACATGCGCAAAGGCCAATTGCTTTTACTTATACTTTTTAATAATTACTTAATGTTCTCCTTATAATTTGGCAATGCTGTTTGCTTTGGAATCTGAACTTGACATTAACTTTTTATGGATGTGAGATGAACTTGTCTGAGGCAGACTTTCCCTTCTAAACTCAGAAAGCAGTAGATCTGCCATATGTTGTTCTTGATTCCTTTGTTCCTTAGTGTTTGAAAGCTGTGGTTCTTAGAGGCTAGCCCACGTGTGGTATCTTGAGCCTTGTTGAAGGAGCAGACTGCAATTCTCACTGGGTAGCACCTATTTTTCTTCCTTGTTTGGTTGACTTCCACTCTCAGCATAAAATTCTGTCAGAAGTGAAGAAGCCACATAACAAGACTGCTTCAGGAGGCTGCGGATGATGCTCCCTTCCTGGTAGTGTTCAAGGCCAGGTTGGATGGGGCTGTGGGCAACCTGATCTAGTGGAGGGTGTCCCTGCCCATGGCAGGAGGGTTGGAACTAGGTGATCTTTGAGGTCCCTTCCAACCCAAACCATTCTGTGATCTTAAGTTTGACTGGAAAATAAAATAAGTCAGATTCATATAATTTTTACTTTACCCACAGCCCCATCCAACCTGGTCTTTAACATGTCCAGGGATGGAGCATCATCCACAGCTTCTCTGGGCACCCTGTTCCAGTGCCTCACCACCCTCACAGGGAAGAATTTCTTCCTAATGTCTAATCTAAATCTCCTGTCTTTTAGTTTAAAACCATTACCCCTTGTCCTATCACTTCGTGCCCTTATAAACAGATTCCAGTAAGGGAGGTGCTCCCCAAATTCTTCTCAACACGAGTGATCCAGTACTGGAACAGATTGTTGAGGGAGGTTGTGCAATCTCCATCCTTGGAGCTCTTCATATCTCTCTCTCCTGGACAAAGTTGTGTGCAAACTGTCCCAACTGGCCCTGTGCTGAGTAGAAGGTTGGACCACATAACCTCCAAAGGTCCTTTCCAACTGAACCCATTTGATTTTAGAGAGCGAGCTCTTCACTGCGTGGTCAAATGGTAAAATAAGCAAGAAAGCTTGTTTTGTCTGAGTGCACTGTGCTACACGTTAACTCTGGTCCAGCTGGTAAAGATGCTGAGTAGAGCACTTCTTTAAATCAGTAAGAGCTTGTGGTTCTTGGCATCTGTTTTCTTTCTGTGAAAGATCAGTAAAGGGTAAAAACTTGGAGGACTCACAGGATGTGTTGCTGCAGATGCCTGGTATCGTCTGCTGTCAGTAAGTTGGATCCTGCTGATGAGATCCAACTATGCAACTCAGTCATTTGTGAGAAGAAACTATTCTCAGTATGATTAATGCTGTGGTTGCTGATGGGGACGGAAAGCGCTTCTTTGAATAATGCCTATAATGGCATATTCCCCTGTGTGTACGTTTAAAGGAAGAGGCTATGGTTATATGAAATTGAGAGCATTTAAGAAGCAGTTAATGACAAGTGAAAATGATAGCTAGGGTAGATTAATTGTTAAATGAATTGTGCCTGCGCTTGCTGTCATTTTAATGTGGTATCGGTCTCATTGTAAGTATGATGTTATATAGCAGGAAGGCATCAGGAAACAATGCTGTGCACTTTGGTTCAGGTCAGAAGAGTTTAAAGGCTTAGCCATCAGGAGCTTTTCTCAAGTGTAGCCATCTTTTTCCTGTGGGAATGTTGGGTTGTTTGTTTCTTTCTTTTTTTTTTTTTCTCTGGAGTATCAAAAACTGTATCTTTCTTAATTCTGCTTTTATTAGTTTTTTTCCCTTGGTTTTTTTTTTTTTTTTTTGACAGTGCAGGAAAGCAGTATTTAGTCATAATGACTTTTATGAGAGTTCTAACTGTTTTTTGGAATGACACGGTACCAGCTGAACTTGATCTGGAACACAGCTCATGGATTTTTTTTTAATTTTATTTTTATTTTTTTGTTGCACTTTATCTCCAGCACTATTTATTTAATTTTGATTTGACATGGGGCTACTTTACATTCATGCCTTCAATCCGATTGGAGCATAAGGGAAATTATCAGGATAGAAGAGGACTGAAAGCAGCCAAGCGTAGGTCTCATCCTGTCATTACTCTGAAGAAATCAGTCTTTTGAATTGCTTCCAAGTGGCAGTGGGGCAGGAAGGCACTGGCAGAAGGTGTGTTTCTCTAGCAAGCTTTTTTCCATACATAGCCCATAGCCTCACTTGAGTTGTGTGAATTTTGTGTCGTTTCTAGATGGGGTGAAATGCTGCCACATATCTTTTAGTAAAGTTTAGTGGTCCCTGTTAAGAATCAGATGTACTGATTGGTTCTTGGGGCCCTTTTTTTTTTCCTGTCCGATAACACTTTTTTAAAGCATTTGCTGTGTTTGGAGCGGGAATCAGTGTGGGCCCAAAGACACCTGCAGCATGTGAGTGTTGATTGCCTTCAGCCTGCTAATCTTCATGATCCAAACTCTGTGCTCAGCAGAAGAACAGTAATACCCCCTACACAGTGAGGTAAGAAAATACTCAACAGAAAGCCTTTTCTAGGAAGAGAGGGGGCCTTCAAATGCATCTTCTCGAAAGGTGAACTTGGATGAGGACAGGTGCAGACACAAACAGCAGGTATCATCATTTCCTTCCAAAGGACACTTGGCGCATCTTCTGCCCAGTGCAGCAAAGTGAAAAGTAGTGGCTATTCACGTTGTGGGGAACACAAGTGAGGTGGAACAGCTTCTGAAGCTTGAGGGAAACTTATAGCGTGAACAAATAGGCAGGGAATGTCAAGAATAAATAAAAGTTAAGTGAAAGGCTTTCTAACATCAAAAGCACTGGGACAGTTTTGTGATGCACTGGAAACACACCACCTAAATGGAGTTAGTTCCGTTTAAAACTAGTCAGGGAAAGGCTCTCTTCTAGCTGAGAATATGGAAGGATGGAGAGAGCCAGAGTCCCGTACTTGCACCAGGAGGAGTGCAGGTAAGAGATGCCTGCTGAGGTTCTCAGTAAGCAAGGGCTTTTTTTTTTTTTTTAAAATTAATTAATTTATTTATTTTAATTCCCCCTACCCCCATCAGTAATGTTATCAGCTTGGCCTTACAGAGATGGGTCAGATCAGGTTGGTCAGCGGATTAGGGCATGATTAAAGTAGTCTGGTAAATACCATTGTAGCGTTTTCTGAAGCATGAGGCTTGTAGAAACTTGTAACTGCTTTTTGTAAGTTATTTGCTTCCTGCATCAATGATTCAGAACCTTTTAGTGTTAATAGGCTAGCTGCTTCAAAAAGACTTATGCCACTCCCTCCTGTCAGTCAGGGATCACTTATCCGCTAAAGGTAGACAGTAAATGTCTTCTGTAAAATTCAGGGGCTGGCTAACAAATTGCAGTTTAGAATACATTACAGATGATGAATGTGATCTCCTTAAAGGGAAATCTATTCGTTTGACTTAGTGCTCTTACGATTAATTGCTTGCCAGATTAAATTGCTCCATAAAACGCATGCTACTTCATTCGATCTCTTCACGATGAGATTAGCTGGGCCATGCTGGTTCTTTGTATGTTAATTACAATGGTACTTTCTTCTTCAATTTAATTACTAAATTGTTTAGCACAGCATGCTTTCTCCTAGCCTCAGGAAAGATGTCTGTATCTTTCTTGTGACTACCATTTTATAATCTTACTGTCCTTTTCCCAGACCAGAAATATTCTGGGTTTTCTTTACAGAACTGTCGTGCCATAGAGTATGCATTTTCAGACTTTTCTGTGCTTTATTTGGTGTGCTGCTGAAACACAGGAATGGTACTAACCTTGCACAGGTTCATCATGCGACAGTCTGGGGTAAGGAATGAGGAACGTCTGACCTGAAGCTGTGGAGGCAAATTTCCAGAGTTGCCACCCAAACAGGAGTTTATCCGGGTACTGAAGTTCAGATTTCTGCTTCTGTTGAAAAGTGTAAAGCTCACCGAGAGGGCACGGTGTTTGCTTTTTGTCTCACCCAAAAAAGCAACGCTCCAGCAGTTCAGTATTCTCTGCGCTGCCCAAGTTTTGGGGCAGACTTGGAGGGAAGAACCAGGTGGGTTTTCCTTGTTCTCGGGGGCCTTCTCTGTACTCGCCGACATTACCCAAGACTCTTGTTTTGGTTTGGTTTGGGGTTTTTTTTTGGTTGTTTTTTTTTCTTTTCCCTCTGAAAACCTCTAAAATGGAAACACAAGAAGCTGAACAGCAACAGAATTGTGGTAACAGCCTAAAATTATTGAAGGAGGCCAATGCTAAGTAATTTAAGGAAAATTTAAGAAAAAGCTATTTTAAGTTCTCATAAAACTTGCTCCAGCCTTTAGGATATTGGTTCATTCTCCCTTCAGAGTACAGGACCTGACTATGTGTGCAGCTATCCCACCCACGCGTGCACAAAATAACCCCTATCCTTTTGCGATACTGGGCCTGGGATTTGCATGTATCCTCATATTCCCACAGCAACATTGCAGTGGCTCTGTTGTAAAGTTGTTGGTTTTCTTTAATTTCTTTATTTTTAAGTTTTTTTTTTACTGTTTATGCTGCTATACCACTCTAGATTAAATATTCAAAATGTACCAAGTAAACTGTTAGTTGTAGCGTTTAAAATCATTTGAGTCTCTGGGTCTAAAATGGAGCTTATCTCTTACCCAACTATAATGTCCATTATTTTTTTTTAACTTGCTTCTCAGCTTAACCCCTTTCCCTCAATAGTGTATGATCTTCTATTGGAATTGATTCCCAAAGGCAAGGCAAGTTTTTACATTAATTAACCCAGTCTTTTGTTTGCTGTGTATTTAGAGCTTAGAAAACTCAGAGGTGCAGCAGAACTAGGAAAGTTTCAGAAAGGGACAGCAAGAATGACTGAAAGTATGGAACCAAATGTGTATGAAGAGCACTTATATAAATGGCAAGTCTTCAGACTGGAAGAGAGATGGCAGAGAATATACAAGAGCTTATAAAAAAAATATTAAATGTCATAGAGAAGGAGAAGAGGGTGCATCAGAAGATCAGATAAGCTCAGACCACAGAGATACTGTTTCATGCAAAACTTTAAGCTGTGGAATACCTAAAAGGCTCTGTGAATTTAAAACAATGATTATACAAATTAATGGAAGGAAATTCCATCATGGGTTACTGATCATACAGATATCATGTCTGCCTCGCATACCATCTTGAACTGCATGTGGCTGAAAGTAAGAGTTCTTTCTGGGGCAACACAATTTTATTCTTGTCTGCCTTTATACCATTACCTGAGCTCCCATTTCCAGACACTTTTGAAGTCGGGACGCTGAGCTGGCCTTTGCTACCTGACTCAGTATGGCAGTTTTTAATGTTTACATAAAGTTTGTCTGTCAGCAGCTTCTCAGGAATCAGCTATTTGCTTCAGAGCCTTTACCAAGGGTAAGGCAACACGCCAACGTGCCCACCCCACTGCTTTCAGGACTGAAGGATCATATTTTACTTACAATCACCCATTTAGGTTATACATCTGGCTTGTTACGTCTGTCACTACTTTCAAGTCAAAAAGGCTGAAATACCATGTTAGGTATCTGTAAGGGTTCACAGTTACTTGAAGGAGTCTCTTAACTACATTTTGACCCAGATCAGCTTTGCATACAGAAGAGAAGACCACCAAACCTTTCTGTGCCTTTCTGCTGCTGCTTGTGTCTGCACAGGAAATATTGTCCTTGGTAGTTTCAAAGAGGGATATCCAAGGAAGAAGACACTGCTTTGCTGTGAGCTGATCGCCTGTCTAGCTGCCTTTTGCTCTTTTCTGGGAGTGGCAGAGAAGTGTGTAATTTTCCAGAGCACTGGTGAAGAGCAGACTGATTAACCATGGAAAATTTTTCTTCCCTTATGATTTTACTTTAGAATTTCAGTCATTATTTTCACTGTTCCTTTTTTCTCCAGAAAGAACTCATGGAGAGCTGTCAGGATCATGAACTCATAAATCTCATGAAAGTAGAACCCGTGCCAGCCAAGCAAGGCATGATTTTAATTAAGACTAACAGGATTTTTTTTTTCTTTCTTCCTTGCTAGCCCTAATTCAAATACAATGGTTCGGAAGAAAGTTCTTCATAAGTTCAGTAGCCTATTGTTGATCAGCTAAAGGAGGCTGAGTTGGTGGCACCTTTTGAGACTTCATTGATTTAAAAAAAATAAAAAATTAAAGGTCCTAGACTCTTTAATTTGGTTAAGGGGACAGATTCTTTTACTGAACCTTTGTAGAGCAAGGAATTGAAGGGGGATGTAATCAATTTTTTCTGTTGCAGGTTACTGTTCTAAAGAAAGTTCATGTTGGATAATTTGTCGTTCATTCGCTTTTCCTTCTGGCGACTGCAGATCCCTGTGCACTGCTCTATAAATAGATGTTCAAAAGGTTCTTTTGCCGAAATCTCTGAAGACAAACTTTGATTTCACTAAACCAAAACCCCCCCACCTATGATCAGTTCTCAGTGCACAAGTTAGATGGGTTGGGAAAACAAATGGATCAGGGTGGGGGACCTCTGCTCTAAGTGCCTCAAATAATGATCTTTTCTTTGTGAAGAGCATTTATCTATGAAGACCAGCCAAGGTGAATTAAAAGAGCATTATCTGGAAACAGGCAGATGTGAAGCCATATATTTTACTGTCATCTGCCGTCCCACGTTGGCCCAGCTGTGGGCTGTATCTGTATGGAGGTGGGGAGGGTCTTTCCCTCACTGCGGAACTGAGGCTTTGTGGCTCCAGCTGGTTCTCCTGCCCAACGCCGGTCCTGCAGACCAGTTCTGCCCCTCTACCTGTGCTGCCTATAAAAGCACCAACACAGCAGAGGCTGAGAAGTGACTCCTTTGGAGTACACTGCTGACCTGACTGAGTGCCAAACTGAATTTGCCTCCCATCCGTTTCTTCCCCAGTCCATGGTGCCTCTGACAGGGAAAGCCATCTGTGTTTACAGCCTTTTTATCCTAGCTCGGGGAGAGAAATGAAGCAGAGCTGTGGCATTGCTTGCTGTCTGATGTTGTGAAGGAGTTTAAGTGACCTATTGCATGCAAACCTAGCCCTGACTAGCCTCGTACGAGGCACGTTCAGTACTCATTAAAGGTTGGGTGCTGAGGGTGCCTCCAATTTTTGACTTTCTCAGCAAACCTTTCCTTCTGTGCTACCCGTTATTCAGTTGAAAGAGTTTGCTCGTTGTGGAACGATGCTGTTGTGGAACCCTACTAAGGCCCCATCTGCTAAGAGCTTGTATTGATTTGTGTCTTAGTTTATAAAAGCCTTCAATTCTCCTTGTGTAAATGCCATAAATAATGCAGATGTACTAGATGAAATGTGCTGTAGGAACATCCCAGAAATCATTTTGGTCTGGGTTGAACTGAGCTAATCTAATCATGGTTAGGAGTTTCTCAAGAGCTGTGAAGCAAAAAGTATATTGTCTTATTCTAGATTAATGTATTAGTCAATACCCAGGGGTACGAAGATAGGTATTTGAAAGTGGTAATCAACTTTATAAAACAAGAGCTTTTAATGTTAAAATATTGCAAAACTTCATCTGAAACTACTTGTAAATCATAGATATACACACACAGTGAAAGTACAGTGAAATCCAGTCCTGCGCCTGTGATTTATCTGCATAATCCTCACATTTGTATGCCTCTTTGTCAGAGGGACTGCAGTGCTTCAGAGACTATATGTATATATACTAAATAAATCATTTTGCCCACTCACAGCAAACAGCCATTTTGTGCTAGCAACATTACAAAATGCATTTTAGTAGGGGACGTTGATGAATAATTTGTCCTTTTGAGATTCCATGGGCTTAAGGGCACCAAAATGTATTTCAGGTTGGACCAGGTCCAGATCTGTATGGGAACTCCTTGGCAGTCTTGTAGAAAGTATATGGGAGCTTTAGAGGTGACCTGTTTTTAGAAATTTAATTGGATTTTTACTCTGTTTTATGTCAGTTATGTGTAAAGAAAGCAAAAAGGTAGAGGGAAGTGGTATTTGTCAGATTGTTGGTTGTTTTTTTTCCTTATTCTGTTAGAAATATCTAGCATATCAGTGCTATGGAAAGAGAATTCTTTTGAGTGGTCTGTGGTCATGGCAGCCTGGGTTATTCTCTGCACTGGAGACATCAACTGAGGGACAGTGGTTCCTGCAGAGGAGAGAGAATGTATTTATATGCTCATAAATTCATTCTAATCAATGTTTCCCTGGCAGTTACTTGATGTTAGTTACCACAGTTGCAAGATGAAGAATGTGTTTACATGCTATTAGCATTGTTAATTGAGAGGAAACATGGATACAGCCTATTTTCAGAGCTGAGACTTGTCTTCCTGTCACTTTTCTGCACGTGATGGCCCCAAAACTGCTGATGTGATCAAATAGCACATTGCAGGCTACAGCTATAAGACAATTTCGGAACTCGCTAGTTCTGCTTCAAATTGTTGAATGTCAAGCACTTTGTCTTGGCTAAAGCAGACAAATGATACGAAGCAGGTTAATCATCAGCAGACAGTTTCTAGGAATTTGGGGTCATATGTCAGCGTTCATTACCAAAGGAACTCCATGTGTCTAGAGGAACTTGAAGAGCTCTTGGACATCAGCACAGGGGAGACTTCAGAAGTCATTGAGACTGCTGCTGGTCAGAATTGGCTTTAAATTTTCCCTGTTGGTTCCCCAAGTATTTTCTTACTGACGTGCATGTTATAGCTCATCTGCACAACCGGCAAACTTGTGACAGTAGAGAGGAGTATTTAAGAACTTTTGTGTGTTGGTTTTATAGCAGACATTACTGAAGTTCTATGGACATGTGAAACTTGTAGTGTTTCTTTTGGAGCTAATAGTGTGCATTGGTAACAGTGCTGCAGATCTCAAAAATAAGTGATGTGACAAAGCACTTATGGAGCATCCGAGAAGGGATGTTGAGAGTGCACTTCCTTGGGTGATGAGTATGAAAATAGAGCAACCTGGTAAGTTTTTCAGTGATCAGAAAGGACATAAGAATTTCTGATAAATTTTGCAAGTTACTGGAAGGCTGGCAGAAGGTTAAAACATGGAGCAGATGAGGCAGTGTGATCTGAATTGCTTTTTAACCTGTCAAGCAGTGCAGTTCATGATAAAGCAAGTGATGGTCTGCAAGAGGGCTGTGTCTTGAAAGGCAGTGACTCAAGAAGCATTGACTGGCAGCTTTTTATTCTAGGTGCCTCATGAAATGTTCAGCTAAAAGGGTTTATTTGACCCTTGAAATATTAGCAGGAGCAGGAAAGTGATTTTTATGATCATATATATTGTACAATTTTGCATGATGCCTGTTTGAAAAAGTATATTGAAAAACTGGCGAAAGGACAGAGAAGCCTCAGTTACGAGATACTGAAATCTTGGAAGCATTTTTTACTAGTCCCTTAAGCTCTTTAAAACAAAGCCTGAGGTATGCTCTTTAGACTGTTCAAGCATCTTTGAGAAGACGAAGTGCTAAAACAGAAAAGGAATATAAGACTAGACACTGAAATCAAATTGAAACTGTGAGTTGGGTACTCATTTTTAATAGGTAATTAACTATTGTAGTAAACAACAGAAGGGATTGATTTTGTTTCCCTCTTCATATCTGAACAGGGTGATACCTATGTGGAAGATGCTCTGGCTACTGCCACAAGACTACATAGTGCAAGGATAATGCTGAAAAATGCAACAGCCTGTGATACACAGAAGTGGAGATAAGCTGATCCACTGACTTGTAGTTTCAAGAATCAGTTAAAGACTGGATCAAAGATCTCATTTTGCATTTAAAATTTAACAAATTCACTCTGGATTCCTGTGCCTCAGGCTCGGATTTTTGCATTGAGAGAGTTCTCCTCCTGTACATCAGCCTTAGATCTGCTGAAATTTATCCATGCAGCGATTAAACAGAAAGGCTGTCCTGAGATTTATTTTCAGGAGCTGTTTCTCTCAAGACCACAGGACAGAGGCAAGATTCAAGATGATGTCAGTGGGCTGCAAGCTTTTAATTTTTCTGCTGTTTGCAGTCACGGTGATGGCTATGCTCAGTGAGTATGGGCCAGGGCAGAGGAGGTGTGCTGCAGGGCAGTGTGGAGAAATCACTCGCAGCTTCACCCCCTGGGAAAAATGTCATGTTTACAATTTATATTTCCAGCTATACATGTTTCAATTTTCATATGAGAGCAGGGATTTTACCCAATGTGTTTCAGAATCGTAAGAGTTTTATACTAAGTTGTAATAGCAAAAGAAAGCTAGAGTGCTTCAGAGTCAATTATTTAAGTCTGTTTCTTAATAAGTTTTTACCGAATGAGTTTTGTTCAACGTTCCATGTTTAGTCATGGAATTAATGGACGTGAGTAGTAGATCCATGCTGGGAATTGGCCTCAAACCCAGAGACGGGTTAAATAGGCTGTTTATTTCAGAAAAGCTGCTCTTTTTTTTTTTTTTTTTCTTCAAAAATGCATATGTACAGAGTCTATGATTCTAAGTAAATGTTGGTGTTCTTACACACTGATCTTGAGGTTGCTTGAGTCTTTAGGTCAGCATGTCAAGATATACTTTGACACAAGAGGTCTTGCTTATCAGCTGCAGGGTCGGCAGCCCGGCACTCCTAAGAGGCCTCCATCTCTGTGGATGTCGGCACCCTGCAATTTGAACGTGACAATGCTTTCTATAGCATTGCTTTATACTGTAAAGGTAGGGCAGGAACTGAATCTTAATGATGCCCACCACCAGGAGACAGGAAATTGTGCCGAGCTCTGCCCCAGTCCAGGTGGCTGTGGTGAATCCAAACTCTTGCTAGAGTTGGAAGAGAACGTGACCTTTAGCAGCTACCGGTCTGACTGCAGTTTCCCTGAAATGGCTAAAAACATGTAAAAGTGATGGTATGACTGATATGTTAAAAACCATTTAAGGAAGAGGAAAGGCAGGCAATGCTTCATAGCATCACAGAATGGTTTGGGTTGGAAGGGACCTCAAAGATCACCTAGTTCCAACCCCCCCGCCACGGGCAGGGACACCCTCCACTAGATCAGGTTGCCCACTGCCCCATCCAACCTGACCTCAAACACTGCCAGGGATCCAGGGGCAGCCACAGCTTCTCTGGGCACCCTGTTCCAAGTACTTGATGTGGCTCTATTACTGGGTCATGAAGAGCTGGTTTGAGGGAGGATCTAAAAAAGCTCAGCACAGCCTGTATGGCGCTTTCATTAGCTATCCCAGCATGTAACTGCAGAGAATCTATAGGGGCTATAGGTCAGTCTTTGCCTCTTAATTCTGCCTGTTGAATAATGGCAGAGGTGTTTTGGGACAGTAAGTCATTAAGGTTTGTTGACCCTCGGGTTTGCCATTGCTATTCAGGAGGTTAAGTGCTCTGTTTACTCCTGCTTTCCTGTGCCACTTGCCTTTGAGGGAGATGTTCTTTGTTTCTCTTGGCTCTCCGTGTTCATCACTATGTGGAGTGAAGACTTACAAGTTGCCTGAATATTAATTTTTCAGTCTTTCTGAGAATTGTGGGAAGTGGAGGTTAGGGAAAGTATATTGACCTCTGTTAAGGCAGAATGGGAAATGTGCTGAGCAAAGAACAGGCGTCCCAGCCTAGGAAGGATAATACACCCCAAACTTAGTCCTGCTGTCTGACCTCCCACCAGGGGCCACATTTATCTGGCAGGACTTTTTCGTACAGAGCGGTTAGTTGTAAGTCTCCTCCAAATACAGAGGTGCAGCGTATGAAGGCTTAGAGATCTGTAGATGGTGAGCTGAGCTGCCTGCTCCGTGGCAAGAGGAGCCCTTCTAGAGAGGGGAGGCAAACCACTAGTCCTGAGTGCTTACTGGTCTGCTGCATGTATACGTGTGCTCTATAACGAAATACTCTGTGCTGGGGCCAGTGGGTTTATTTTAGAGAGGTAGCTTGGGAAGAACTCGGATTTAATCATTTTCCAGTGGAAGCCTGAAGTCAAAACACTTCACAGTATTTGTCAATTCTTACTTTGAAATATCCTCACCTCATTTTTTTTTTTAAATTGTTGGATGTTTCAATATGAAAATTTGATTTGTCACAATTTTCCCCCCAAATCTTGTATGTCAGAGTTGGACTGGAGTCTTAAATTTTGTCCAAAGTTTTTCATCAAATTAAGGATAAATATGAATTTATAGTGGAGAGGTTAAAGATCATCCAGTTTCATTTAAAATCAAAGCCAGATTTCTGAATTTTGAAATCCTTTTTAAGAGAGGGATCTTCATCTCAGCTCTAATTTTGATCATCTTTCTTTTTGAGTATCAATGTGGCTTGTCTGAAGCCAAATATAGATCTGCCCTTTAGATAGCATTCGGGTTTCTTTCTTTTCCCTTTATGCTCAGCTTGGTTTTGGTTTGTTGTTTTTTGTGGGTTTTTTTTTGTTTTGGAGAGAGATGTGTGCAGTTTTCTCTTTCTTTTTTTTTTTTTTTTTCCTCTTTTGGTATAGTAAGCACTTTGCAAAGCCTTGGCTCCCTCAAACTGATAAATGTCGTTGCTCATTAGCATCAAATGCCACAGCCCTTATCACTTTTGCTGTGTTGCTCAGCTAGAACGTGTTGGCTATTAAAGCAGCAATTAATCCCTTTGATACTGAATGGATTCTTTAATCATCTGACCTGTTATTTAAAATAATAATCAAAGTTCTCTAATGACTTGTATGGTTTTAATTCCTTTAGGAATCTTGCAACAGACAAGGAAATTTTGCCAGGCAAGCTAACTTACACAGCACTGGAGAGCTGGTGGTGAAGAATGGTTTTTAAATATAGTCTGAAAAACGATGACTTAAGCAAGTGCCATGTGGGTGAAGGGAAAACAGGGTTTGGTAGGTGAACAGTAAGCAGCCTGATTGCTCTGTGTTGTACTAACAGGTTTTCTGCTGCAATTTTGACTAGTATTTTTGGAGCAAGATCTCGACAACATTTTACTTTGCAATAAATGGTGTATCAGTTTGGTTAGAGCTGTGTTTGATCTGGGTTAAATTGTCAGAAACTTCTAAGTGTGTGCCTGTCAATACTAAGGAATTACGTATATGCTCAGGATGAATGCTAGCCAAGGTGGTAGAAGACACGCAAATTTTTTTCCTCTTTAAATGTGGGGGAATCTGCAGTATCAGTCATAGAAATGTACAGTAATTAGTGACAGTTTAAACTTTGTAACAGAGATCTGTATATGTGCGGAATGCCTTTTTTTCTAAGAGGTGACTCTGCTGACACTGGTTCACAAGCAACACCAGGAAAAGGATCCTGGCCCCTGTGTGCAGACACAGGAAGAGTGAGGGAAGTGGGGCAGGAACAGGAATCAGCCTGCTGGAGTGATCGCACCAGGAAAGAAGTATTGCCTTTGGTCTTTGAGTGGAAGAACTAAAAGCAACTAAGGAAAATTTAAATATCTTAATACAAGGAAGTAGTCAGCACTGTATTTTTGCCAGTGCAAGTGTAATAGTAAAATGAGAATTCAAAATTTCAACAGCCTTTCAACGCTTAAAACATTTTGGTGTTTGCTAGAGCAATTCTGAATCACGTAGGATTTACAGGAATTAATGCAACCAAGTTTGGCAACTTCCTTTTTGGTATTAGTTATGTTGCAGATAGGAGGAGTACGTTTGACTCTTCACATCAAGTTTGCTTCGGTTTTTTTCCTGCATTTTCATTTTTTTATGGGTAACTTTTTTTTTTTAATGTGGCCTCAGTTTTGCTTGCTGAACTCGGGAAGTTGTGTGGTCTTCCCCATCTGCTGAGTATCTACTAACCTTGTCAGTGACAACTGGATACGTGGATGCTTAGTGGTTAAAAACGAAAAGGAAGGGAGGCAGTAAAACAGGCTGGGTTGCACAACTTGGTGGTTGGCCCAGGGTCTGGAAGATTTACTTGGGGATGCTGGTTTAGGAATTGTGAACTTTAAGCTTCGTGAAGAAACTAGCTTGAGCTGTCCAAAGTTGCTGCCCTGTTAGAACTGAGGTACCTCTCTGGTGTGTAGCTGTATATTAGCTAGTAAAGAGAAAGCCAAGGCAAACCTTTAGCTCTCTTTTCATGGAGAGAAGTCCAGGCTTCCTTACTGCTTGCAAATCCTCTGCAACCTGTTTTACATCATATGTAATAGATTAAAAACCATGTGGCTTTTTTTTTTTGCATTATGTTTTTGTAAGAGCCTTGAAAAGCACTTTAAAACTTTTAAAGCGTAGAAGACTTATCAGTAACAGAACACTGTAGAAGTCGGGCTTTTCCTTTGACTTGCTTGGTAGGAAAACATCAGTAACCAACTGAAATGTTTGGTGCTCCACTGTTTCTTAGATTGGAGAACCATACTTCAGCTTTGAAATAGAAAATGCACTTCACTGACCTTGCCTTCAGTAACGCTAGAACAGAGCAGAAAAAATAAATAAATGTGTGTATAAATTACAAAACCAAAGCTTTGAGGGAGAGGTGAGCACAGGTCTATATGTCAAGTATGATGGTGGCTGAGAGGCGAGTGTGGGTATTTGAAAAGAAAATAGTTTTCTCCTCCTCTGTGTGACACAGTAAAGTCTGTCCCCAAAGATTTGTCCTTTGCCCAATTCAGCTGAATGGTTTTTGTCAACATCTGACTGAAATTTGGTGCAGGATAAGAATGCACAAAATAAAAGCTAAGCCCTAAAACCCACAACACCAAGAAAACCCAACACCATTGAAGCAGTTCTGAAAACCCTTGGTGTAGACAGGTGATTTAAAAAGCTGCCCCCTGGCAGTTGGGATGTGATGAGTTGACCCCCAGTTCTCCTGTTGTCCTCGCTACTGTCTGATGAGCTATGGGTGTATGTGCACAGCCTAACTTAAAGTATGGCATTTTGCTCTGCAGTCCCAACGGGTTTAATACCCACGTGTTGTCAGTAACTCGGCTGATAACTTGTTCAACTTCAATAAATCACTTGCTTCTGATCATCCTCCCCTTAGATAGTGACAGTGGAGATCTCGGCAGAGTAGATGTTTGAGATCTGCAGATATGGGGATGTAGGGAGAGCTTGGCTTTCAGGGCAGCAGGTCTGGTTAAAAGAATTAAATAGGAAAGAAGATGGGTACACATGAAATATGTGCAGCAAAGGAGCTCAATTTCTGTGATGAGAAGCTCTCCACTGGTCTGTAAAGCACGCACCCTGTTTCAGGAAAACAGAATTTTAATCAACTACAGATCCTCCAGCCTTTCAGACATGAAATAAATATCATAACGAGTTATCATTCAGTCAGCTATAATGCTGTCTGGCTCTGCAAACGAACTTCACCTTGTCCCAAATGATGTGTGATGACATCTTTATTGAGGACATGGGTATTCACTTGGGGTGGTGGCGGGGTGTCATCAGCATCCATGCGTTAGTCTTGGTCCGAGATTTTTGGAAGGCAAGGCATTGCTTTAGAATCATAGAATCATAGAATCATATCCCGAGTTGGAAGTGACCCATAAGGATCATCGAGTCCAGCTCCTGGCTTCACACAGGACCAGCCCCGTCAGAGCAGATGACTGAGAGCATTGTCCAGTAGCTTCTTGAGCTCAGTCAAGCTCGTGACCCCTTCCCTGGGGAAGGTGGTTGCCTTTAGTTGCCTCCATGAGGCATTTCTCAACAAATGTGACTCTCATTTGCACCTGTCTGGTGAGGTTTGCAGCGTCTTGTATTTTCAGAGGACTGGACTATCCATAATGGGTTTTGGTGGGCACGGTAGCTGGTAGTGTCTGAAAGGTTAAGGTTGTGAACTCTGTTCAGATTTACACGCCTGTGCAGGTACTGCTGTAACTGACACTTGGTGTAATTAAGTTAATTAAGTATCATTGTGGGACTCAACTTCATTTCCTTTGCGAAGTAGGTTTGACTGTAGTTGATTCTTGCTTAGGCAATCTTCCTCCCCCCCTCTCTGTGTCATTTCATACCCAGCTACTCCACGATTAGATTGTATTGTTCTAACCCTTTACTCCCTCAATCCAGACAAATGCTGATGCTTCGGTGCTGTCCTTTCCCTCCGGGACTTTTGTCACAGGCACAGGTTTTGCTGTGAGTCAGTAGAATAAGGTTGTGTTATGTGACCTAAAGAGAGGTTGCTGTCATGCTGCTGCAGTTTCAGGGCCTCATGCAATACTTGCTGGCTTGCACCTGACAAAAATGGGGTAATAAGGGTAATTTCCACCCACTGTGGATAATACAGGGTTGATGGTAAGTGTTCACTAAGTTAATTAGACTGGTAGCCATACTCATTCCCTTTTTGAGGAGCTTTAAAACATCCCAGTGGGACGGTTTATTAACTTTTTAGATTTCAGTCTTTGCTTGGTATGTTTGGAAGCTGGTGTGTGCAGTCCATATGGCATTCTGCTCTAAATGCAGCACCTAATAAGCTAGACTTTCTGCTTTCCTTAAACATCCTTTGATAAAATACTGAGATACTAATGGGCATAAAAGTAATTTAAAATATTTTGTGTTTTGATCCTGTCTGAGGTTTTACAGTGTCTTGTGTCTCAGGAGGTTTGGATGGCAGTCTGTAATGTGAATTATGAAGCAACGGGTAGATGCTGACCCATTTACAGTGCCTGCAGAGTATAAATATTTGCCACAAGTTCTTTACTTCAGGTTCTAACCAGAGAGGGTGGCTCTGCAAACCTGTCTCGTTTGCACTGTCAAATGCTTTTTTATTTTTTATTTTTTTTCCCCCTGCCCCTCTCCTTGTTTTGTGGTTTTTTTTCCTCGTCTTCTTGATTAGCTGTTTCTTCATACCTTGTTGCTTGGAGAGCAGGTTGCCTTGTTACATGAGGGAGTTAAAAGTAATTGTAGCTGAAGGGCTGTATTTCATGTTGAGGCAGTGTTTTATGACACATTTCATTGCTCTAAAACACCTGGCTACTAGAGAGTATCATGCTGTTTGCATCAAAAGGTGCTTAGGTACTAAAATAACCTCAGCCTGTTTGGTCCGTGGACTGTATTTTTTCTGCTTGTTTTGCATATTTGAAGAACTTTTTCTGGACAAATGAATATATATGAGGTAAGAGGACTGAGGAAGATATGCTGCAGAAAGGTTGTTCAGACTCTGAAAAAGATCCTTCTGTATTCATGTTGTTTGTTACGGGTCTATGCGAGGTACTGAGGCAGAACCAGGGCCCTAGGGCAGTGGGCACCTTCTAAAAGCATAAATTAAAGACCCTTCTTAGGAGGGGCTTCTCTTCTTAGAAGTTGGTTGGAACTTCAAAATAGGTAACACAGGTGTGGAAGCAGAGATGTACCTAAAATCCCATGTTGCTGGAGTATCGTGGTTACCTCTCACATCTTGAACGTGCTCGACTGAGTTGGAGGTTTCACTGCCCCGCCGCCCAAGGCCAGCAGGCAGGTTTTCTGTCTGGGGCGTTTCCGTATTCTGTCAAATAGCACAAATTGGGTTTGTAGTTGAGCAGGTATTAGTTAAGGGCTGCTCTCTGGAACTGAGGTGTAATGGAGGGTTGGCTTTTTAATGCTTTTACTTTGGTAAAAATAAGCTCTCACCATACTCTCACCGCCAGTAGCCAAGGTGTTTCAGAGCAATGAACTGTGCTATAAAATGTGTCATTTGATCTCTCATGAGGAATTTATTCCTTATCAAGTCATAACTTTGTAGAACAGTCAATGGCAGATCGGCAGAAGAGCGGGAACACAGGTCAGGTTGGTGCCCTGTGCTTCAATATGTATTTTCACTCCCAATGCCTAGGCAATATTTTCTGCTTTGTCATATCAGTTAAACTAGCAGTGTCATTGGTTACATATACTTAAGAGTTTTGATGCCTACTTACTGAGAAAAGGGAACAGGAACAGATCTGGACTAGTTTCCAGTGATGCAATGGCCACATGAAAACCTGCAAGTCGATAAATTCCCTGAGTTGTAGTCTCCAGTGAGGTTGTGCCTTTGTCCCAGAAGTTAACTGCTCACCCAAGAGGACTTCTTAGTTAAGATGCCAAACAGAAATCACTTATGTTGGAGATACTTGGTTTGCTTGGCTTACGTGTACGGACATGAACTGTAAGAAGAGAAAATCAGTATATCCTGCAAACCCTGATATATCAGGTCAGTATCCAGCAAACTGCGGAGCTGCATGGTGGGTCAGAAAGAGCATCCTCTGCTTCTGCCCTTGCAGCATGAGGCTTGGTAAAACAATGCTGAGAATTGCAAGCTCAGTTGGCGTGTGCACTCTTTTGGTCCCCTCTGTATTAAATAAATAGACCATGTATCTCTGCCATGGAGCCCGTTGTCGCAGTCAGTAGGTTTCAGTATGGCAGAACTGAACAGGTACAGAGAGCTTATTTCTTCTGTAAAATTGCAGCAGTGCTGACTCGGATGTTTTTGGTGAGCTGTAAAGCAAGTGCTTTCAACTAAAATATCCTTTTGTCTTGGATTCTCCCCTGCAGTTTATTATTGTGTCTGGAAGATGCCTCCCCCTGTGAGCTGTGGACTTTCAGCTTAATGTCAGTACTCATTAAAGTGTAGGAGCAGAAGAAATTTAACGGACTGGAGCTAAACCACAGTAGAAGGAAGAATTTAGTACACCATTCCAGGGGGTTTGCTTGCTTTTAATTGATGCACACAGCTTAGGTATGGCAGGTATGTGTACTTTATAGCAGTGCCTCGTGGACATGTGTTAAAATAATCTAAACCTTCTCACCTCCTGCCAGGTGGGGCTGTACATATGGAATAACTCAATCTAATTGTTGCAGGCACTGAACAGATGGGGTTTTACGGTATTAGGTGCTGGGAGCATGTAAGAGAGTAATGCCAGCAGGATCTTTGCCCCACACAGCAGCTTGCTGAGACACAGCTTGCTGCAGGAACACTGGCTTGTGGCTGGGAGTTCTGCACAGATCTCCAGCAACCATGATTGCTACAGCATGGATGGGGAAAGAGGATAGGTGGTTTGTGTTCATTTTGGTCTCTGGATTATGTGTAATTTACTTGCTGCCTTGTGCTTGAGCAGTTTCCATGCTAAAATGCTCTAAACTCTTTTCACCTTACTGATTTAAAACACTTTGTGGAGGTGATTGTTCTTATTCTCATTTTGTAAAGGGAGATGCTAAGGCATGTGAGAGGGAAAGGGAACTGCTGTAGCAAATGTGAAATTGGTCACTTACTGATTCCTGTTCCTGAACGATAACCGGTGTATCTCAGGTCTCCCTTTTGTAGTAAAGCAGCTTTATAAAGTGGAGGTTGATAGAATACAACTATGTCCTTTCCTGCTCCTGCCTGTTCCTAGCCTTCATCATGGCACTACAAGCTTTAATGCGTGCTGAAGTATTTGTCCATCTCGGATACTGTCAGTTTTTGCTGCAGAGGGAAAGTGAACTGGCTGCCTTTGCCATGCCTTCAGCTTTACTCAGTGAAGACATGCAATCACCGCTGCCCGGAGCGCTGCGCTGGCACGAGCATTCAGTTGAGAAGATGAATGTGTGTAGTGGGTATGAAGTCACCCTTGATTTCCTGTGAAGGGGTAAATCCCAGCCAAGTGTTGCTGCTTCTCTGTTCCACTGTACCAGGATGTAAGTAGAAGTGAGCTCTATTGTACAAGAAATGTCTGGGTATCCACAAGAATGTTTTTGTGCCAGGCACTGCATTGGACCTGTAAAGTAGGTGCAAAGACCAGGTTCATGCAGTGAGTGATGGCTCAGCATTCCTATCTCTATAATAGGCTCTGCAACCTTTCTGTTCTTCCCTTAGCCTACTTTCAGCACCTCCAGAGTGCTTCATTTCAGTGCTCAGGACAAGAGGACAGTGTTGTCTTATGGGACTCTGGAAATGTAGCTGCTGTCAAGCAGGAGTGGGTATTAGACAGCTCATCTGCAATAACTTGATGGGGAGAGTTTGGAGGTCAGAGAAAACGTGCTGAAGAAGTGCTGCCTGCCTGAGCATAGTGATTTTGCTTTCCCTGCACATTGGACTCAGACCAGATTGTTGTGAGGTTAAGGTGGGCAGGGTGGTGTTCCTTGCCATGGTGCTTGTACATGGGCAGGAAGATGCCAGGAATTAAGGGACTGGTAGCTTAGGGTTGCTGGTGCGTTTCACTTATCACCTGTGATGTTACTACAAATTAAATTAAGGAATCAATTAAATCTTTTGTTTCCATGCATGTCACTTTGGTTTTCACAGGAGCCCTTTCCTGTCAGCAGACTCTGCATCTTAAGACATTGCTTTACTTTGAGCTTATGAGGAGCGGCTGAAGGAACTGGGCTTGTTTAGTCTGGAGAAGAGGAGGCTCAGGGCAGACCTTATTGCCCTCTACAACTACCTGAAAGGAAGTTGTGGTGATCTGGGGGTCGGCCTCTTCTCGCAGATAACTAGTGACAGGACAAGGGGAAATGGCTGCAAGTTGCGCCAGGGAAGGTTCAGGTTGGAGATGAGGAGAAAATTCTTCTCGGAAAGGGTGGTCGGGCATTGGAACGGGTTGCCCAGGGAGGTGGTGGAGTCACCGTCCCTGAGGGTGTTTAAGGAAAGGTTAGATGTGGTACTTAGGGACGTGGTTTAGTGGGTAATAGGTGGTGGGGGGATGGTTGGACTAGATGATCCTTGAGGTCACTTCCAACCTTAATGATTCTATTCTCTGAAGGGCAGCACTGGGTGTTTCTGTTTATCAAGGAGTAACTGAAGGCAGTTTTTAAAGACTTTATAGCCACAAATTTTTAAATGTTTCTTACTGGCTGGAGACCTACTGCAGCCTGAGAGAAGCAAGCCCTGTTGCAGTGCAGTGAGGGAGGGAATGCAGCTCACCTGGAGGTATACCTTCCCTCAGCAGAGCTCAAGGTGAGAGCTGTAGTAGGATGTCCCCATCTTGGGGGGGGAAAAACCTAATAGGTTTTTGAAGACTGCCCTACTTCTCACCTTTCAGCCCATGTGGGTTTGAGTCACTTCAGGACTGGCCAATTATTGCAGCCTCAAAAACAGCCAAAGTAGAAATTTTCCACCAGTCAGAGCTTTCCAGTTTGCAGCAGACGGACAGCCCTGGTGTCAGTTGCTCTTGCTCTGATCATCTCTGTCCTGCAGTCTTTCCACCTCTGTTTGCCTTGATCCTGTCTTCCTTTCTGTCTCGCTTTTCCTGTCTCCGTACTTCTTCATTCAGTATTCTTTTTCTGTGTGTTTTTTTTTTACTTGGTTTATCTCTAACTGAAGACTTTAATGATACTCAGTAAGTAACAGCACTGTTACTTTCTGTTGCCAGTGCACTTTTCTGAGCTTTCCCTGTTCTCTTGCATTGGAGATCATTAGCTCTCTGGGACAGAGGCTTTCCACCACGCTGTATTTGTACAATACCTGTTACATTAGGACCTGCTTTTACTGTCTAATAACATGATTAATGCAGCCTGTACAAATAAATGATTGCTTGGTACTTAGGTTCCTAAATTAGGGTGGAACACTTTATATTTTTCCTGCAATCATTCCCTTCTTCCCAAAGAAAGAAAGAAATGCAGTAAGTATGCAGTGAATGCATAAATATATAAATGGAAGTGTTCTAGGTTCATCCTGAGGAAACTACAGGTTTGTTCATCTGTGTCTCTACATGGCTTCTGGCATCTGGTGCCTAGGTAGCTTGCTCTCTGAAGAGCTACATGAAGAAGTGATGGGAGATGGGTGTTTTTGAGAGCGTTGGCAGGGCTAGTGTGTAAATGACTCTCAGTGGGAGATGGACAAATAAAGAATGCAGAGATCGCTTGTGGTCTGCCTTCGAGCACTAAGCACAAGCATGAGACAAGCCACTGGGAGGCAGTTTTTTAATTCCTGACCCACTGTTTCACCTTCTGCCTGTTCAGCATCCTTCCCTCTTCCAGTGACAGTCTCCTCTCTTGCCAGTTGACTGCTGAACTGTGGATCTGTCAGAGGAGGCAGTGTTGCTAAAGTGACATCTCCCCAGACATCTCTCAGCCCCTAGAGAGCTGTGTCCCACAAGCGCTCTGAAATTTGTGTGACAAATGGCAGCCAGCCCCACTGAGGGACTTGGCGGGGTGGAAACTTGGAAGTGTACGTGCTATCAAAGGCTAGTTGGGGAACTGCAGCGTTTTGTCTTTCAGTTGACACTTACCATCTCCTTGCTTTACAAATGTGCTGAAGATGCTCGTGCTTCATGAATATCAAACACAAAGTTTCTCTCTCTCCTTTTTTTTTTTTTTTTTTTTTACATGATCCATATGCAGATCTCAGTAGAGCACGGCACATTACAAATCTTTTCCGAGAGGTACTTCCCCAAAGTATGGCTGATATCCCCATAATCAAGACAATCACAGTGTAGAAATAAAACATTGGCAAGGCTCAGCTGTTACATGCTGGTGTATGAACTACTGATGGCAAAGCTGCTGTTCTATTGCCCATGAGGGGGAGACTGTGCTTGGAAGCTCTGGTCCCGGTTGTCTCCAGAAACAAATGCCTGCAGAGCGGCAGCTTTGTGAAGTGAAATTCCAGCTGTTACTCAGTAGCCCAGGAGGCCAGTTGTCTAAAAGGATGCCCCAGGGGCAAGGTGGATTTTGAGAGATGGAAGAATAGCAGAGATATATCAGAGTGGCTTATTCGGAAAGGTGCTGCTGTTGCACAGCAGCTTGGGTTGGGTAGCAGTGGAATTTCTCGTAGCAGATGTGTGAGGAGGAGCTGTACCACACGCAGAGCCTGGCCTTGGTAGCGTATGCTAGGCAGCAAAAACCTGGCTGCACAGAGCCAGGACTGAATCCAAGCTCTTCGTGCTCCTCTTTCCCAGGCTGCCTGCAGGTTCAGGAAAACAACACTGCAGAAAATCAGGTTGGGAAGGAATTCTTCATAGTGAAAGAGCTCTCTTAGATTAAACGGCTCACCTTCTTCCTCTAGTTGCTGAGGAGTTGTGTATTCGCCTTTAGGGAAATGAGGAAGGAGACTTGAATTCTTTCTCTTCCTTAATGTCTGTTGATTCTTACTGCAGTGGCAGCCGGTTGCAGGTTTTGCTGTCCCTGGGTGAATCCCAGCTGTGACTGCAGGTGCCGCTCCACTAGCTCAGATCCGAGCAGGGGCTTGTGAGCAGGCGGCCCATGTTGAAGTGCTTCACAGCAGTGGGTACGAATGAATGCTAAATCTGTTCCCTGGTAAATGTTGGAACCGTGTGAGTGCACTGAACCCCTCCGAGCTGCCAAACCTTCTGTCAAGCCAGAAGTTAAGTTGTTGTAAGTCTGCGTTCCCTTTCCTTTCAGTAGCTTGTAGTGTGTCCTGTAGGAGTGTAAATATGACTCTAGCCAGGCATGAAACATCCAACTTGAAAGCCAGGGTGTTTGAGAGGTTTGGGTAATGGAGAGCGTGATTGTGACTCATGAGGAGCTGCTTCTCTGGTCGGGGTGAAATGGGTGGAGTTTGCGCAATGTCTACCTGCCTGCTTGCCCTCCTCCGGAGCGAGGAGAGGCACGGGAAGCCTGGCAGGGGTCCTGCTGAATTCTCTTTGCTGATGTGCAGCCATGCCAGCCTTGATAGTTATGGGTCCCCCTGTACAAAGTACGTACTGGTGCTGTAGGAGCAGCCACTGGAGTGACTGCCCTTGCACCCGGACTGCATCTGGTGTGTTGATGAGGTGTGCGGCTGGGAATGTTGCAGTGAATTGGCAGATCATTTGGGAGGCTGGTTTTTTGTTTGTGGGGTTTTTTGGGTGTGTTTTGGCTTTCTTGTTTGTTTTTTTTTTTTTAAATCTTCTTCCACTCCCCATCCTCTCCACACTGTTATTTATCTGTGTATTTAAAGAAGTAAGGATGCTTCTGGGTGTGTTTTCTTTCCACCAGCTCCGATTGGCATCACCGAGTATCACTTACTCCTGGACTCCGGCACCAGCTCTTAGCTGTGATGACGTCTGGGGAAAGTAGCTGAAAGCCCTTCTGCAGGGGGAGGTGTGGGGAGGAGGGAGCCCATTAGTGCAGCAGAGGGAGCTGGAGTGAATTTTCATGCTGATGAATATGACAGTGAAAGCCCTGAGTGCCACTGTGGTGTAATTTGGCCAAGCAAGTGTTCTCCAGGCACCACCAGCGCGCATCTGTGCCGAGCACTGACATGGGCTGTTCCCATCATGTTTACCTCGGCAGTGCGTCTCATGAGCAATATTCCAACTAGACCAGTTGCAAACCCTAGCCTGGGGAAACTTTACTGTCTTGTCTTCTCAGCTGTCCCTGACCAGCAGAGAAGAGGCTGAGGAAATACTCCAGCTGCAGTTTGATTCCCTCCCCGCCTCCCCCCATTATTATTTTACTTTCAATTTTAGGTTTCTCATGCCTGCCTCTAGATCCACCTAGAAGGGGAGTGTGTTTTGCAGCCATTGAGAGAAATGAGGCAGAGAAGTAGGAGTGATCAGTGTTTCTGCTGCCATGTTTGGTACACTGGCATAAGTTATCTCTAATGATCTAAATTGGGGCTGAGGACTAAAGTCATCATGGGAAGAAGTCAAAGTAGTGGCTGCAGTGATGGATGACTGCAAGTAAGAGCCAACTACAACATTTTAAGCGTAGTGGAGATCCAAAGCAATAAACCATCAGCTTCAACACATCAGGCAACAAAGTTCTATAGAGCAAAATGTCAGGCAATAACGATTTTGGAATGGATGAGGAGATGCAGTTCCTCAGCAGAATGAGGCAGCGATGGCCAGATTCGCTGTGTCTCCACTGGAACGCTGAGTGATTTGCAGCCTGTTCCCAGCAAGGCAGGGAGCACAGCCCCGTACCTGCTGGGACAAATGCACCCACGCGTAGGGCAGTGCCTTGCAATTTCTGGTGAGGCTGTGACAGGATCTGCATTGGCACCTCAGTGGGCAGCGTGCCTTTGGCAGAGCAAGCAATACAGTGCGGTGAGGGAGGAACTACTTCTTGCCGAACTGTGGCTCCATGTGCACTGACTCAGGCTGACGGGGAATTTTTGCCGCGTCCCTAAACTGTTTCCGAGACCTCTGAAAATTTGCCTCCTTTGTTTCAGAGCCATCATCAATCACTTCAACCCGAAGATAGAGTCTTACGCTGCAGTGAATCACATATCACAGCTCTCCGAGGATCAGGTAAGCCAGGCGTCCGATGACCTTTTTACGTGTTGACCTCTGGAATATAGGTGTTTGGGAGTACCTCGTGCTCAGAGGGACTGATGGTGTTGCAGCAATATGAGGGGTGAAGGCAGGGCTCTCGTCATCCTTCTTTGGTGGTGGATGAGAGGAAGAGAAACAAGGCTGGCTTTAGCCAACTTTACCATGGCCTGCAGACCTTTTGGTCCAGCAATACAGAGGGATGGGTATGAATGATGAAGATATGCAGCGTTGTCAGCAGGTGTGGGTGTGGAGTGTGAGGGTGCTGGTATTTGGAATGGGGCAGGAAGTTTTTAGCAGTGGATTTAATTACCAGAGAACTGTTGGGCGTAGCTTGATTTTTCTGTGATGTTGGGGAATTAGAACTCAGGCAACAGTTGGTAGAAAATTTCTAGGGTAATTGAATTCAGTTGTGTTAGATTTTGAAAAGAAAAGATTTTTAATAATAAGGTTTGGTTTCTCTTCCTTAATTTGGCCTGGTTTGCTCTCTTTGTGTCCTGCTTGTATTTTGCATAAATGTGTAAATGTGTGGGTTTTTTTTAAAATGGGCTACTGTGCGTGGTTGCAGGAAGGGAAGAAATGTCCTATTTTCCAAAATAAAATATTTGGATTATATGTTAATCACTATTGGAGAAGTAAATGACTCTGCAGGAGCAGTGGACAAAATACAGAGCTGCCATATAAGCTGGGGGGGATCATCCCAGACGCAGCTGCGTCATCATCTCTGGACCTTCCAGAGAAGAAATTCTGTATGCAGTCTGGGACAGACCTCATTTGAGTCACCTTGGATTGCTCCTTCCGCTGGATGAGATCCCATGCTTGTGCCTGTTTAAAGGGTCTTGACTGTATCTTGCTCTGCAATTCATTCCTCTTTCTGTCCATGATATTTTTACTCATTACTTGATGATACCCTTCCATGCTTCTCACTAACCTTTTCATTTGTTATCCTACTTGGTCTGTAATATGTAACACCCCGAAGTCTCAGGTTGAGTGCTGTACTGGTGCAATGGGGAAAAAAAATGTGGACCCTGCTGTTTTTCATTCTTGTCTTTATACAGCTGGCTAGAAGAACGCTGGTTTTAATTTACTCATTTTTTCTGTATTGTTCTGCCTCTGAGAGTCACTGTACGCACCGATATGCTTTGTGACGGGTCATGCTATCAATCCTCATTCACTGATGATACACTGATTGCATCAACCCAGGCCCCTAAAAATGAAAAACATTTGATAGCCCAATTTAAAACTGGGGGCCGGGATAGAGGGGAATTTTGCATAGTGCTGAGGTTAGTCTGAGAAAGGAAACGAGATTTTTGCTGTCAGCTCTGTGTAGTATTCATCCCCCAGCAGTTCAGGGAGGTCAGGTTAAATCCTTTCTTCCTTGTGTGTTATTCTTTAAATAAAATCTCTAGCAGCAGACAGATAATAAAATCAGTGCTGATGCACAGAGCATTTTGAAGATGATGATTAGGAAGTTGAAAGACAGATTTCTTCTTTTTTTTTTTTCCCTTTTTTCCTTTCCTGCCTTCATGCTTTCCCTCAACACAGGGAGAACATCAAACAAAGCAAAGCAATAATAGGCCCTAGTGAACTGCAGAGAAATAACGGAGATGTCACCGTAGGGAGGGACTGTGTGGTCACAGTGAGGGTGTTTAGTCAGTGCTCTGCAATTTACTGCACAAGGAGGAGAGGGATGGAGACTACTTGCCTCTGATTTCAATTAGTCAGTGAGCTCAGGTCTGTGTGGGCTGTGGTTTCCCCTCCATCAGTAGCCATCCCACATGTAAGCCCAGGAAAGGTAATGGTAGATGGCTGAGATCAAGGCCAGGGCTTGGCTTTTGTGGTGTAACAGGATTTGTTGTTTTCATTCCGTGTTAGCTGTTGAGCATGGGGTGGGGGGTCAGACTTGCCTTTTGGCTGCTGCAATGTCTCTTTTTTTTTTTTTTCCTTCGAGCTGTACCTTTTTGGTTTTGCATGTGTGTTCACTTAGTTCCTCTTCTCTCCATAAATATTTTCTACAGAAAGACCACCTTCCTTTCTAACCCTGTTTTTTGAAGTATACCTCATTGAAATATTTAATGCTGACATTTAACTTGTGTATCTGTGTGCGGATACTACATTTGAGACTGGTCATTCATTTTCTTTTAATGAAGATTTCCTTCACAGGTACTAGCCTTTGGCTAGATTCTCATAGGTCTGCTCTTACTCCTCTGTGGTATCTCAGAATCTCCTATTAATCAGACAGGCATGGCTTTGACATAGCTCTATTTGAAGGGGAATTTCCAGCTGCTCTGAGTTGCTGCAATTCATTTGAACCTGTTCCGCTTTCAGAATCTTTACTTCAGCCTGTGCCTAACTTGCTATGCGGCTCCCTGACTGTTCTGGCACCCTGTTCAGGACTTAGATGATTTTTTTAAAATAATTTTTTATTTTTAATATCCTTAAAAGTAGCTAAGTAATCAGCTGACAGAGATTTTGCTCCATCTTTTTCTTTTCCTAATCCTACTGAAGACTTTATTACCTTATTAATCACTAATGTCCATTTATTACCATTCTCAGTCTGTCATTTCAGTTCTTTCTCCTTTTTTATTTATAAGCATTAATGCTAACATTATTACATGCTGAGGGGATTTGAAGGTCCTTGAAAATGATGGACATGGGATTGTTTTAATGATAGACTGTTAATACCACTGTACATCTTCAGCCCCAAAGATCTCCAGGAACCATAGTTTGAATATACAGATCTGTGCTCTAGGCAGGTATAGTCACAAGACTTAATGGTACTGCTTTGCTGACTGTTGTGGGGTTTATCCAATATTCAGATCAGAAATAATGGGAAGAGATGTTTTTCAATGCATATTCTCTTGAGCAAAGAGTGGGAGATTCCCAAGGGCAAGGAATGCCAGGGATTTGATGATGAACCACCTCAGTATATCAACACCGCGTGATCCTTGACAGTGCCATTCTGCAGAGAGTCTACTTGCCAAAGCAAACTCATCATCCTTCCTAGTCGTCAGCTATTTTGACCTTGCTGTAGTTCCTTATCATGAAGTAGGAAATATCTTAGCCAGTTATTGGCATCTTCCCTCACTTGCTAATTTGTTAAACCCGACTTCAGTCTGAATTTGTGGTATTCTCCTTCTCAACACGTTTGGCTTCTGCCTGCATGTCCTTCAAGGAATTGAAAGATGCTGCACAGTCAAAAAGATAGGGTTAGCCATTAACTGCCAATGTAGTTTTAGCTTTTCCATACAAGTGGTTATTTCCATGTCTTCGAAGATGTTTGGGTCCTTTCTCAAGTCAAAGGGCAAAATAGCCTTCTGTGAAATGAATTCATAGGCTTATCTGTGCTCTCCAGATGACTGGACTGCCTTGTACTTAATACACTAGAGGCAGTAGGCTTTCTCTGTGCTGTATCTGATTTGAGAAGCTCCCAACATGTTTTCTAGCAGAAGCAGTTGCAGAGAACGGGGTCAAGGCAGTGAGAAAACAGCAACACAAGAGTTGCCCCAGAAGGGCGCACACAGCCAAACAGAAGGACAGAAGACATGGGGCATGAGTGATCTGGATGGGGTCTCCCATCTGCCTTTGCTGGTGTGAAAGAGCAGCTCTGTGTAAGAGGCAGCAGCTCTCTGCCTGATGGTGATTCTAGAGAGGCTAAAGTGAGAGGAACCCCGCACTCTTGGTAAAATCTGCTCTGTGCAGGAATGTCTGGTGCTGCCTTGCATGCCAAGCAAGTCTAGTGCCAGTGTTGTGGTTTAACCCTGCCGGCAGCTAAAACAGCCATGCAGCCGTTTGCTCACGCAGGCGTTGGCTCACACTCACCCAGTGGGATGGGGGAGAGAATCTAAAGGGGGAAAAAAAAACCCAGTAGAACTTGTGGGTTGAGATAAACAGTTTAATACAACAGAAAAGGAAGATAATAGTAATAATAATGATAATAAAAACATACAAAACAAGTGATGAACGGCACAATTTCTCACCACCTAAAGCTGATGCTCAGCTAGTTACACACACGCACAGACACCCCTGTTATACATGGAGCATGACACCGTATGGTCCAGAATGGTCCTTTGGCCCAGCTGTCCTGACCATGTCTCCTCCCAGCTTCTTGGGCACCTCCCACCTTCTTATCCACAGGCCAGAATGAGAAGCTGCCAAGTCCTTGACTGCTGGGCAACAACTAACATATTAATGTGTTATCAACATTATTCTCCTCCTAATCCAAAACGCAGCACTGTACCTGCTGCCAGTAAGAAAATTAACTCTATTCCTGCCGAAACCAGGAAAGCCAGTTAGCAAAATTGCTCACTAAGGTCTCATTTTCTCTTTGGCACTTGTTCTGTCTGTGATTTCATCTCTAAAGGTATTAAAATTGAGATGGCAGACACAGGACCGATGATGCTTGCAAGTCAGGAACACCTATGTACTTTTTCTAATAGAAGTTCCTCTTTCTTCCCAGCCACAGCAGGAACACCAGGTACCTCTGGTTTGGAGGTGGCGTACAGTTCAGTGTGAAGGACTGTTGTGAACACGCGTACTGTGTGTATTGATCTGATAATTGGAGATGGAGAGTGCTGGGAGCCAGAACAGATTGCGATGGAAAAACAGGACAACTGTATCGCTTTCGCAGTTGTGACAAATGAGTGTAATACTGGGGTTGTTCCACTTTGTAGTGCCTTTATAACTCAGGTAACTGCGATCCACTTTGGTCAGGCAATCCCGAAAAGCTGTTTCCCTTTCCTTGGCGTCATACTCCAACTGTTGAATGCTCCTCTCCACCCCCATCCCCCCAGTCCACATGGCCTTTTGTTACCTGATGGGGCTTCCAGAGGCTAATCCAAAGCGCGGCTCAGGGAGCCCCCACCACTGACTTACACAGAAAGTCATGAAAGGATGCAGTTGCTTTTAGGTGCCCTGAAGCATTCTAACTCTGAGCCACTGATGTCATGGTTTATTCAACTTGTTCTGGTTTCTGTAACTAGCAGCAAAACCACTGGCAGATACACAGCGCCTTGTTCTTCAGCACTGCTGGCAGTGGCGCTAAGAGTTAAATGCTTGTTGGCATGTGTGCGTTTGGTATTTTTAAAATGCTGAGTACCATCAGTGCTAGGTACTACTACAATAAATCCCCCTAATCTCTTACACTAATATAAAGTGTTGTGAGGGCTCCAGAAAGACTTTTTAAATGGTTTTGGCAGGATGCGGCTTCACTTCTGAAATGCAGCGAGCTTTAGGGTAGAAAGTGTTAAGGTTGCTAGTGGTGTGTAGCACACAGTAGTAGGAATGTGAAACTCCAGCTAAGGGGTGGCCAAGGCAAAGCCCTCATTTGAAGTCATCACATCTTTGCAAATGAGGCAGGGATGTTGGGTTTCATGGTCTCATTACAGACACCTACTCATGATTAATGGCTTGAAACAGATTTTATTGTTTAAATAGAAAAAGCTGCACTAGGCGAAACTGGAATCCCAGATTTAAAAGGGTCTATATAAAAAGTCTTCTGGAGTTGGCAAATGGCCAGTTTGCCTAGCTAATGGGGGGTCCTCTGCTTTAGGTACCTTTCTCTTGGTTTTGTTTACTAGAAAAGTATCCCTGCAGTTTACTAATGCCTCAGACTGCTTTATGCAGTGTGCCAGACCGAATGGGTCTGAAGGGACTTCAAGGACTGATCAGCTTTGCTGCAAGTAGATTTGAAGCTGGAGGTGAGCTTTGGAGCAGTGACTTTGTGCTGTGTAGTGCCTTTTTAACACGCATAATGCAATGAACTGTGCGTCATTGTTGAGGGGGGATGGACAATGTGTGGTAGGCAGCTAGAGGGACAAAAGGGCTTTGTGTTTAGAAACAGTTACTGCTAGAGAAACACAACCTATTCCTAATTCAGTCCCAGAAATCCCAGTAAGAAATGGGAGAAGTCCTTCCATCCCTGAGGGTGTTTAAGGAAAGGTTAGATGTGGTACTTAGGGACGTGGTTTAGTGGGTAATAGGTGGTGGGGGGATGGTTGGACTAGATGATCCTTGAGGTCACTTCCAACCTTAATGATTCGATTCTATTCTATTCTCCTTTCAGGCTTGACACAAGGATGCCCCGGCATCCTGCCCGTTACAGGTAGTGGCAGTGAGCTGCTCCATGCTTCTCAGAGGCAGTGTGACTCTGGATCACCTTGACTGCTCCCGGAGCAGAGGTCTCTTTCCACCCCTTGTCTTGCTTCCTACCACTTCTGTCAGCTGTCCTCTTGAGCAGATTAGGAACTGCCTCAAAGTACAAACCAGTAACAAAATAAGTCCATTAAACTTCAAAGCAAGGCTCGCCTTCAGTTCTCATGGCTGCTTTCATATCCTTGCCTGGCTGCTGCTAGTACCACAGGGACTGATAAGGGCCTGAAAACTGCTGTAGTGAGGTGACCACTGAATGTTGGGAACTTGTTTTGGAAGAGCTGCCTTCCAGAGCTGCTACTCACTGCTGGCTTCAGCAAAGTCTCGTGGAGGAAGATAGGTTTCTGTGCTGGGGCTACAGAGGCAATGCTCAGGGATGTGAGTTACGAGCCCAGCCTGAATCACAACTGGGAGCGTGCTGAGCAAGAGCCATAGATTTAACTTTGTAATAAGCTCTCAGCCCATACTGTGGAGGCAGGCTGATGTTGCCGTAGTTCCAGTGCTTGTCCTGCACCCCTGGTGAATGTTTCACAAAACACTTCCCAGATGCCTGGTAGATTTGTTTTTTTATGCGGTACTTACCCACAGCTCCTTCTCCAGGGTTAGTTAGCTAGAGGAGCGGGCTGCAGGCTGGAGTCTGAACTCCTTCCTAGCTTTCACTGTGCAGCCTTGAGCAGACCTCGAGCCCTGTGTCTGCTGCGTGAGAGGGCGGCTGGTGTGGAGCCCCTGGGGAGTCGGGCAGTGTTGGAAGTGCTGTGTGCTCTGCTGGGGGGGCAGAAGGCGCCGTTACGGATTGCCATCACCGCTAAGCGCCTGTGTCGGGCAGGGAAAGCTCCACCGAGGATTGCAACAGAACGATCAAAACAGTCTGCATTTATAAAGATTAAATTACAACTTTGCACATCTACGATTCAAGGAGGAGCTGTCAACGGCTGGCTTGTGTGAGCGCACAATTCAATTTGCATTTTGTAAAACTTCAGATTGAGAAGGTTTTTTAATCCCTTGTGAAGCAGGAACAATAGACGCTGGCTGTTGCCAGGTGCATAATGCATATAGATACCCTGCAAACTTCTTTCATCGTCCTCGGTAAAGCTGGATTTATGGCACTATACTTTTGTTGCTGTAGTCCCAAGCTCCACCCTAAGCTTCCTTACACTCAGCCATTTCTCTGCTTGGGAGTCCTAAAAGCAGACAGGCTATAGCCTGCGGTGCCAGGTACAGGCAGTGATGGAGCTGTGAGTAACCCTTCCTGGAGTCAAATTCTCCCCTGGTAAAAGGGGGCAGGCTTTGCAGTGACTGCCAGCCATGCTCGTTCTGGGCTTCTTTAGGATAAAACTCCTGCCTTCAGAAACTGTTATTCTTCCTTCTCTCTGGTAGTATCCTGCTGTAACAGATGATGTTTTTCTGCCTTCCTCCTCTGGATCCTCTAGCTGGAGCTGCAGCTGTTTCCCAAAAGTGGCAAATTGGGTCATTGCTCTGATTTCAAAGCAGGAAGCAAATTGAGCTTTGCAGTCTCCACGCCTCCCAGAGCAGGAGAGTACATACGGCTGAGCCAAAAGGTGCCACACCTGAACAGAGCTCTGTTCAGCTGGAAGATTTGGGTTTTTGGCTCTCTAACACTTGGCATTTGGATGTTAAGACAGTAAGTTTAAATGTCTTGTCCACATTAAGGAGCTCAAAGGCAAACCTTTTAATAGAGGAGAAGGTGGGATCTCTGACGAGTGTCACTCTTCCTGTCTTCATGGGAGATCTGAGGCAGGCAGTGGGATTGTTCAGAGAGCGAAGATGTGTCATTCAAAGGCAGCAAGCAGGGGGGATGGATGTGATGTCCAAAGGGATGGAGCTGGGGAAGGTGGTTCTGTATCAACCAAGTGCTGGGGGCTATAAATCAATTCCCCTGCCTTAGTCAGAGAATGCTTGGATTCCCCCATGTGCTCAGTTAAGGCACAAATAAGCTCCTTGGGAGCAAAGTATTGCTAGCAGCATGTGCTGCATGAGTGTAGGCCTGGGGAAGGATATTAATTCATAGCCTGTTGCGCTTCTACCCGAGCACCTGTTCACAGGAGTTCCTCTTTCACTTTTTCCAAACCATGGATTTATGTGCTCCATCAATAACTGCTTCACAGCAAGAATTGCTAACAGGGAAAGTGTATTGCAGCCTCTCAGACAAGAAGCTGATGAATTGGCCTGGACCACTGCCTGAAATTACCTGGCGTTTCTGAAATAAGCTGATGTAATCCAGTAACCATCACTTACATCAATGTTGTGGTGTGTCATGGTTGCATCGAGCTAAACTAGGAAGCTCTTCTCTTCCATGAAAGCACAGGTTAGTTAGGATGAACTCTGGCACTAAGAAAATAAGTACGGAAAAATCTTCTGATGCACCCTTAACGTTCGAGGAACGGGCAGTTTCTTGCAGACTGACATCTCATAATGTTGTTTCCAGTAGCCCCTGCTATATGCCGTAGCCTCCTAGTTGGAAACTTTGCCACTAAGTCTTCCTGTGTGCAGAACCCCACTAATGAAATATTATGCACAAAACCATCTTGGTTTCCCAAGTGAATTCTCCTCGGCAGTTGTAATTCAGCAGACTGCATTTGTTTTTGAAACAATAGTATCACGGTGGTACTGTGAGAATTTGTTTCTCTGGGCGCTGCTATCAACTCCCCTCTGGTGGTATTTCTTCAGCAACATCTGTGAAGCAAATCATTGCTCTTCCTGCAAGTAAGACACCAGTCTCTTCACTTCAGGCATTGCATTGTCCTTTGCAGCCTTCTCCTAGTTCTGTGAAAATTAATGTTCCCAACCCAGAACGAATCAACCCGTATGTGAATATAGGGGTTACACAGAGCCCACCCTGAGATGGGTCTCGTTCTGCCGGCAGTTCCTCCGAATGTTTGAAGGCAGCGTGCGCTCAGCTGGCTAGTGGCTGAGTCTCCCTTTCCAGTCCTCTTCTGCGCTAGAAATACATATACTCCTCCCCAAACCTAGATATTAGCCTTTGCTCAGCTGTGTCATGTTGGTGGTTTGCTGGAGTCGGGCATCTGTCCAACTTGCATGAAATGTTAGCTGTTACTGTCACCCTAGGGTTTTTCAGTGATTTTATGTAACGGGACGCAACACAGAGCATGCGTCTAGATGGAGCTTCACATGACAGTATCTGCAGGGTGTTCCTTTTCTTTTGTCCCTTTCATTTCTTAAAAAAGGTAGCTGTGAGCTACAATATAGACATTTTAAGGCTGCGTTTTGTTTGCAAGAAGTGCTCTTTTTATTGAACATCTTGAAACACTAGGACAGGAGCAGTCTTCCAGCTGATAGAAACAGAAATGTGGATTTGTGAGGAAGCCACGGTAGTCATGCTGGAACTTAGACTTCCTGAGTGTCTTGTTTTTTGTATCCAAGCTGCTTTGCTGGGAATTTTTTACCCTGTTGTTAGTGCTCCTGAAAACCAATGACTTGATGGAAGCATCTCACTACAGACTCTTAGTTCTCACCTCAGCTATAAAGATGTGCTTTTCTATTTTAAGTGATGGACCTATTTAATTACAGTACCACCTACAAGTCGCTTTGTAGGCATAGAAAGGAAACTTAGGTTTGTTGCTGGGCTAAACTCCCCTTCTCAGAAGAATAAAAAGAAAGCTACTGTAATGCCTCATTTCAGCCTTCTTCACAGACACCTGAGCGTGACACACTTTTTGCCAGGGAGAATATTAACATGATCTGCACTTAATTTTTCCAGCTGATGACAGTTTCCCACATTTCTCAGTTCTTGCTGAGCTTTCCACCCTCAGTAGTGCCCAGAGGGATAATAACGCAGGACTGCTTGAGTCCTAAAGTGCATCTGTCATTTTTGAATATGTTAATGTTTCAGCACTAGGACTTAGTGATGGGCTAAGGGTAGGGTAGTTAATGTCGTCGTAAACGTCTTGGCATAAAGAAGTCAGTTGCTGTACTGGGACCACTGACCACTCCTGTCCCAATTGCTCAGTTGGTTAGATGAACCAGAAACTTGTGGTCCTGTCTCAGCTCCATTGTTAGCAGGAGACATAGCCACCCGGTCCCTCATCCTCACCCAGATTCACTTGAGCAAAGCATAGTTTGAAGATGGAGGCAACTTTTTTGTTGGGAGACTTGGATTGAAGCTGCCATGCTTTTTGTACATGAGATCATTACTTGGTGTGGCCTCAGCTTATGTATCAGGGAGAGCTTTTTCTGTGATGAGTTTGGAAAAGGTCACGTTAAAATGCTTAAAGAAAAATGGAAAGTTAGTTTGATCCTGATCTTTGCTTTGGATCTTTTTTGATCCAAAAATTTCAGAAGTCAAATCTGGGGAGTGGGAGGATTTTATTTTGATAGCATTCCCCTTTAAAAAAAAGGGAAGAAAAAGCACCTGCTGGTACTCTCACAAAAAAAAACCCACCTTATTTTTCAGCTCTCAACAGGATTTTGGTTTAAGGGGTGAATCCGGACTCTGGAGTGTTAACCCTATCTCCAGTAATCTTACGTAGTTGTACCCCTGTGCTCACAGGTGGCTGCAGAGTCTTCTGCCCTGCCTTTTGATGCTAAGTTAAGAACAGATGCTGCAGAAATATGTACAAAATATTTAAGATCACACCTCTCCTCTGAGTGGAGGATCTTGGAGAAGGCAATTGGATCGTTCTGGTGCTAAGTGCCACTTCCTGGCAGAGGTTTTAATGCCTGGTAGGGTAATGGTGAGTGGCATTTCAGATTGTAAACTTCTCTTACTCTGTGTAGCTCCTACTGTATGTTCCCCTCTCTCTGGGTATTAACTTGTTCTGGAACAGTATTTGACTCGAGTTTTTCCTTGCCCTTGTTTGTTCTGGAGGGGCTGTGTGCCATTGCACTGCTGACAGCACACACATTTGAAAGGATTCCTTTACATGTGCCTCTTGTGGCATTTTACAATCCTGTCTCTTTCAACATGTGATAGCAGAATATAAAGTAGGTCATTTTATTTCCTTTCTGCTTTTCTCAGCTCTGCAGCTCTTGTGATCTTTGAATTCTTTCTGAGTATCAGACAGTTGTGGAGACTCGTGACTGGGAGAGTTCAGCAGGCTCCTAAGGCCTCAGTAGTCATCTTGGGATTGGGCCCTAGCAGGGCACTGGGCGCATCTTTCTTCGTAGCCTTTGTGTGCCTTGGGTACCCAGTTAATTAGTGCCCTTGGCATGTTTTAGAGAGATGAGAAGGAAGAACGATGGCAGCTTTCCTAATGCACCACCATCGCTTGCTGCTATGATGCATCCTGTGGCTGCTGCCAGCCCTGCCCTCCTGTTCTCTCTGAGTTGATTGTAGCTGGCAGTTGTCGTCTAGAAGCAGTAAACCAAGTGAACAGCTCCACTTATTACCATTTATAAAAATGCATCAAACAAAAGCTCTAGGCACAGACACAACTCAGTCCTTAAAAAGGCATATGGAAGGAATTTAGTCTTTCCTGAGTCAGGCCAGTTTGGGCTACTGGAGGTTTACCATAAACCCCCAAACTTTACAGTATCTGAATTTTTCAACCTGCAAACCTGCTTTTGGGTTTTATTCATGCAGCCCAAGGTGGTAGAAGCATTGGGCTTAAATTATAGCATCATTTCACTGAGACTTCCCCTTGTGAATGGTTCTCAGAACTGTAAGCTCAGAGTCTCTGCACAGTAATGCAGAGATGTGAGGCCCTTCAACATCTGTCGCTTGGTTTCTCAGCAGGATAAGGGCGACACCAAATTGTTCTGTGTGAACCCAGGGTGAGAATGGACCCCTATGGTTTATCCCACCTTAAAGGTGTGTTACTGTGTGGTCAAATGCTTGCAAACTCCAGGTGTTGTAGAACTACTCTGAAATGGGAGACTGAGTTGGAGATGCAGAGACACCTGGTCCAGAGCTTCCACCTAAGCTGCCTTCTAGTGGTATTGAATTCCTGAGGGGACTGCTCAACTGCTATGTCTGGTTAGTTAGGAAAAGTCAAGTAGAACTTGAACTCGTGTGTATTAGTATAAGGTGCAGTTTCTTTGGAAATTTGCTAAGCAAGCACGAAATCCTCTTTAAATATAGTCAAAAATTCAGATGTGAGAGTAATATCAAGAGGGCAATGCAGCACCATTTTGGGAAGAGCAGAGTTTAAGATTCCCATTAAAACAAAAATAGTAGTGCAAATAAAACTACCAGCTGATGCAGTACAAATTAGTGGATTTAAAATCTGGAGAAAAAGCAGCTGAGTTATTAATCCCTGAACCAAAGCCCTTAAGTCCTTTTAGTGAGTGACTTCTGCTTGTCATCTAATCCCTTTGAATCATGGAAAACATAGACCCGGAGTTGTTCTCTGCTGTGTAGTAAGAGGAAGTTCAACCAGTGAGCTAAATAAATAAATTGATTAATTGGCAAGAATAAGGAGCTGTGTATGCACTGTATCTAATTGCTTTTTTATATTGTCTTCCTCTAGCTTTTTGGCAGACACAGGTTTGTGGGTTGCACATGCAAAAATATGCTAAAAAAAAAACCCACCCCACCTCTCCAAGGCTTTGAACCTTTAGCTTCAAAGATCATTGTGTGGATCATCTTATATTGGTTTGGACAGTTTCTAATGGGGACGTTGCTCAGCCAAGCTGAATTTATTCGGTAGAAATTCGAGCTGAAATTGAACACACCTCAGAATCACAGAGTAAATCAAATCTCATTTCCTTGCTTGCAGAGAACGTGGGCTGTGTGGGCTTTCTTCCTCCTCCTCCTTCTCAGTAATTTTATTCTACCAGGTCAGAGCTACCTTTTCCTTATGAGAAACACTGAGCAAGTGGCTTCCCTGAGCCTTATTCAAAAACCCATCAGAGCTAATAGCTTTGAAAATGTTTGATGTCCAAGAGGCACTTGGGAGCTCTAAATCCTCACACAGGGATTTTTAGGCTGTAGAACAATGGTGTCCTCCGAGGACTGCAGAAATTACTGCAGACATGATATTTCCATTACAGATCCTGCAGGTACTTATCTGGGAATATGGCAAAAGAGAAATTTAGAGAGAAAGGAGAAGCCTTGGTGATCAACTCCTTATCCCCAAGAGAGTGGCATCGTCTTTGCCTAAGTTAGCAGCAGTGCTCTGTGTACAAATATATCCCTACAGCCAGCAGGTTCAGTTCAGAGCTGTGACAGCAAGGTGTACCTGCTTTTTGATTCTGAGGGCAACCATTGTGGACAAGTAGTTCTTCAGCTTGCGGCTCTGCGTATTGATTAGCTCAAGTTAGGATTCAACAGCTAAAGGTGCTTTGGAAAAGTTAAGTTTTGTTCCCCTCATCCTTTGGAGAGAATGGGTCCAGTGCCAGCATGAGTCACCTTTTCCTTGACTGTCAATGGCGGGCACACAACCAGCACAATAATCTTATCGGGCCCATTAGCCATACACCGCCACTCTGTGTCATGCCCTTCCTGGCCATCCAGCATCTGAACCTCTGTGGAGATAAAACCGTCGCCCTCATAGAGGTAAGATGTCTATTCTCAGCCATGGTGTTTTGGGGTTGCTGGGAGCCTCTGAATTGTAAGAAAGCTAGTGCTGAAGAGGTGGTAGGACTGATGCTTTAAGGATACAGGTGGAATGAATGTTGCAGGGATAAACACAAAGTTCCCAGGCACACAAGGCCTTTTTGTCCTCCAAATACTTTTGGATTGCAAGATGCCACTTCCCGTGGCAGGAATCTTTCTTGAGAGACATAGCTATTATCTTGGGCCCTGATTGCTTCTGTTGGGTATAATGACTAGAAATAACTGAGTGTCAGCAACTTTTGGTGCCTCTGTGTTTATTTCCAAGAACACACGCAGACTTCTTTCCCTGAGAAGGGCAGTAATAAGCAGCAGACCATCTGATTCTCAGAAGTCTCTGACCTGTTTTCTATGTGTGGTCTGTGCCCAAGTGTCTGCTCCCTCTCAGATTCATCTTGTTGACTGTCTGCCGGCCAGCTATCCTGCACATCTCCATTTCGGCCAAAAAGTGTTTCAGCCCACAAAGTTTAGCATCTCATCAGGCCTTCAATTGCTAGTGATTATCTTGGATAGTAGCCTCTGTATTTCCAGCTGTCCCACTAGCCATTTAAATGTTCCTTTTGAATTAACTTAGCAGTCAACTTTAAGCAGCTCTGTTTTTACAGGCAAAAGATGTTTTCTATGCTGGCCGTGAATGCTTCCAAGCATAAACGGTCTCATTCTGTTTCAGCTCTGGTCATTGCCCAGATGGAGTTCAAAAAGAATGACACATTCCAACAGCACAAAAGGGGATAATTTAACAAATTAAAATGTTAACAAGCTTTACTCCTTCAGCATGTCGTATCAGAAATTATTTGGTTCTCTTATTTTTGCCTTCATAACAGACTTTGTTTCTTTTTCCTCCAGCTGAGCAATACAGATTAGAGTAGGATGCAAAAGTGTGTCTGGGGTTTGTGAGGAGTCACTTGGTTGGGACAGATTTGATTGTCTTGGCAGGAATTTAATCACTGTCTTAATTCGTATAAACTTGACTTGCATAGCTGTATTCTCAGTATCTAGAGGACAGTCATCTCTGCACCTTCTCGGTCACTCCTGCTCTCAGCACTGTACCTGGTCATCAGCACGCTCAGTGCTTGAGTCCAGAACAAAGAGACCTCCCAGTTTCACGTTAGAATGCCTTATTTCTGAAGGAAGCACCTTTGAAGGGGGAGCTCCAGGCTTTGTATTGGTGTTTAAGTGGCCTGCGCTTAGACTGACTTAAACCACTTTTGGAACTGCAGCCTTAGGATGACATTTTGCAACTGAAGTTCCCTTTTCTCTACGGGATTTTCTGTTTATAAGGATCATCTAGCAGCTTATAGCTGTCTGTTCCAACTCCAGATTTGCAAAAGTCTCAGTAGCTATAACTTTTGTATGGATTGAGTCACACAAAGTTCCAAGCACTGCCCACCTTTCTTTATCAGCTAGCTACCTTAGCTACTGCTACTACAGTTTTTCTAGCTATTTGTAGCTACAGCTATTTGTAGCTAACCAATTGACTATAGATCTATTTCTTTGGGGCTCTATCTTTAGAAGGATTTTTTTGAGACTGAATTTTTATAAGTCTCTTAAAGTCTTTAAGCTGTAGTAAAGTTTTCTAGATGTTACCATGCAGGAGAGGACTCTTGGAGTAGAAGCCTGGAAGTGTGGGCTCAAGGCTCAACAGTGGTCAGAAAGGCGAATAGAGAATTAGAAATTATTAGAGAGAGAACAAAAATAAACCAGGAGTACTGCCTTGTCACTGTATAAGCCTGCAACAACCCATGTTTGAAGTCTTGTATATAAATTCCAGTGCTCTTATCACAGAAAAGATACCATAGAATTGCAAAATAATACAGATAATCAAACAGTTATTTGCTCATCTGATTTCTTGGCTATCTAGACTTCTTGGTTGTATTCAAAAGTTCTGATTTTCCCCACCTTAGAATGGACTTGAGTTCATTTTCTGCATGCGGTCGGTTCGGCCGGTGAGCTCTGGATTTTCTCTTGGCCTTTTCATGCATCTCCTCAGGCTACTGAATTATTGCTTTTTATCACTTCCATTGTGCAATTAATAGCTGGCGTTCTCTTGTCACTATTTAATTGCTTAAATGTAAGTAGGAGCTGTGGAACTGATCTTTCTAAGCTATGCCTCTCCAAATGCATACCTTCCTCCTCCAGTCCTAACTGGGTGTTTCTCTGGCATGTCCTATATTGTTTTGACTTGCTTTAAATAGGCACCATCCGCTTGGTTTGCGGCCAGTTTTTTAGTGTATTGGTATTTAGCTTTGCTGCTTCCTTTAATTAAATTTATTCATGTTGTGCAAACCAAGTTTAACAAGACTTCTGATCACTTAAAAAAAAAATTCATGAGCTAAGTGGTTAACATCTACTTTTTTCCTCAGTAAGGGTCAGACCTAGGGCTGTACTGGAAGCATTTGTCGAGGCCATTCGCTTGCTAGTTGCTATAAAATCATAGAATATCCCGAGTTGGAAGGGACCTATAAGGATCATCAAGTCCAACTCCTGGCTCCATACAGGACCAGCCCCATCAGAGCAGATGACTGAGGGCATCGTCCAGACGCTTCTTGAACTCAGTCAAGCTCAGTGCTGTGACCACCTCCCTGGGCAGTCTGTTCCAGTGCCTGACCACCCTTTTGGTGAAGAACCTTTTCCTGATATTTAACCTAAACCTCCCCTGGTGCAGATTCGTGCCATGAAAAGAAGAAGAAAAAAGAAAAATCAAATGTGTGATGAGCTCCGTGGCTTTTTTGGTCCTCTGTTCTTGCATGTGTCTTAATCATCAACTCGGGGTTCTGGTGAGGATGTTTTTCTAAGTCAGTGTCTGTAATCGTTGTATCCTGTACAAATCTGGGGTGGCTGTGTGAGGAGCACAAGCTCTCTTGGATCCTTTATTGATTCCTGTGAGCCTGACCAGGTGACAGAGTTCCAGAAACCTCCTGTGACTGCAGATGTTTGATTAGACCATAACCAGAATAAGCCTTCCCATTGTTTTTTTCCCATTGGGCACAACTAGATTTTTTGGTTTCTTCAGACTGGAGCAATCGCTTGCTTCTGTCGGAGTTTGATTGAATGGAAAGGTTTTTCTTGCATACCCTGTCTTAATCCGTTCTCTAGACAGCCTTAATCCTGAGCCAACTGACTTCCGGGCAAATTTAAATTTCTTTACTAGGAGTGAGTTTCCTCTGGTGTACATCAGGTATTTGGTTGTCACCTTGTTGAGGCAATCTGAACTGAAAGTTGTGTGTTTGGGTTTCCACATCTGCCAGGATGCTTTCTGGCTGCTGGCCCTAGAAATATTTTATTTCTCACCTCTTTTTAAAACCTTCAGCTACTGTGTTTTAGGTTCTTGTAGCTGTCTTTGATTCCTATAACAGCTTTGTATCTCCTGGCTTCTCAGTTTGACTGGAGCTCACAACTCTTACCTGGTTTTGGGCACTGAGGTTACTGGTCCTATTTTGGTCAGTTAACTGGTGCTGGACAGCTGCTGCTCATTGTCCCCCTGAATGCAGAGGGGAAAAAACCAAGGTCTTTGTTCAATTAAGGATTGCACCAGAGGTTGTGCACAAATCACAGCGTTCATTTGCTGAACACTGGTTACCCGCTTAGGCTGAACGGGCGATACGTACAGTGAGCATAAGGATGCTCTCTTCCTCTTGTCTGATGTTTTGGTGGCAGCAGTTGATTTACTGCCGTGCTAGAATGCAGCTGGTGGATAAAAAGCTTCTCCTAGAACAGCCCATCTCATTTCAGCACTTAAGTTAATTGTAAGCACAATGGGGAAATAAAAAAATTAACGGTCCGGTCCATAGCTATCTGCAGTGCATTTCAAGCCTTGGCAGAATTGCAAGTGCTCTTACGTACCTAGCAGTGAGAAATGTTTTCATAAATGCCACCAGCTGGAGATAAGGGTTCACAACTCCAAAATGGGCTGTAACTCCAAAATAGCAAATCTATCTATCTCGGGGTTTTATGCTCCTGCCATCATCCTGGCTGTTGCCTGCCTTCGTCACAGAATTTCTAACGACAAGCGAGCTTAGTGGACCTCCTTCAGTTTCTGGTGGATCTCCCCATCCAGATCTTGAAAGCCTGCTCTGGAGGGTGCTTACTTTATTAATTGATAATTTTTAAGATAATTTGTTTCAGGATCTTTGACTTCTTTTTCCCTGCTTGGGCTTTGGAAGTGCCAGTGTCGTGCAGTATGTGGCTGTTCATTCTCTTGGCAGAAACCCACTGAACCCATTTTCCTCCCTTGAATGCCACAGAATTGCCTCCTGTATTTGCTCTCGAAAGCCTGTCCCTGCAGTTTGGGAAAGAGCACCCAGGGTCCCACTGAGAGTGCCAGGTTCTTTGTGCCAAGTGGGATATGCAGATTAGTATAAACCCGCTCATCGTCCATGAAACTGAGAGAAACGGCTTGGTCTTGAGGAAAAGCAGTGGGAGGCGAAGTGCACTTCTGCTCCTTGTCCTCCAAACCCAAATGGGTTGAGCCAAGGGCATTTAACATGTGTGGGGGTTGTTGTGTGTGTTAGACGTGACTTCTTGAAATTATTCTGTAGTAAAAGGATTCATGGTGCAGAGGCTTTCTGGTGAGGTGAGCAGGCTTTCGACTGCCCACCTCCTGGAGCTCAGAGGGTGGGTGTCTTCCTCCATGCACAGGACTCCCTAGCCCTGGTGTTGGTTACATCGGGATGTCCAGGGTTGTCCACTGCACAAATATCTCTTTATTTGTCTGTATCTCTTACAAATTAAGTCCCCTGCAAGCTGTGCACAGAGCTGGTGTCAGTGACCATACATCTCTGCCATTACTTGCTGTTGTCCTGCTTTGCAGCCTTTCTGCTCAGAGTAACTGTTGAATCTTGCGAAGGCTGTCCCGTCAGAGCTTGGAACAGGGACATGTTGTACATTTACAGCTGCCTCTGGGTGGAGTTGGTAACAGGTTTGGCTTTGGGATGTTTCTGAAAGCTGTGTGATTTCCAGGTTGGTTGGGTTGGTGACTCTTTTTCCCATCATTAGAGTTGAACATCTTGGGGTTCTAATGCATTGTGGGTTTAAAATATTTCTGGAGCAGGTAACTCTTGTCCCAAAAGGGGATGGCATTTCTGCTAGCAGAGTTCAGAGAACAACAGTCATTTTCTGAGTGAGCTTATAAATTAACTATCTTTAGAAGAAGCAGCTGTGGGCAGAGGAGACTGACTGTAACCGAACCCTCCCACGCCATGGATAGAAACTGTCGACTTTGTAGGCTTGTTCCTTTAAAGATCACAGATCTCTGTGAGATCATTGAACAAACATCTAAGCTACTGTGTCTCATCTGAGCCCAACAGAATGGCTCTATGCTGAGGTGAGGAAAAGAGCATGTGAAATGTCCCTCCTTGATGTTGCTAAGTAAAATAGTATTTTACGTACAATCAAAACCTTCTGCCTTGTGCAGAGAAGCGGCAAGGCCTGCATTTCAATGCCTCTCAAGTGCAGATGTATAAAACCAGTCCTCAGGAAGGATTTGGGACATGGAGGGTTAATGTTCCCTTGTTGTTTGGCTGCGCTCAGAGTGGTGCAGTGGGCACAACAGGACTGCCAGGGACAACCGTCAAACTGATGGGCAAAGGTTGTTCGCTCTCGGGCTCCTAGTCACGGTGTGCCCTGGCTAATGCTTGGTGAGCTGAGCAGAGGAAAACTGGCAAACACAAAGGCAACCTGGTGGGAACTGTGTGCAAGGCGTCCCCGCACTCAGCAGTGGAAAGCAGGGTGAGGCACCTTCTCTCCCGATCTCCTGGCTCACTCATCTTTGCTGTCTGCTGCTCAGCCTTGTCCGTCTGTCCAGCTCCAGGCACTGAACAAGGGACTCCCGTGAGCCCTATCAGCTTTTGTTTCTCCACAGTCAGGACTGGAACATGTACTCACAGCCCAGTGCTGGGCCAGGGCTCATGGGCAGCTGCACGTGCCTCTCCAGACCATTCTCCTGCCTATGGCCTGAGATGGGCATCTTGCATCTTACTGCCCAGATTGCTGGTGCATCCTGTATTGGTGCACGGTTTTGTGCCTCAGAGGAAGGGTTTGTCCTTGATTGTCACTTAATCTTTTGGGCTAGCTGAGCTCTTTACTACAGGAAAAAAAAGTCCTCCTTCCAGGAATTTTTCCTGCCCTCAAGGCAGACAGGATGCTTCTTCCTACTCCTGAGAGTGACAGTTGCGTGAGCTGGTGGGGGCTGTCCTACAGCCTTAGTCTGAGCAGCCTCCAGTCTCAGCCTGCAGCAGGAGAGAGCCATAGGTCCTTCACTTGCATGTAGTACAAACAGGAGCTGCTTCATGCAGGTGATCTGGGGCACTGGAACAGGAATGAGAACACGCTGCATATCTTGCACGTATGTGACATGACTACACTTACATCTCAAGCCCAAATCTATCTTTCCCACAGTGTGCACCAGACCCACTCTGGATGCACAGAAGTGTGCTGTAGGCACAGCATATCTTGAGAATCTGAGCTGTTAGACTGTCATAGCAACATCCTCCTCTTTCTTCCTCTTAGCATTCATGAGCATGGAGTTAATACGCAGGGCTTGATCAGCCTGGGGGTGAGGGATGGTGTTGAAGCATCGGCACTGCATTTAGCTCCAGGACAGCTGTGAAGGTAAGGTAGTGTTGGGTCAGCTGAAAGCTCTGTGCCACTGCTTGTCCCAGGGCGGGTGCTTTTCTTGCAGCCTCTGTGAATGGGAGCTGCTTCCAGCACACGTAGCACTGGCAGTCTTAGCAGATCCTCTCTCTGAACTTGACTCCTGCAGACAGTGAAAGAGGAAAGGGAGAAGGAGATGAGTGCAGCTGGGGTCTGGGCTGAGTCTGTTGGGAAATGTGGCAGCTCTGTGTGTGTGTTTTTATTTAACTTCTAATTATTTAGTTATGTGCTTTGTCTTTGGCACTTCTGGGGATTAATTCTAGCAAAGACTCCAGCCTGCATCAGCAACTTTTAAGTTGCTCTGTGAGAAGTGTGATGCCATTTGGAAAAAAAAAAAATCATTCTCCATATTAATTAGAAGATACTACTGTAAAATTTATGTCAATTATCTGGCACTTTATTATGGAGAGGCAATAGCCTCTTTGTAGTCCAGGTGGCAGCAGCCTTTTCATTACAATGAGAAATGTAGCTACTCAGTTGAATTCACTAGGAAAAACACTGGGGGACTATGAGTTGCTTGTGGAGATTAGTGGGGGAGAAAAAGGGGAAGATTTGTACTAAACCTGGTGTAAACAAGACGGTTTGAAGGAACCAGTGTAAAATGCACATCAAGCTTCTACTAGAACAGGGAAATCCTAAGTGCCTTCCTACAGTCTCCATCCTCTGAGCTGAGGGGACAGACTGCTGGGTTTGCTTGTGGCATCTTGGGCTTTGCCTAGGTTTTGCAGGTGGGACTGCCATAACTCCCTCCGCGGTACACCGGCAGTGACAGGCACCCCAGCATCTCTGAAGGGAGGACAAAAGGCACGTTTGTCTATCCTTGGCTGCCCTTGGCCCCCATGCCATGCCGCACAGTAGCGCGGGTGAGGGGTTGGCATTACATGCTCCCATAGACTGGCTGCTCCATCCTGCAGCATGGGACAGCAGTGCCTGGCTTTTCCGTCCTGTGAGGGCTTGCTAGACCTGATCTGTAGAGTCTCCCCCATCCCAGCCTTGTGAGCCACGTGGAGTTGGGGTGGGGCGGCAACTGCATTTTAACATGGGCATTGTTGGTGGGTTTTTTTGCCTTTTGCTTGATTTGAGATCATTCAGTCAGTTCTTTTCCAGCTGCTTTTGTGTCATGGTAGCTAATGACTGTCTTAGGGGCATGGAGAGGCTTTAGTGAGGTAGTGGTGATGCTGACTGATTGCACTCTTGTCCTTTCCTGCGCTGATTAAAAAGGTGGTGTAGAGACCTTGCTTTCTTTTTGCTTCTAGTTTTCCTTTATTTTTCTGTCATTATCCATGCATGCTTCCCAGAACCTACCCACCACCAGGCCCTTTGCTGGGTGGTGAGAATTGGTGGCACTCCCTAATTTTATGTTCTAGTAAGGCAGATGCAGATGATGAAAGATTCTGGAGGTTAAAAAGTTCCTAAGCGCTGAGGTGTACCAGATAGATGGGCCCTAGTTCTGCACGTTGCCTGTTATATTTCATTGCTGGTGCAGCTTCCCTCTCTGGCTTTGCTGCTGACGGTGGCTGTGTCCTCCTGGGCAGGATGGGGATCAGAGACTGCTGCATGTAATCCCCCTGTTTTGCTAGGACAGGCTCTTCCAGAAAGTCCGGTGTCTCCTGGGGGAGTGCAGTCAGGTCTTGTTGAGGATCAGTCAGAGGGAACAGCTCTGGTACAGTAAGGAAAGACCCTGTGTGTAGATCATGGTAAAGCAAAGCACAATCTGTTCCGAATGCAGAAAATTTTGGGAGTGGGGGGTGGGCAATTGGTCCTGGGGGAATCGGTTCCAGAGTTTGTGTCCATGGGAGTTTGCTCACTGACCCTTCGGAGGCTGTCTATCCCCTTTACAAGGGAGTGGTAAGCTGGTGGATGCAGCATAGTAAGGAGCCAAAAACTGTGAAATAATCTTACTCCTCTGGCTGCAGCAGCATGGCATGGCTAGGATGCTGCAGGGAGCTGAGCCCCACATCAACCGCTCTGTTGTAAGCCAACCCCCCTGCTACATTACCCACAGGGGTGCCTCTACTCACAGGTTGTTGGTGTTGCCAGGGGAGGAGAGTTACGGGGCACGGGCAGCTGTAGCTGCAGGAGGAAGCTGAAATCAAAGTGCCACAGAAGGTTCGGAGCAGCTCCTGAAAGGTTGACTTGGGGACACGTACACAGGGACCTGAACTGCCAACATTTCTCTGGAACTTCTGGAACAGCAGTCAGCGAGTGAGTGGTGGAGCAGGGGGTAATTTAATGGCAAATTATCTTTAAATTACAGTGGTGCAGCTCTGCTAACTTCTGGTTTGTTGCAGTGGAGTAAATGAGTGAATGTAGCCCGTAGGGCTGATGACACAGGTAACTGCAGGAAAGGAATTCAGCAGCCTTCACTTTTCTTCTATTCACCGTGTCTGAGTTACTCACTTCTGCCATATTGCTTTTTTAAGACTCTGATCCTCCTAAGGTAACCTACAAAAAGAGGTCTAGGTTGTGACTCCATTTAATTTGTTTCCCCACTGTAACGATCCAGTAAAGCATGTTTTAAAAAAAAACAATTTGCCCTGCATGTTTATCCTTGCAGTCTGAGAAGCGTCACATCTTACCTTCCCTGTTGCTTGCTGAGAAACTCCTCGGGTATCACCTACAGTCCACTTTGTTCTATCCTTGCCTGACACTAGAAGTGGTGTTCTTCCAGCTGCTTGTGAGATTTTTAAAAAAATTGAATGACTTTAAAATCTGTGTGGGAGAGTCCAGCTAAAAGTCCCTTCCTTTAAGTTATTCATACATCACCATCTTGGAACCAATGTTTTTCTAGTCTCCCATAGATACTTCTAGGAAGACCAGGACAGACAAGATCTTGAAGGAGAAATGCTTTAATCTCAAAATTAAATTCCTCTAGTTCTTTTGTATCTGTCAGGAAGGTACAGATAAAGATCTCATGTGTTTAAAGCGAAAGGGTGTTCTTCCTGCAGTGATTTTCCTGAGCAAAAGTCAAAGCAGTGCGTAAGAAGGGCGAAGGATGCTAGCATGCAATCTGCTGTTACACAGAGGGTGCGAGGCTTTTTGTCATCTGTGTAGAAAGCTGATGCCTTTCGTGTTAGATGCTCTTAATACCTTCTGCTGCTCTTTAACCTCCCCTCTGTCTAGCAGCTGCATCTTAAAGAGCAGATGAAATCGTTTCAAGGATGGCAGGTCCTAATCTCAGTAACAGTTCCTATCCATTATAGGGTATGAAGTGAAATGATCTGTGAGTGGGTTTATCTCAGATCCCACGTCGCATTTTTTTTTCTCAGCAGCAGCAAGAAAAGGAAATTATCAGGCAGTGAGGAGAAGCTGTTTATTTTTAACTTACCCTTTTTAAGTTCTATTTCATAATTAAAGATGATAAGGAGTGGAAGCCAATGAAAATACATAGCTAAAGGGATAAGCTGATCTCAAGTTCACTGCAGAGATTACGATAAGTAGTGGGTAACACAGTAGAGATTTTGGGACCTCTTGTTCCTTCCTTGTCCTCCTTGAGTATCAAACTGAGGTCTTAGCCGCCTTTCGAAGGTGACACAGGAGACTGATTTAGAGAGCACTGCTTACAGAGCTTGCTGCTGCCCTCGGCGTTTACTCATCCTCACAGTGGCTTGAGGATGCCCCAGGTCAGTATCTGAAGATAAGTCTACTCAAAGGTAGTAAGGAGGAATCCTGCTTCTTCATGGAGGAGCGTGTACCTCCATTGTCTGGGCACACCTGTATGGCACTATGCGTGGCAGCGCTTACGGGGGCACCGGGGAGTGAAGAAGAGTCTGAGGGAAGGCTCCTGGGAGTGCGGTGGCCCTGGGTAAAATGCCTGCACTCTGAGTTACTACTGAAGAGGCATGTCCTACTCCTCACCTTTCAGGATTTCTTTCCTGCAACTTATTTATCTTGATCAGCTTGGCTTCCTCAGACTGACAGGAGGATAGCCCTCTGATTCATGCAAGCTGCTAGATTCCTTATTGCTGAGAAGAAAGTGCATTATACTATTACTCTCCATCCCTAGTGGATAGATGCATCCCAGACTAAATTATTCCTGTACCCAGGCGGCTTTCTCTCATCGCTGCTCTTGTCTCTGTGATACTTCTCTCAGCTTCTGCACACAGCAACAAGAGGGCCAGACTGAATTTGGAGATGGCTGTCATTGCAGGGAATTCTTTCTCTCTGACAGTGGAGCTGACAAGCAGCATTAGAAAATGAGTCCTGGAGAGGAGGCTGTGTGCTCCTGTGACAGCAGAACACTGACAGGCTGTTCTTAAATAACCTTGCAAAATAACGATTGCTACCCCTCGCTTGCCTCTGCAATGCTGGAGGACAGCTGAGCTGCAAAGAGACTCTGCTCTGTGACCATCTCACCTGGGAACCACTTCTTAGGACCCTTTTTTGCCTTCAGTCCTCATTTGGATGATGCCCCGTGGCTTCTGCAACTTCAGGCCTTAGCCTGCTGCTAAGTGTTTGCATGAGTTCATCTGTGTACTGCTGACATGCGCAAAGTTTAGCGGGGAAACAAGGCAGGGAAAGAAGTTTTTGAAGAGAGCCTTAAGCAAGTCTAATATTCTTCAAGTAAAAGGACATGATTCAGTCCTGTAAAGGTCAGGAGCTGCCAGCTTCCTAAAAGGGCGATTGAGGGTTGTCCTACACCCTCTGCAGGGGTTTTCTTAGGGTCTCTCCTGAATTGTGAATGCCTTGGGGGTAGAGTCCTCTTCCTTTTGCACCTTATACTATGTAGTCCTGGTTGAGGCTTTTCAGGAGCAGAGGCCACTGTAATGAAAACCTCCAATGTTGATATTCTTTCTGTGCTTCTTTCTAGCTCTCAGATCAAATGGTAATGGCCTAAGAAAGAAGTTCATGTGTTTTAGGAGAATTGTTCCAAGCGTACGTTTTGCCCAGAAGTGCTTAGCTATGTGATTCCTGGCGGGAAGATTATCTTTACTTACCATCTTACAAATGCTTTGAGGAATGTGTTTGTCCGTGCAATGCTCTGAAGCTAAAAAGCATTGTGGGAGTCCCTCTTGATCTTCCCTAGTTAGGAGAATGAATAGTTCAATAGGACAGAGATGTGTAACTGAATTTACAAGTATACCCCAGTGCTGGGAGCAGACTAAGGCAGTACTATAAGCTGGAGCGCTTTGTTCGCAGGGATGGCAGATAATAAAGTATCTCCTGGGCAGGAAGACCTGGATTTGTCTTCTCTGTTTCCGAAACCATAGTCTGTACCAGACTTGGTCTTCTCTTAGTGGCGTCAGAACTTTGTTCCCAGCAGGAGAGAAGTGCAGTGCTCTGTATGGAAGCTGACCTGAGCAGCTGTAGAAGCTGGTGATTAGCCAGGAGGGAGGTGTGCTGGCAAAACTAGCACTGGGAGGACCATGAGGTTGGGCAAACCTGTGTTTGCATAGTGTCTACTGTGTTACATTTGGGTGTACACATGGTAATTAGCTGCTTAATTTAATGAGATCATGTCTACTTCTCCTGGTGACATAACAGTATTTGGAAAACTGCTACTGTCATAGGCTCATCTGCTCTTCCCGTGAATGAAGAAATGCAGTAAATTTGAGGGCTGTTCCTTACTGGCGTTAGGAAGACTTTAGTGCCCACCTCCGTGGTGTTAGTCAGGAGCCAAATATCACAGAATTACAGAATCACAAAGGTTGGCTGTTAAAGCCATGTATGTTGCAAAAACAGGTGCCAGAGCGGTGATCTCTCTCAGCCTTGCTCCTCCTGTGCTGAGGCATCTGCGGACGCTGACTCCTCTGCTGTATTTGGCTGTCTCCGGCAGGTTTTGGAAGTGGTACGGTCCAACTACGACACACTGACCCTGAAACTGCAGGACGGACTGGACCAGTACGAGCGCTACTCAGAGCAGCATAAAGAAGCTGCCTTCTTCAAAGAGCTGGTAAGCTGCCTTGATTCTGCAGAATCAACAACCCTTTTCCAAAGCTTTTTCTTACGGCACTTGGGGTATATAGCTGAGCAGGCCTGTTACTCCGTTGGGCTGCCTCCAAACGTGGGGCATGAATAGGTCTGAACAGACACTGCTTGTCTCAGCCGATGTGAAAGCTCCCTGGAGCTCCCTGCCCTGCAGGACACGTCTGGGAAGGAACCACCAGACTGCTCAGGCCAGCAACCAGTCAATCTCCATCCCTTCCACCATGGGGCTCCACTGCACTTTGTGGTGGAGAAGCTGACTGCTCCCACCTTGGGTTTATCACACACAGCAGCTTCCCCTTTTTGCTGCTGTTAAGGGGACCACAAAATACAGGACTGAGCAGAATACATGATGCTGGTGAAACACCTGCCTGCTCGTTGCTTCCCTCCATCACTCACAGAATAGGGTTCCCCAGCAAAGAAATCAACGGCATTCCCTAGAAATGTCTCCTGCCGGAGAAGATGGTTAATGGTAGGAAGCCCCACAAAAGTACTGTAGCAAAGACAAAACTGAGTCCAAATAATTTGGGTTGGTAGTTATATTCTTCAGCAAGCCGGCTTGCTTACCCTGCTCCAGAGAACCCTGACGCAACATTTTCTTGTCCGACAGTCACATCACCAGGGAAGCCGTGTTCTTGTAGTGGCTGGTGTCTGAGGGGAGCCTGGTTTTCCTCGCTTTTGAATCATTACAGCTTCAGCAGAGGGAGAGATGTCTAACTGTGGCAGCTTTCTCCACCAGTTTGAGGGCTGATTCTCTCTCCCAGCTCTGTCCTTGCTGATTGATGAGTAATTGATGCCTGCCCACTCTGTCACGAGTCTGCATGGGTTCGGGAATGTTATGCCTCTCTGTCTACTCTGCTGCAGAGCAAGCATGCCTGGATTGGTTTTGCTTCCTTCTACAGAATGCTTTTTAATGGGTTTGGGTGTTTTGGTTGGTTTTTTTGGTCATTCCAGCGTTGCCATTGGGTAGGATATGGGCAAAAACACTTGCAATCTGTTTCGTGCCATTTTTCTGTGCTCTTTTCTGCCTGTTTTTGTCCCTCTGGCTTGCTGTTTGTATATCTGGAATACATGCAAAGGAATTCGACCATAGCCTTCCTGTGACATGGACTTCTCCTGTTACTGTACCCTGGAAATACGACACATTCACATTTCTGTTGTCATCTGTTCTGTCCCAAGGGCTCCTTCCCTCCTCAGCCAGCATCTCCTTCCCCAGCCTCTTGGCCACGTGACTGCTCTGCTTCCTGCATGCCCCACTTTCCACTTGGCCTGGCAGAAGCTCAGGCTGATCATGCCAATTGATTAAAATGACATTCTCAGTCCTAAGATCATCACAGCTACAAAACACTTCAGCGAAAATAATTTTCTTCCTAGCTCGATGTTTTTTTTTCTCTTTCAAAATCTCAATTTTGTATCATTTAAGGATCTGTTTAGCATAACCAGCCCCTCCTCAACTCCCTTCTGAAAATTGCCCGTTCAGGTACCCCTGGGACCATCTCCTCAAGAGCATATGAAAGCCTGAATAATTACTGTCTAAATGTGCTGATTTGACCCAGTTGTGAGTCTGTTTAATCCACATTTCTCTAGATGCCCTGAGAATTGGGACCCTATTAAATGTTCTTTACTCACAGCTACAGAAAATCCCCTGCATTCCATTAAGCTGTTCCCTCAACACAGCGGGAAATCAACCTGATACGTTATGATTTGTCTTCAGCAAACCCAGCTGGCCTCCCATCCTCCATGGTGGTTTTTCCTCTAGATGTGCAGTAACTGATGGGTTTATTAATTGTTAAAAAAACTGACCAAAAAGGCCCTAGTCTGCCCCATCCTCTCCATATCCTCATCAAACCAGGTACATGGCTTCCTTTTTGTGAGGTTTCTGAGTCTTTACTTCGGCCTCCCTTGAAGGTCTGATGTTGGATAATATCCCCCAACACTCAATGCACTGTGTTTAACTGCTGAGGGCTGCAGGATTTCATGGAGGGGGCAGAGTGAAGTTGCTGCAGTTTTCCTCTTGGGCTCTGCCAAAGGAGCAGGGCTGGTGGTGAACTACAGGTTTCCAGTGTGGTTTCCAAGCTCATGCTGGTCCCATCAGGTCTTCCTGAACAGGATCTGTTTGCAAATAATTCTGTCTGAATTCTGCCTGGGTTTTTTTATCTCTACCGGTGTGATTGCATTAAAGCAAATCCTTCTTGGTGGGGAATGACACGCAGGAGCCATTTTTCTTTTCGGCTGCCTTTTCATCTCTCTGTGCTCCCATTAAGTGGGTGAGCAGAGACTTCCCCAAACCATTCTCTTGGTGCCTTTGTGCTTAGAAATCTTGTTCTCACTCCTTTGACGTGCTTTGCTAATGCACTGCTTCACTTCTCTGGCTTTGCCTCAGTGCTGCTCGTTCTTGCTAATCCCAAAGAAAAATCTGCTTTCTTCTCCCATTCACTTTTCAAAGCAGCTTTCAAAGGCCTTCGATACTGCAGCCACATTGTGGTGGAAGGTCATGTGCAGGGTGTTTTATCAATTGGGTTTTCTAGCCTGTTGTGCTGCCTTTGAGGGGCTAAAGGAAGGAAGTTAGGAAGTTTTCCAACACATTTTTTCTTTTCCTTTGAACCCTCGGGGATGTCATTTGAGGTCTGTGCTGCTTTGATAGAATGAATGGTTTGGATGTGAGCTTTTGGGTCCTCGCATTGCAGCTGGAGGAACGTGTGGAAAGAGATTCAGCATCTTTCCAAAACAGTTGGATAGGTTTCAGCAGAGTCTCAAAATAGTCTGATTAGGGATTGATTTCTGCAGGGGAAATTACACTAATTTGACTTTTAATTAGACGTAGTAGTCAGTGTAAACCTTCCTCCCATTGTACAAATTCCTTAAGAGCTGCTCGTTGATTGGAAACAGGTTTAATTGGTGGAACTTGCTGTGAAATAGGAGTGTCTGTACAGTATTGCACATGTCCAGCTGTAATGACACAAAGCTAGAATTGGATAATGTTTTCCTCACGTGGTTAATACCACCGCTTCATCCATTCTTTCTTTGCTCATTGTTCTCCAGGTGATGTCAGCATTTCATGCATTTCCCATTTCTTCAAAGTCTGTGGGTTAAATCTGATCCAAGCTGCTAACAGGGAGAAAACAATTTTAAAAGCTCTTCTGGCCCTAGTGTGCTCCAGCATGTTCTATACAGAAAGAAGAGAGAACACACGCTCTGCTTTTACTTCCTTGCAGAATGATTGTTAAAGCCCTGAGTTTACTTCCTGAGCCTGTTTTTGGCCCCTTGTATAAGCCACTCTAGAGAGGCTGGGTGGCAGTGAGGCCTGGGCTGCCCACTGCACCACGAGCTGGGAGGGCTCCTGAGGTGTAGCCTCAGAGATGGAGCAGCTCAGCCAGACTGCAGGAAGCTTCTGAAGTTTATCCTTGTTACAGGCTGACACCTTCCTGTGTCACTGTCTGGTCTTCCGACCCCAAAAGGGAGATGAGCTCTGGCCCCCTGTGCTGAACCTGGTGCTGGGGATAACTTGATTTAACTCTGATTTGATCTGTTCTTACCTTTTAAGCTGGTTGGCTCAGAGCTGCCTGCTTTCTTGCAGCAGAAGAAATGCTGGGCAGAGATTTGTAGAAACATTGGAGTCATCTTGTGTGGTGTTATCATGCCCACTCCTCTCCCCAACTTGTGTTGAAGCAGCCCTAAATCCATCTAGACTGTTCTTGACCAAAGTTTGTGTCTAAGCTTCTCTTGAAACCTGAAGCTGTCTTTAAGTGAAAACAGCTCCATACTGGCCCCAGGTGATCTGCTCCACTGCTTCACAACACATAGGTTTAAAAGTATTTCTTATTTTCCAGTGTGAATCTTCTTTGTCTTAAATTAAGCTAAGTATTTCTTGCCCCATCCCTAGGGAGACAGAGAAATATTACTCACTGTTCTCTTTCTGACCTCATTTTACATATCGGAGAGTGTTTGCTCTATTCCTCCTAAACCTTTTCTTTGCAAACTAAACAGGCTTAATTTCTTGTTCTCTACCCCACAGCTACAATTTCTGCTAAGCCCTGTGTTCTCATCATGTGCCACTCCAGTTTCCCTTTCTGGGCTTGCAGAAGCTGCTGCCGCATCCTTCCTGGACACCTTGATGTGTATACAAGCTGGGTATCTTCTACTGCGGGCACCTGGGCCCTGGCAGCAGTTTCTGAGGCCAGGAGCTCATTTCTGCTTGTTCTTTCTGTTGCTGGGACCCATAGAAATGCTGCTAGTCAGAATAAGGATGCTGGCTTACACTACGTGTAGCACCTGCCCCTTCTCTGAAGGCGGTCGCATTCCCCAGGGCAGAGGACTCTCCGCCTCTGTTTGGCCGTGTTGTTCCCCTCCTGTCAGAACTGACCAGATCGCTGGGGTGGGAGGACTGGGTCCAAATCCTCTCAGCGGGGCTTCTGCCTCCTGGTAGGGAGACAGCCCAGTGCAAACCCGTGTTCTGGAGACCGCTCGCGGTGGCATTTAACGTAGGCTATAACCTGTGGTTATCTCACACGGCATGGTACCAAACTCTTTCGGTATGGACTAAGTCAAAAGACACCCAGAGAAGAGAGGTGAAGGGGTGCTCCAAGGGAGCATGGGGTGTCTGCCGAGCGTCCTGATGAAGGAAAGTTTGTGGTTTCTGCAGACGCCATAAAACCTAAATTTTCTGTCTGTCGATGGAGACAGCTTCGCCAGCTTGCTCGGGTTAGGGTCTGCGCAGTGGGGTTCATTTCACAGCTTTCCCTGTTAACCTTCCAAGTTTTGATTTGTTTCCCACTCTTATATATTCTGCCTTTTTGGGAGCTTTCTGCCCTTCCCCTCTTTTTTTAATCTCACCAGGGCAGCAAGCGGGACCCTCAGCAGTATAAACACCGCCAACTTACTCTTCCTGCCCCCAGTGTTGGATTCCTCGTTCTACTTCTATATAATTCATCCCTCAGTGCTTTTAAAAAGCACAAAACACTAACCAGGTCAGCAACAACCTTATCACAGGCTCCAAGTCTCTGGGAACTGTAATCCCATTGTTTGGACGAGCTTGTGTCAGTTTTGCTTTCTGTCACTGCCGCACAGTCGCTGACACAGATGATGTTTGACTTTGTTTTCTCGTTGCCGAGTGCAGCTGAGGCTGAGCCCGGTCTGGGGCCTGCGTGTTCAGCCAACAAGTCTGCAGGCATGAAGGGGGAAGGGAAGCTGCTGTGCAACAGGGCTGCCCAGCGCTTCCTCACAGACTCTGGGTAATCAGAAGTCTGGGTGTTATTAAGGGATAAAGGTGTCTCTTCTTCAGAGACAGCAAGTGAGCCAACTTCAGGTGTAAGGCACTCAGCACAGAATACACACAGCTGGCTCTGCCCCTGTGGTTTTCTGCCAGCTTGGGTGATAATTTGTGCTTACAGCAGAGTAGCATGGCCTCTATCCTTTCCTTGACTCTGAATCTTTGGCTCCGCAGGTTCTGGGGCGGGACAGAGGCCATGGCACTATGTTCATCCAAGAGAATGCTGGCTGGTGCTCCAGTGGGCACTGATAGAAAATGCTCTTCCAGCTGCAGCCTGGAAGTGCTCACTTTCCTCATCACTTTGCCTCAGAACAGGAAACACATCATAGCTCATGCATCCAAACAGAGCATCCTCTCCCATCCCTGTCTCATTTGGAATTTACTCTCCTTGCTGGAGTGTCACTACAGACATTCCTGTCATTCTGGGAAGCAGCTAATCCTCAGGGATTTCTTGCTAAGCTGGAGTCTCAGTGAGAGCTGGCTGCAGCAAGTTCTCCGGGGCTATAACAGCATGCGAAATGGTTTCATGCTGAACCTGGAGGTCAGCAGTGTCAAAGCTGCTGTGCTAATGGGGAGCTGGGAAGAGTCCCTTCACTAAAACGTCTTGTTTTGTCTCTGTCAGGTTCGGTCCATCAGCATCAATGTGAGGAAGAACCTTGCTTTCAACACGCTGAGCCAGGAGCTGCTGCTGAAGGAATTCTCCACGATCTCTTGAAGCAGGGACACAGCTGCTGCGCAGGGCTGACCAGAGACGGGCCTGTCTGAGCAGGGACACTGCAGATCTGCAGCCGGTCGCCCCTTGCCTTCCACATGCAGAAGGGACTGCATTTCTTCTAGGGGAGAGCCTTGCTGCTGTGTGTTTGATCCCAAAGGCATGTGTGCCAACAGGACTGGGGCTGAGGAGAGGCGATCAGCATGTTGATGAAGAGAAGGAAGCAATTTTGTAAGGTGCCATGGGGGTGGGCAGCCGTTCCTGTGACGCAGCAATGGGAGATTCCCTCCGCAGCCTCAGGGAAGATGCACTGGGAACTGTTGTAGCAGAGCTGGGGAGAGCTCACGACCGAAATAATAAAACCAGTCCAGCTGTGTGAGACAGTTCCGGGGTTGACATTGCTCGCCTGCTCTATGGGTGAGGGCTGTTCTTTTACATCAGCCTGGATTAACCCACCTGCCCGCAATGTAGGTCAAATCCACTGCCGTCCTGTTGGGAATGGCTTTGGGCATGAACGTTTCCCCAAGGAGCAGAACCCTGCTCACTGCTGGCTCCTGATGTCAGAAGGTGTCACGTGAACCAAGCCACCAGGTTACTGGAGCAGTAGAAATCTTGCCTCTAAGGCTGCTGGCTTAGAGGGTCCAGTCTGAGCGAGTCTGCAAGAATATGGGTCATCAAACTGAGCATTTTGTAACTGGAGACCAGCTCTTCTCGGGGTCACTGTTGCTTCCAGTAGCCCAGCTCATCTCTGCTGTTTCCAAGGTTGAGGGAGAATTTTAGATGGGGCGGAGGACAGGCTGATTCCCTTCCCTCTCCCCCACACCCCCACTCCCCTTGTTGCCCATCAGAGACTGCACTGCGACAATCCTACTCTTCCTCACAGAACATCTGCCTTGCATGTGTTTGCGAGGGCTGGTGATCTTCATGAGCTGAGAAGTCCCCAGTTTTCCCCTTGTGCATAGCACGCAGTTAAAATGCAGCTGGCAAAGTAGTTACTTCACTTTGTATCTTGCCCTCCCATCTTCACCAAACGACTTGCAGCAACACTCTGCTGAGAACTTCCTAAGGAAGAGCTCTGGGACGATGCTCCGTGGCAGAGGCAGGCCTTTCTGCTCCACAGCCAGTGTTTCGGAGGTGCCCCGGTCCGGTGGAGCCTGTTCCAAGTGCTGTGTCAGGCTGCCAACTCAGGAAGACGCAGCATAAACACTCGCTCCCTCCTCGTGTGTTTTCAGCTCCCAGCAGTGGTGACAGGATCTGTCCTGACTTGGTGGACTGAAGCAGAGAAGTTATTTGCATCCCAGATCCACTTTTTTTTTCTTCCCTAGAAAACTTTTTTTTTTTTTGAGAAATAAAGTGCCTAGTCCCACGCTTAGCCTCATAGGTTAGTGTGAGTGATGTGAATGTCGTGCTCACTTACTACCATTTTTAGGCAAGGTTTATTCATGCTCACCTGTGTTAATTGTGTTAGTGTTTCATCTTTACCTGCTGTGAGCACGGGAGGCTGCAAGCCACGACCTTGGCCACCCCGCTGGTCACAGCGCCCGATGAAAACTGTGTATCTTCCTTGGGAGCCCTGGCCTCTCCCCACAGAAGATACTTTGCCTCAGCACAGAATTGTCTGGCTTTTGTCAGCTAAGCCAGACAGCTCTTTGCTTTCCTGCCATGCAAGTGTGTGGAAATGTATATGTTAAGAGGGATGGTGCTTGGGAGAAGGAGCAGGCTCCATAAAATCACTCTGCTTGGGAGCAGGCCGGGACACGGAGGAGGAGGCAGCTTCTCCGGTCACAAATGAGTCGCTGTGGTCTGTGTGCGTGGGGAGTGTTTGCTACGCCATCCTGCCTCTGGGAGTTGGAGTTTCTGCTAAAGGGGGCTTGAGGTGCAACCCCAGCAGTCGGAGCATTAAGTCACCCCCTGTCCACGTGCCTCCTTTTCTCGGATCCTGCTCAGGCCGGGACTGGGCCGATAGGCGAGAGAGTCGGGGGCGAGTATGCCTCTGGCTCAGCAGCCTCTGGGCTTTTCAGCTTCTCCCTCTGGGCTCAGCTGTTGAAGGTGTCATCTCCCCTGTGGTGCTCGTGTGCTGGGGGGATGTGAGAAGCCCAGGCTGTGACTGGGAGCAGCTCCTGAGGTCACCCCTCACCCAAGGCTGAGCCGGGGAAGTCTGACACACACGCCCTCTCGTCACCGAACCAAGCACTGCGAATGGATGTACGTACAAACCTAGAGCTCAATAAATAGCAGAGCCCTGCCTGTCCTGACTGTGCAGTGTTTGTCCTTCGCAGAGGGGAGAGGGGGACAGTTATGGGGGTGGCACTGGCTGCGGCAAGGCAGGCGCTTGCCCTGGGGCTCTTCCTGCCATTGCAGAGGGAGGTTGTGGTGCTGCTCAGCCGTGCCACCTCCTTGGTCCGGGCTGCAGGTACCAGCCAGCAGTAAGCAGCCCTCTGCCTCTTAACGCGGCCCTGGCGCTGTCAGTAAGGAAAACACGAGCGAGGCTGAGTGCCCATGGATGTCAGCAGAGACGTACCTGCGCGCCGTACGATGCTCTCTCTGCTGCTGGTGTCAGCAACCTCGGGCTCACAGGTTCTGCTGCAGATTTGCCTGTTTTGTTAAACACCCCGCTACTGCTACTTGTGTTTTGAGGCCAGCTTCAGCTGAGCAGAAAGTCATTTAACTCTAACGTTCAGCCTCAGGACGTGGCTGATGGCCCCAAACTTTCCCATGTCTGATCTGAGCAGTTGAGTGTATTATATCTAATTCATAACACAGTCTATTATTGGAAGAGCTGTTTTTGAGGCGTGGGGAGAAATCAGATTGCTGCCTTTAAATTAGGCAGCCGCTGCAGGGAGACAAATATTTTACGAAATAATGACCAAATTCTGGAGGAGAAAAATTGAGTTTGAGCTAAATTTTGGAGGGAGTTATTAAAAATTGATTTGTAAGTGCCATGGTGATTTTTGGTATCGTCTCTTCTTCCCTAGCTCTTACAGGTCCCATTTTTCATGCAGACTTGAGAGAGAGGCATCTCCTCAGGAGCTGAGTCTCCTCGCCTGGGGCTGCTGGAGGCGGCACTGTGCACGGATGGGAGGCTGATGGGGGCAGCCAGCTCCGTGTGATGGTTTGGTTGCTTCGCAGGGGTGCCAGGAGCAGGTAGTCCCAGACCCCCAAGCCTCACGTACAGCGGCCAGAGAGCAGGGTGCACCTTCCCCACCTGCTCTGTTTGGTTTGCAAGCCTCTTTGTCCTCTTCCTTGCCATGGCCGTTACCTGCTGTGGTCCCACATACGTGGCATGGGGGCCACATCTCAGTAGGGCTGAGCTGCCCTCCAGGTCAGCACGTCCTGATGCCCATTGGGACTCTTTTCCCTCCCTGCCTGAAGAATTGCACGTTCCTCCCCTGCTCTGGGCTCCTGCCAGGCTGTTGGGTGGTGGGTGTTGGAAGGAGAAGCCTGCTGTCCTGGGCAGAGCTATCTCCTAGGCACCACTGGCACAGGGCATCAGCCCTGATGGGCTCCGTCTGCCTCCCCAGCCTCCTCTCCTGGGGTGGAGCCGGTACCCTTCCCAGCTGCCGGCACGGCGGGCAGAGGGAGATGCCGTTGCCCTCCCGAGTCACGGCTGCTGTCGAGCGTCGGGGCTGGTGCGTGGCCTGCGGTGAGGTTTACAGCTGGCTCTTGGCACCGGCCGGCAGCTCTCCACCCCTGTGTCAGCGCCGGCGCCTCGTGGGTGTTTATTCTCTTCTCTTTTCTGGGCTCTGTTTTCTTTTTTGGTTCTGGTTGGGGTGAGCAAGGGATGCGCCCCGTCTGTGCTGAGCAGGGTCGTGCTGGACGGAGGCTTCTCCCCGTGGAGGTGATGGAGATGTTTTGGCAGATGAGCTGTTGTAATAACTCAGCAGGAAAAGGGTAAAGCCCAGCTTTGGGAGCTGCCGCTGTCCAGAGGGGCAGGATAAGATGGAGTTTTCTCCCAGAACTTGCAGAGAAACTAATTAACACCTTGCTGACATTTTCACAGAGAGCGAAGGATGACAGAAAAGTAGGTGATGAAGGAAAGTCTGGCCCGGGAGGCTGAAGGGCTGTTTGTTACAGGGCCTGTGGGACCTGGCTTGCCCTGAGGTTGCTGGTCAGAGCCCCAGCTCTCCCCACTGCAGCATGGTGTGGGCGAGCTCAGGGGGGCACTGGACTAAACGCAGAGGCAACCCCAAATAAGTGGGACAGGCAGCACCTATGGGGGACCATCCCTGGACGACGCTTGCTTCGCTCCTGTTGTCTGCATCCTGGATGACAAGCGTAGGGTCCTGGTCCCTGCGGGAGCAGCCGCTGCGGCTCCATGCTGTGTTCCCCTCTCCCAGCTCAGCGGCTGCTGGAACGCAGGCTGGGCCATCCTCCACGGCCTCTGCTCTCCCATGCTTTCCCTCCAGGGCTAATTGAATCATGTGGCTGGAAATTGGATCCAATTGAATAGATTAAATGAGCCAGGCTTGCCGCTCACTGCAGCGCGGCTCGGAGCCTTGCAAGGCTCATGCCAGAGTCTGGGAGTTCCCGGGAGTCCCTTGGGGGGCACGAAGGGGCTGGGGAGGCTGCAGGGAGACAAAAACCCACTGGGCTGGTTCTCTAGTTCTGCTTTGACAGATGAACCACCATCCCTGGACCCATGACAAGCAGCCTGGCTGGGTCCCAGGGCCCACAGGTCACACTGCTACAGGCATGTACAGCTTGGGTTTTGCTCGTTTCCTCTCTGAAGCAATTAATGACTAATTAGCTGGAGCTCCTCTGCTTCGGGGTTCAACCAGGGCCCTCCCAGCAGCACACGGGGCTGGGGATGCTCTGATGATCCCGCGGAGGTGAGCTTGGGCACGGGGCCCTGCCCTGGCAAAGCAGGAGAATGTGTGTCTGCAGCCTGGTCTCACTCACCACAGAGCTGCTCGCCCATTTTCACAGCAGACCTGAGCTGCTGAAAGGGACATCCAGTGTGGTGTAAGTGGAACCTGGAAAGAGTATCTGATTCCTCTTTAAACAAAAGCTGAGCCCGCAGGCACTGAGCACACAAACACGAGGTGCTCTATAATTCTGGGAGGGCTTGAGACACTTGGGGCACCTCCTGAGTCTGCCAATGCTCCAGCCCAGTCTCCGCTCTCTGAAACAAGTGGTTTTCTTCACCCAGATTTTCCATCTGTTATGCAGAAGCAGCAGAGAAACTTTCAGCGTGGGCACAGAGCCCCCCGCAGCCCGCCCAGCAGAGGGGCTGTGCTGGGGAGTCCCCCCTTGCTGGAGGCGTGGGCAGAGGCAGGTGACCGGCTGTCGAGGATGCAGAGCGTGATGATGCAAAGTCCTTCCTCCCTCCTGCACACCCAGATTTCTCCCACCTGCTGGTTTGCATTTGACAAAGGAGGTTCCCTTTCTCCTGCAGTATTCCTGCTTGCAAGCCTCGCCAGCAGCTTGCAGGCGTCGGTTCCTCCTCTAGCTCTGCGTGATTTTCGGCAGCTGACATCCCCCCCTAGAGCTGAATCTCACAGCGGCTCCCACCTACCCGTGTGTGTCTGAGGGGTGGGTTAGCAGGGATGGGAGTTGTTCTCCCCTGTGTGTGCCCTGGGTGATGCCCTGCTGGGACACCACCTCCCCAGGACCTGCCGGTCTGCTGTAGCTGCTCCCCCGGTCCCCCAGCCCTGCAGAGACCAAGGGCCTCATCTAGGTCTTGCACCATCCCGATCCATTTCCTCTGTGCGTGTAGAGAAAGTTGCCGTTTACTCCTGAGCGAGGCCATTTGCCCTGCCTGGAGCCCTCCCAGCCACCCGCATGGCCACAAGCATCCCTCCTCTGGGCTGGGGGGCTGAGCCGGCCCTAGGAGAGGAACAGCCCCTGGCGCTGAGCTGCTCGTCTCCATCTAGGTCTGCTGCTGGCTGGAGTTTTTGAAAGGGATGAAGCTGCCTTAAGGAGCTCCCATTTGTGCCCCCTGTTCCTGGAAGCAGCCCCTGGGTGCTGCGTCCCATGTCCCAGCCTGGGAGCTGCCCGGGAGCCCTCTCTGCCAGGGGGGCAGACCTGTCCCTCACCGCAGAGTGTAAATCTGAGCCTAGAGGCATCAGGCGACCGCAGCCAAATGAGATTAATGGCATCTGCTGAGAGCGCATCCTGAGGACTGCTATTGATGGCCGTGGCTTTAAAATACTGTTAACAGTGGATAAAGCATCATGATTTAGAGCACTCAGCAATTACATCTCTGTTTGAAATTTCCTAAAGATAGGATCAGACTCCCAAGTCCTGCTATCTCTTTTCCAATAGAATTAATAAGAATGGAGATATGCAATTAGACAACGCGCAGGCTGGTAGGGCAGATCGATGCCTTGTGGTTACCTAATGAAGTGTTAAATTGCGTCTTTCCCTCTACCCCATAACAGCTGCAGCAGGCTGTTTGCAGGGGGCTTGTAGGGCTCATGCCCAGGGGAGAGCCCCCTTGCAGCCCTCTACCCCAACCTGGCTTCATGGTGGTGGGGTGCAGAGCCCAGTCTTTCCACCTCCTTTCCAGGCCCTGCTTGCTTCTGTGGGTTTGGGATCGCTTTGGGCTTTGTGTTGAGCCTGGGGTTTTCAGCAGAGCTCTGTGGGAACGCGTGTCAGCAGCAGCTGGGAGCAGGGTCCTGCCCCAGGGAGCTGGAGATGTGGATGAGCCAAAGGGATCAGTGCCATACCGCAGGGCGGGTGTCCCGGAGGGGACCAGCCGTGGCTGTGGCTGGACACAGCTCAGTCCAGCCTGGATCTGGACATGGCTGGTGGCAGCCTGGCAGCACTGGAGCACCCCCAAACTTGCCTCCTTCCCCGGTTACTCCCGACAAGGCTGCATGGGCCGCATGCTGGCCTGGGGACAAAGCAGCCCCACGGCAGCGTGGCCCTGCGCGCACCTCCCATCCCCTCTCGCACCAGCTCAGAGCCATTCCTGGCTGTGGCTCTGCTGCCCGGGGAGCAGCGCTAATCCCGTGCAGATGTCCTTTATCGAAGTACTGCCGTGGCTGACAGGGTGACGGATGGACCACTTAGGGAACGTGCCTCGCGCCCAGGCTGATGTGAACGGGTGATTTCCATCACGGCGAGGGTGGATGTGTGGTGCCAGGGACGCCCTGCCTCTGAGATACACGCAGCCCGGGGTGAAGCACCCCTCGCGTCCCCAGCTCGCCTCCCTCCTTGTGTCTCCCCCCTGCCCCCTGTTCTCCATCCCTGTCCCACCCTGCTGCTGGCTGTGCCAAGCCCTGGGGCTGGTTTACGTGGCCCTGTTTCCCCTGTGGCTCTTTGCTGCTCTCCCAGAGATGAGCTGGGGTACCGGGGTGCTTCCACAGGACCCCTGCCCACCCCAGCAGGCTGGATCCAGCCACTTGCCTGTCCTCTGCACTGCCCTGGCCCTGGGCATCGGGGCATGGGCTCTGTGTGTGCCCCGTTTGCTGTGGAGCCTGTGCTGCTTCTTGGCCAGCTGGAGCATGGCCCTCCCTCCCAGTTACCCCATGTAACTGGGGTGTGGGCTCACAGTAACCACTGGAGCTCTTCCCATCCTCGGGAAACCAGCACCACCTGCAGCAGCACGGACCCCTAGGCGGCTCCTGCCCACCCTGAACCTGCTGATCGCTTTCCCGGCAGACGTGGAGGTGGCCAGCAGCAGCGGAGCTGCGTGAGGCACAAGAGCACTGATTAAGGCTTAGAAGGCTGCTTAGGTGATTTTCCCCAGCCAGGCCCCCCCTTTCTGCACCTGCCGCGTGTCCCAGTGAGACATGCTGCAAAGGATGCTCTCTGCGCTCCGGTGTGACTTTGCTGTCATGCCCATCCCTGGCCAGATGTGTTTACCAAGGCATCTCTGCACCCAGTGCACCAGCAGCCGGGGTCTGGGCGGGTGGGCAGGGACCAGTCTCCTTCCTGCAGCAGAAAGGTGGCAGCAGCAGCCACCAGTGGGCTGCTCCCACCCTGGCGTCCTGCAGACCCCCAGTGCCCAGAGGAACACTTCGGGGAGGACGTTGCATTTTTCTGGAGCAGAGAAAGGCTCAAAGGCTGTGAATCCTGGCAGGATGCCCAGCCCTCGTGTCTGCTAAGGAAAGGAGCCGTGACCAGCAAGCAAGAGAGCTGTGTACCCCATTTTCTACACCACGGGGAGGATGGGCTGTGCCAACCTGGCCCTGGGGCTGCCCCATCCTACTCCGTGGTACCCACCAAACCGCTCAACTTTCCCTCCTCTCCTCAGCCTGGCAAAGCATCTCTCGCTTGCCTGCAGGATCAGGAGCACTTAGCTGGGATAAAAATAGCCATGTTTGCCTCCCAATGGACCGGGGATGGCAGAAGGTGAAAACTTCCCCCGTGCAGCTCTGCTGGGCCAGTCACATCTGCAGCGGGATGGACCCGTAGGATGCTGGGGATGGGGCGGGTGAGCCTGGACAGGGCTCACAGAGCCCTCCTGACCGAGTCTGCTTCCCTGGGACGCTGCTGGTCCTCAGGGGCTGCCAAGAAGACGTGGCCAAAGATGTGACGGAGAGGAGGGAGGATGGGGAGAGCAAGGAGCAGCAGGATGGACAAACCCAGCAGTGGAAGGGGTCCCAGGCTGGCCAGACTCCAGCTCCACTTGTCAGGCTAAGTGGAGGGGGCATCACCAGAGCTGTCCCAGGAGTTTCTCTCCAGCCGGTCAGTGCATACAGGCTCTGCGGCAGTGGCCACGCCATGGGGAGGGTTGGGGGAATGTGTTTAGTTCTCTGAGCATTTCTCCACTGCGTTTTCCTCGCTAAATGGCTCTTATTTTTAGATCCAGGCAGTTGCTAAGCATCGCTGCCTCGCTAAGGCGGCTTCTTTCATGACTTGACACCAAAGCACGCTGTCAACACGCTGCTGCGTGAGCGCGGCCCTCCCTCCTCGCTGCGCTGGATCCCCTTTCTGCCCCGCCCATCCCATGGGCTGGTGGGGCCGGGCTGGGCTGGGCAGAGGGATTGGGGCGGGATGCTTTGCCTCCTCCCGTAGCCCCAGCTCGCCTCTGTCTCTCTGCATAGATCAGAGGATGAAGGGAGGAGAGGTGGGAGGCGCGGGGAGCTAGGCACCCCCCGAGATGTGTCTAGGACCCCTGTCGCAGTGCAAACAGGCGATGCAGGGACAGCGGCGTGACAGAAGTCCTTGGCTTTGCCCGTGGCTGGGACTCTCCAGCACAGCCCTCATCCCCCGGGATGGCACCGTGCACAGATGGCAGCGAATAACCAGGGGCAGCAGTGGGACCTCCAGCCCCCAGCGCCAGATGTACCGGTGGGGCTGTGAGCTCCTCTCTTGGCAGCACCATGCCCCTGGCCGCTCCCTCAAGGGGTGCTGCTGCTTCACCCCCTGGGGCTGCAGGAGAGGGGGGGAGAATCCTGCTAAAGGCTCCAACCCTTCATGGGAAATCCCTGTTTGGGGTGGGGGGGCCGCAGGGGGGCCTGTTCCTGTGCTTGGCTGCAAGCAGGTGGACCTGGGCCACCCACCCCACACCTTTGCTGCATCTCTTGGCCACTGCACGTCCTCTCGGCCTCTGACTGATTTCCCATCCAGCTTCTCCCCGAGGCGAGGATGCAGCAGCCGCCCTGGACTGGGCAGGGCTGGGGTCCCCCTTCCTCTGTAGCTCCTGGGGGTCCCAAGGTGCAGCCTGGCGTGGGTGCCGACAGGCAGGGCTTGGGGGGCCCTCGCTACCCCGCAGTGGGGTGTGGGGCTCTGCGCTCCTCCTGCCCCTTGCCTTCTCCATCCCCGTCTCCTTTGTCCCTGAGCGGTTCCTGACCCCCGGGGCTCTCCCAAACCGCCGGAGACCCCACCTCAGCGCAGCCCGGAGCACCTTCTTCCCTGCCTCTTCCCCGGAGCTCCCCCCGCCGCCGGGAGCAGCTCCCCCCGCCCC
>VWZZ01000792.1:444798-472905 GCA_013399095.1 Psophia crepitans | reverse complement strand
CCCCGGGGGGTGGGAGGGTCGGTCCCAGCTGGGCGAAGGTTGCCCCGAGGCAGGTTTGCAGGGAAAAGGCCCTCGCCGGGGGTGCGGGATGCTTGATTCGCTTTTGGTCACCCCCCAAGCTCACCCTCCCTCATCGCTGCTCCTGAGCGCTTCAGGGCACCGGGGTTTGGTGCTGGGCTGTCTCCGCCGTGCCTTGCACCCCCTGCTGCACCCTGGGGTGGCACGGCAGCACCCTGGCAGCAGGTTCTCCCGGGAACAGAGAGGCTGGCCCCACTCAGCAAACCCCAGCAGCACCACGGACCCTGATGTCTTTTCCACCCGTCACCCGGTGTCCCCTAGGGCATCTCCAGAGACGCTCTGTCCCTGGCATGGGGTGGCCGTGAGACAGGGAGGTCAAATATGACCCAGCTGCGACCCTGTTGCATCCCTCTCCGTCCTTTGCCCCAGCAGAGAGTTGCCTGGCTTTCCACGTCCCACCACAACATCTGTCCATCCATCGCACCTCATCCCCCACTGTCCAGTAGTGAAGCAGCTGGGCTGGAGCTGGTGACACCCCTCCTTCCCCACGTGCTCTCCACAGATCAGGCCAAATCCCGTCCCCTTTCAGGGCCTTCATCGCAGCAGCTGTGAAATGGGGCAGCAGTTCCCACTCGCCTCCTGGGACCCACCACAGAGCCAAACCTGCCCGTAGCCGGTGGTGTTGGGTGCCCTCGTGCCGCAGGCACTGGGGTGTGTGCACAGGCAGCTCCCCTGAGTCCCAGCGATGTTTTTCCTGCCACGGTCTGGAGTGTATTTCAGGCTTTGCCCTGGAGTTTCGAGGAGGTGGTGGTAGCAGGGCAGGACCCCTGCTCCGGCTTTCCTGAGCAGCCCCCCGCATGGGAAACTCTGCTTGCTGCCTGCCCAAACGTGCTGCAGGGAAGATATTTTTGAGCTGTGTAGGAACTTGGAACCCACACACAACTTTTGGTTTCTCCGGTAACTTTAAAATGTCCATATGGATTTAAATCAAACCTAGGTTAAAAATAAATTCCAGTCTCTCCAAGGCTGAGACCTTTTATGCCTGGGCTTACCTCCGAGCCAGCCGTGCAGCAAGAACCTGGGCAGAGTGAAGCCATGCCACTGGGCCAGCCCCTGCCCACGGGGATGGGGCCGCTGGAAGCCTCTGGGGAGTAAGGCTGGAAATATCTGCCCCATTTCCCAGTGTGGGAAACAGAAGCCCTGGAAGGGCATGTCACTCATTTGCCATGGCTGTCAGGTCACTGACCTGCCAGGGCAGAGCTGGTGGTAACACCAGCTGCCTGGGGATGGAGCTGGTCCTGGCGGCATCGATTTCCCCTGCGTTGGCTGAACGCGCTGAAGCCATCCCTCCCTGTGGAGGAAAAGTTGTTTTTCTCCCAGAAAGAGTGTGCAAGTGATGCAGGCAGGAGGAGAGGCGATGCAGACTAAGATTTGGGGAGGCTTTAATAGCTCAAGCCCCTGCCTGCAAACCTGATCCAGGCCCTCCCAATTCCCCGAGGATGTGGTGACAAGCTGGGACCCCCATGGGGCCGTGGTGAATCCCTGGGGTGGAGCTAGCAGTGCCAGCGTGGGCTTAGCTCTCCCTGCAGATGGGAAGGTCCCTGCCAGCACCCTCTGTTTGGTAGCTCAGCCCTGCCTGGGGACAAGCATGGACAGTCTGGGTGTTCCTGCAGCCTTGGGTACCCCCGTCCATCAGGATCTGGGAGACATCTGCCATGCAAGAGCTGTTAACCAGAGATGATTTGATGTCAGGCGATGCGACAGCCCCATGGCAGCTCCAGCGATTTCTGGTGTGCGCAGGGACAGCACTCAGTCCTGCTGCCTCCCCATCGCTCCCCAAAAACAGGGGTGGGGGTGATGGGACCCCCATCTATGCATGCCCTGAGAAAGGTTAGCAATACCCCCTCCCAAAAAAAGGAGAGGGACTAGGGGGAAGCAGGCCCCCCAGCCGTGTGCAGGGTAGAAACCCCCTACATCTTCTCTGGCAGCACATTGATTTTTAAATTTAAAGAGCTGCTGAAAATGGGGGTGCAGTGACATATCGCCCCCCATGGCATCTCCACCGATGCCCGGCTGCCCCAGTCCCCGGCCAGAGCAGCCGTGGGCTGTGCGGGCGCACGGCACGTGGATGTGTGTGTGAGAGGCGAGAGCACCCGAGTGAATGAGAGCTGCCTGCGTGCGAGCGGCGGGGAGAGCAGGCACTGGCTCCCTGAGCCGGGGCAACACGGGCCGGCTGCGCTGGGGCGAACTGGGATGGACTCTGCCTGTGCCTGGCCCCAGTGCAGCGGCATGGGGCGAGGACAGGCACTGTCCGTGCCCGGCTGCTGAGCCTGGGGCTGAGCACCCGCCTGGGTGTTATAGAGAGAAATGTTTATGTTACGCCACTAGGAAATTAAACTGGTCCATTTCTGGGATATTTAGATGACGCTAGCGAGAAATAAAAGCCATCCATAAATTACATTATTCCTCCAGCCCTCTAATGACAGGAGCGATTAGTGTGCAAGCAGAGCCCGGAGCCAGTGTCTCGGGACTGCTCTGGACATGGCCCTCCGTGCGGGAGAAATGGGAGCCCGGTGCCACTTTGCCTTGAGGAGTGCAGGTACTGCTTCACCAGCCCCAAATCCCAGCAGCGCGAGTGGTGAGGGCGGCTTGGAGGCAGCTTCCCCTCCTGCCTGCCGCTCCGCAGGGGTGTGCGGGCAGTGGGGCTGCCCCAGCCCCAGATGGGAGCAGGGGTGGGTGGCCTGGAGCCCCATCTCACCTTGTGGGACAAGCCCATCCCAGCCGTGCTGTGTCCTGCAAGCTGGGATGGCACATGCCAGCACAGGGTCAAATCCTGGACTCTTTGGGATGGGTGAAACCCCCTAGCTGAGTTTTGGAAGGATGAGGGATTCACCTCCGGGGCTGTTGGTTCCCCCAAAGGGGTTAGGAGGCTCACTTTCACACCTGCTTTTTCGACCCCTGCTTTCTCCTTCCCATTGTCGTGTTGTGGGGTCTCAAGCAACCACCTTGCTCCACCCCAAAGGCAGCCGCAGCGTTTGCAGTGGGCGAGCAGTTGATACAGACATCATCTGCAGAGCTTTGGGATCCTCCTGCCTCCCGAGGCGCAGCTGATGGATAGGAGCTCCCTAACTCCTAGCACTTTTAGCAGCCCACCCAGTGAGATGAAAACTGTAGGTACCAGTGCAGAGGCAGCACAGCATCTGGCAGAGCTCTCCTCCCTACCTGGAGGGAGGGTGTTTCAGAGGCACCTCTCCCAGCGGCAGTAAGAAATGAGAGACGGGGCCAAGCTGTGCCCCACAGACACGCCGAAGGGAGGACGGGTCAGTGGGCTGGCAGGAGGTCCCGCTCCGGTCCCTGCCATGGGGTAAAGCTGAAAAGCCATCCCCCAGCGATGTGTCTGCTGCAGGTGGGTACCAGCCGAGGGGCAGATCCAGGGCTGTGCCGGGGGCTTGTTCTGCTGCCAGCAAACCCGGCGGCTCCGTCGTGAGCCTGTGATCAGCCAGGCAGGAGGAAAATCTCCACGAGCTTGCCGGAGCGTAGGACTTCCACGCACAAGGGGATAATTTATTTCCCAGGGTGTGGAGGGGGTATCAGTGCTAGCCTGTCCCAAATGATAGTGTGTGTAGGGGGAAGTGCTGGGATCTGCAGCTGGAGGATGGAGCGATGGGGCCAGTGGGGTGGGGGTGAGGGCAGAAGGCAGGCAGGGGCCAGCCGGGCACCCGGCTGCGAGTGTGCATGGCGGGTGGTGTGCTGTGGTGCCTGTGGATCCCAGGGAGGGGGACTGAGGTGGCAACTGTGCCCCAGATCACGGGAGGGCCTCTCCCATGCCCAGAACAAAGGTCCTTCTTTTGCCCAGTTAGTTTCTCGAGCAGCACAGGAACACCACTGGGTCCATGCAGGGCTGGCAGGGCCAGCTGCCTGCATCCCTGTGGCCAGCAGCACCCATGGGTCACCCCTTCCCCCAGAAGCAGCCCCCAGGAGGGGTAGCACACACTGATTGTCTTCCCCTGGGAGATCTGGTCCATGGGAACCGAGCGTGCTGCCCGTCCCCCTGCTCCCCTGCTAACCTGCCTCCTCTGCGCTGCCGCTGCTGCCCCGTGCATCCCCCCCCTCCGCCTGCCACTTCTGCCTCTGCAACCCAGTGGTGAGGCTGGGCTGGAAGCCGGGCTGACCCTCGAGCCAGGTCCCCAAGCTCCCCAGGAGGCCCCCAGTCAGGGTGGGGTATGGTGGGGAAAGGGGTCCCACTCGTGTGCTGGGGCACGGGTTCCCGTGGGGTCCCCTCTGTACCAAAGCGCCCTGCCCTCGACGGATGCTGCATCTTCCTGGGGTGATGGGAGCGTTGTCTGACTCTGCCTCGTCTCTGTCTGCTGTCTACCTCTCTCTGGCATCTGCACCCCTCTCCCTTGTCCCTCTTTGCTGTCCTGGCTTGTTTGCAGCCCTTTGATGCCGATGAATCCCCTCTCATGGGGTGTTGTGGTCTCTCCTGACCAGAGACTGAGATCCTGGGGGGCCCTGCCGGAGTGGATGCTGCTCTGAGCCCACGCCAGGGCAGAGCCGCATGCGGGGTAGGGGATGGAGGAGTGATGCTGCTGGGTACCACTGCCTGGGGGCAGGTTGGATTTTGCAGGTGGAGAGGCTGGAACTGAGATTTGGCAGCTGCTGCTGCATCCCCGCAGGCAGAGGGAGGTCGGAGCCTGCGGGGAATTGGTGGCACAGGATTAATTGACAGGAAGTTCGGGGGGTTGGTTGGGGCGGTTAAAGGGCTGATTTCTGCAGATGCTAATGCATAATTCATGGGCTGTCGCAACTTCGGCCAAGGTGTATGTACAGCTCCTGCTGCACAGGGCTGGGAGGGGTTTGCTCTTTCGCCATCTCTGCGTCCGGGCGGAGAAGAGTTGTTTCCTGCAGCTGGCAGTGTTACAGCCAGAGAAGGTGTCCGGACTCGGTGGTGCTGCTTTCCTGTTGTGTGCTGTGCTGGGACCAGTTGCCCCCAGAGCTTCGGGAGCCAGGACAGGAGGAGGTTTGGGAGGGTGAGCAGAGCTGGTTCCTGGAGCAGGCTCTGTTTTCCCCCAGGCCATACTGGGTCCATAAGTCCCGGCTGGAGCTGAGCCCCATGCCCTTGGCTTGCAGCTGGGGCACTGGGGGGTCGCACCAGCCCCGAAGGACAGGAGAGACCCCCCCATTAGTGGAGCTGCCCTCCCCCTCCCTCCCTGGCTCTGCTCATTAGTGGTGTTTTCATTAGGAGAAGTGGTTTGGTTTTGTTTAAGCCAAATTGCTGTGCTTGGGAGATGATAAATCCATCTGCTGGCAAATCGCTCTCCTGCCGCCAGGATGGATCCCAGCCCTGGGCTTTAATCGTGCTGCAGATGAATGAGCCTCTAGTGAAATGAATCTCCCTGTCGTGCCCCACTGGGGGGCTGAGCCAGGCTGCCTTCCCGATGCCACAGCGACGGGCTCTGGCTTGGGGTGGGGGATCAAAATCCTCCGCTAAGGGGTTGCAGACCCCTGGGGATGGTTATTGCTGGGTAAGTGAACTGCTGGGGCTGGTGCAAGCAGCTTCCCTGGGAGCAAAGGGGGAGAGGAGCCCCTTTCCATGAGGCAGGGGCTGTGGGTGGGTGCCAGGGTCCTGTTCAACCCACTATCCATGACAGGGTGCCCTGCTGGCAGCCAGGGCGGGGTGGGTGCCATGCCGTGGGGATGAGTGGCAGGACAGTGCACGGGACAGGGCTGGGGACGGGATGCAGGGGATGGAGTGGCCCCATCGCTCTCAGCGACACCCTACCAAGCAGTGTGCAGAGGGTCTGTGGCAGCAGTGCTGCGCTGGGTGGGAGGCTCTGAGTGTGGTCTTCCTGTCCCCGAGCTGCTGTGGCTCTGGCTGCTTCTGGCTTTAAGTAAATTTGTCTTCTGCTTCAAATGAAAATGGGTGGTGCAGCCCCCCAGGGAGGGGTGTGAGTAATTAGCTTGTTTGGAAACCAAGCGCTGTGGGAGGGGAGCTGGGGGCAGGATGGCTGCCACATTCAACAGGAGCTGACAGGGAGGGGTGGCATGGGGGGGGTCTGTCACGTTCACTGCCTCTGAATTTGGGTCTTCTTGAATGTTGCCTCTCTGGTCCAGACAGGGCGAGTCACCTACAGACACCCACGGGCCGGGGTGCCATGTGCATGCACGTGTGTGCTTGCTCTCGCGGCATCGCTCCTCTCCTGCTTGTGCCTGACGGCCCCAGGGCTCAGCTCCGTCTGGCTCAGGGTGACTCCAGCCCCATTTTGGTAGGACCCTCCCTGCTTTTGAACCCGTCAGGACAGGGATCCCTCCTGTTCAGGCAGCCGGCACGCCTCCCAACCCCAGGATGGTTTTAGCATCACTGCTGGGGGGTCTGGAGTGTGCCAAGAGGGTCGGTGTCCCATCCATGGGACCGACATGGGGGACCTGGGAACACTGAGGTCCAGGGGTTATGCAGGCAGGCGCCCCAGCTCCAGGCACGGCTGCTTAAAGCCAGGCTGTTCTGGTGGCGTTGTCCTGGATGGGAGGCAGTGGTGTGGGGCCTGGCTGACCCATGGAGAGGTCCGGTGGAGACCACGCTGCAGAAGCAGGGGTGCTCACAGGCAGGCAGGGGATGGCGGGGCACCCGAGGGCCGGTGCCAGGCTCGCAGCGGAGACGGATGGCTTCATCTGTGGCCCCTCTCCCAGGAGCAGGCCAGAGACAGTGATGGAGTGACTAACTCTGCAGGTGGGCTGGTGACACGAACCCGCTGCCCCAGCTCTGCCACGCAGAGAGGGACAGACTGACTGGGCACGGCCTGTTACAGCAGTGACGATTGTGCTGGGAATGGCTCAACAGCCTGAAGCAGAGGGAGACTTCTGGGCGAGATGCTACCATGAGAGACTGGCAGGACCCCATCAGTGAGCGTCCACGGGGCAGAAAGTGGTACCGTGCTCCTGGCTCCAGGCACTGATGCAGCAGCAGGGCTGGGATGCACTGGCTCCCTTACCTGCCCCCTTTTCATCACCAAACCCATGCGTCTGGACACCAAAAAGGTGCTTTTTAGGGACGGGCCATTGGTGATAGTCTGGCCAGGATGGGAGTCACAGGGAAGAGGGTTTCCAGGGTTTTTCTTTTGGCTCAGCCGGGGAAGGTCCAGCCCTGTGGGATGCAGGGAGGGACCAACAAACTCGTGCACCCGTGGGTCACCCTCAGACACAGCGGGAGAGGGGGAAGAGCCCTCCGGCTGCTCCCACCCGGTTACTGCAGCCCATCCAGCCACGGCGGGATGAAATGAGAGCTGGCCTGCTCGCTAACGAGATTAGACAGACAAGCCAGTGCTCCTGGCCCGTTTGGTTAATCGCTTCTTCCTAGATTTAATTTTTAAAAATTGCATTGCTTACAGAAAGCCCCTGAATGGGTTTAAAGGCAATAATCCACCTGGCCCTCCGTCACTGCAAGGGTCCCCCTGGGACTACCTGGCAGTGGGTTATTGAAGTCCCCGCTGTGTCTCCACATGTCCCTGGTGTCCCCTGGAGGTGGCTGACTGGGCTGGCCAGCCCTTGACGACGCTTGATTTACTCTGGGAGAAAATATAGATGGATTTTTAATGGTACGATTTAGCAAAGCCTCCTGGATATGAGGGAGAAGGGAGAGGGTCAGACAGTGGACTCTGTGCTGCAGCCATTGTGACGGGTCCCCTCTGTCCCCCCTCCTGCCCCAAGGGCCATGGTGGGCAGCTGCCCACCCTGCCGGACCTGCTGTGCTCCTAGGGGCACGCTGGAGTTGAGGAGGTCCGGTGGTAGGGCACAGCACCCCCAGCTCTGGTTGCACCTGCCTGGGATCTTGGCTCCCCGTCTGACCCTAGAGTGTGGGGGGTACCGTCGCTGGTGTCACGTTTTGGGGTAGCAACACAGGTTGGCAAATGGGTGTGGGGTTCAGGCAGCACAGCGAGGGGTGCTGGTCACAACTGATCCTGGCATCCCTTGGGGACATCTCAGCCCTCTCTTGGGTGGTGGGATCTGCCCTTAAGTACCTCTGTCTTTCCCCCCAGCTCTTCTTCCAGAAGTTGCAGCTTCTGAGCCCAGCCCCTGCCCTGTGCCGCTCGTGCTGACCCAAACAAATTTCCCCTGGTGCCCGCCCTTTGCGCTCACCTCCCCTCCGCCGTGCAAAGTGAGTCACTCCCAGGCACCGGGAATCATTCATGTCAGTTCCCCCTTTGCCGCAAAGTCATTAATGCGAGCGGAATAATTTGTTGCGTAACGGCGAGGATCAGCGGGAGCGCTGCTCTGGCGAGGGATGCCTGGCCCTGGCTCCCCCCAGCCCAGCCACCGTTGTCCCAGGAGAGGGCAGCTCGGTGGCATCGCCGGCTGGGAGCATCCCAGGCCTTGCTGAGGTTGTGGTCTCAGGGCCACGGTGTGCAGGCAGCCGTGGTGTCGGCTCCCTGAGGCATTTTCCCCAAAACCATCAAGTGCTGCCTGGATCCCGGCTGGGTGGGATGGGATGGAGCTGTTTGTCACGGCCTTGGTGTCTGCTCACCCTTGCGCAGCTCCTCCAAAGGGGCTCATCCCAACTGCTCCACGGTGACAGGGGCGCGAAGTGCCCCCTGCACTGATCAGGGGGCATCTGCTCCTCCCTGCATCCCTGCCACAGCCCTGCCTCGTACACACCACGTGCTGCTCCAGCTCAGGACTGTGGGTGCTGGCAGCACTTGCTCGCGTGATGCTCGCTGTGGCTGTGGCAGGTCTGGTCTCTCCCATGCGCGGTGAGAGCGGAGAAGGGTAGGGAAGGGCGCTTTAGTTGTTAAAAGGCATCGGGGAGGCTGCCCCCTGCCCAGGGTTAATTTCCTTCTATCCCACGCTCGGCCAGGCATTAATTTAAAGATGCTGCAATGGGAGAGGGGGGGCCTAAGAGGATTGGGCTGAGAGCAGGAGGATTTAGTGAAGGGAAGGGATGTGGCTGGGGCTGGGGGCTGCGCAGGGGACAGCGGCATCGGACGGCGCAGGATGGGTGGGAGGGAGGAGGTGGCCGTGCAGCCCTCGGAACTGAGCCACCGTGATGTGTCCCAGCCACAACTGAGGCGGCACCCAGAGGCTCCCACCAACCCCTGGAAGGGGAGAGCACCACTGCTGGGTGGAAAGGGGGCTGCGAGCTGCTTGCTTGCAGCATGGCCGTGCCCATGTCCCACCCCTGCCCTTGCTGTGCATGGGAAACGGGGCAGAAGTTTCAAAATCAGGTCTGGAAGAATCCAGTGGGTGGGTATTGTGCCTGGCCCCATGAGGGGGGGCAGGCAAAGCCCCTTTGGGGTGCCACAGCCCAGCGGGGACTTTGTCCCCTTGCCGCAGCTTGCAGCGAGTCCCCTCGGCGCACAGGGCTGCCCTGAAGCGGTGCGGGGAGGGAGGAGATGGCGTTCCACATTTCAAAGCAACTCACTGAAAACCTGCTGCTCCCTGGGGTTGGTCCAGACCCAGCAGCCCTGGGAAGGGGCTGGGATCAGGGCCCCCCAGCCCGGCCTGAGCTGGAGGGAGAGGCTCTTTTGGGACCATATCCATCGGGGCAAAGGAGCCTTTCCCTCCCTCCCCCACCCTCAGACCTGAGGGTCCCATCTCTGCCCGGGGCCACAGCTCTGGGGCAGGGACGTGGGTCCCAAGGGGCCGCAGTGGCTCCCCAGCCCCACAGCACCCTGCACCCCCCTCGGCGCTGTTTGTTTTCTCAGCCCACCCTGCTGTAATTACAACCTGCTGTCACTCTCTGGATAATACGTCTTTCCTTTTATCACTGCTTAATTAAATAACCGTGGGGAAGTGAGGGGCTGGTAACCCTTTGTTTGCCAGCATGAACCACCCAGTGGTGCTGGTGAGGTCTCTCAGGGATGGCAGAGGAGCTGGATCCGGAGGGCTGTGCCCTGGCCTGGGCGGGGGGGAGGGCACGGTTGGATGCAGGGTACTTCCATGCCCCTGAGAGGGACAAAGTGCTGATTTTGTTGTTCATGGGCACAGCATCTCGGGCACAGACATTTCCAGGCCACCCCTGAGGAGGTGCCCTGGACACAGCCACTGTCCCCCTGTCTGTAATTCTCCCCTCAGCTCGGAGCTGTGCCCGCTGCCAGGCTGGGAGGAGTGTGCGGGCAGGGTCCCTGCTGCCAGGCCAAGCCACCTCTGCCCACAATTAGTTGGTGTTAATGAGTGTCCCTGGCAGCTGCTGCTGGGTCAGTGAGCTCCAGCTGAGTATCTGCCCTTTGGGGCGGGGAGGGCACGTCCTGCTCCCTGCTTGGCAGAGCATCCTCTGTTGTGGCGTTGGTCCTCAGCGTGGATGTGACCCCCTCCGCCTCTCTCCATCCCTTCCCTCATCCCTCCTCTGTCTCTCCGCCTTTGCACCTTCCCCTGGTGCGAGCCTCTGTGCAGCCCCTGGCGCAAGGGACATCTGGGCACTGACAGCTGCTGCCCCTGTGTCTTTCTCCCCTGGGTGCCCCTTTCTCCCCATCCCAGCTGCCCCACAAGGTGCTGGAGCACCAGGAACGGTGTCTGTTATGGCAGCCTCAGGCGCAGGATGCGGCCCTGTGTGAAAATGTGTGGGTAGGCACGATGGGAGAGCTCCCCTGGGCGCTGCCTGCCCCGCTGTGATGGATTGGGGAGAGGTCTGATCTGACGGGATTTCCATCTACCGGAGACAAAGCGCTGCACCAAGCTGTGGCAGGGCAGCCCAGCCTGGGCGGGGGTTGATGAACGTCCCCAGACTGCTGCCAAGCCCCGAGGTTTGTGTTTGCCTGCAGAGAGGAACCAGGTCTCTTTGCAGATGCGATTCGCTCCCTCGCAGCGCCGAGCCCCCGTGCACCGAGCGCCCGCCACTGGCTGTGCGAGTGGCATCACAAGCCACAATTAGCTTTGGTCTTGTGGAGCGTGGGGGCAGCTCTTTACGTTGGTGTTCAGATGTAGGTAGACTGGAAGATGTTCCCCATTTGGGGACTGGCCTCCCAGAGCTGTGGGGAGCCCTGGGTGTCGGGGGCCTGGCTGCGAAATGGTCGGTCTAAGGATGGAGAGATTTTGGGGGCACTCTGGGGCTTTGTGGCAGGCTGCTGTGGGGAGAGGAGCTCCCTGCCATGTAGGGGTTGTATGCAGGGAGGGGAGTGTGGGGTGACCTGCAGGCTCGGGGTGCCTCTCCTCCTGGTGTGCTGCCTGTCCTCCTGCCTGCCCTGGATTTGCAGGTCAGGAGTTGCTTTGCACAGATCAAAGCCTGGGGGCATCTCTCATCTTGGCTTACCTGGGTCTGCCTGCCCCCCAGCCTGCAGCACGGGGGGATTTGGAGGTAATCCTTGCAGACGGGATGCTGCTGGCTAATTATAGCAGAGCCTCTTGCTTCATGGGAACCACAGCGAATTGTCCCTCGAGCTCAGGCAGCGATGGTACAAATCTGCTGCTAATTAGACTTGAAAGTCCTCCCGTGAGCTCAGGCGCAGGATGGATATTTGATTATTAACATATTTATTTCTGAGCCTCTCAGCAGGTCTTGCACTGGGAGGCTGTGCTCTCCCCCCGAGTAATTGCTGGGTACATTTATTCCTATCAATAGTGCTTGGGGGCTCTGGGGGAGACGTGGCTGTTCAGCTCTTGTGTCTCACCAAGGTGTGCGGAAAAGACATCTTGCGGATGCTGGGAAGATCCCAGGTGGGAGCACGGTCCCCAGGCTCTACTCGGTGCCTCCCACCAGCCCCTCTGCCGTGTGGGATGCTCCTGGCCCTCATGCCCAGGTGGGAACCCAGGGATGTCTTTTCCCACCTGCTCCTGAGCCCGTTGACTCCAGGCACTGTGTAGGCAGCAGGAGGGGTGAGGACAACCCACTGGCCCAGAGCTGGTGCTGAGCACTGCAGCCCAAGGCAAAGCTGCCTGCCACAGCACCCCCAGGGAGAGCATCCCTCCTTCTGGCAGAGGCAGACAAACTGCGATGGAAACACAGCCACTGAAACAACTGAAAATAGCTTTCCTGTCCCCAAAATGTCAGTTTAAAAACGTAGTCTCTGCCCTGCCCCCCCACCCCGAGGGGCTGGCAATGGGCTGAATGGGTGCCCTGGAGATGCTGGGTGGGCTGCCTTGCTGCCCTGTGGGGCAGGGAGTACTGGGTAGGGGGCCGGAGGGCTGAGCCATGACTGGAGGTACAAGTGGGGAGTGGGTCAATGCTGGCATGGGGGGCCATCAGCCTGGCCGTGGGGCCGCACAGCGTCTTGGGTTGAGGCTGGAGAAGGGCGCAGGCCTTGGATTGGCAGTGCTGAGCTTGGGTGCCTCCCCTGCCCTAAGCCCCCTTCGTCACCCCGCCACGTCATCACCCATCCTGGGGTTTCAGGCCAGTGCCAGGGGCTGTGGGCATGGGGCCAGGCAAGGAGCCGTGGGTCAGGACCTCAGCTGCGTTTGCAGCGCTGCTTTGCTCTCCCTCCCTGCCTTGTCACTGCACCTCCCTGCGCAGGGAGGCTTGGAGCTGGGGAGCGGAGGGCTGGCGCCTTGGTGCAGCACTGGAGTTATTAACAGCGGTACACGCTCTCAGTGCCTTCAAGCCCAGCCCGTTCTGGGGGAGATTCCTGCCATTTGAAGGACGTTTCTCCTCCCTGGGATCCCTGGGGTGCCTTACCTCCCTCTCCCAGCTATGCAGCCGGCACGTGCCGGAGCCCCTGGATAAGCTGTGGTGCTAACAGCCTTTCCTGTGCCGCTCAGCCCGGCAGCTTCTGGCTGGGTGATCGGGGGTGCCCTGCTGCTTGGCCCGCAGGCAGCCCCACGCTGCGTGCACATGCGGGAGCTGAGATCGCATCCCAGCCCAGCTCCACTGCGTTTCTCTCTGTCACCGTGCCGAGCTGGAGCTGTCGGTGGCCAAGCGGGTGCTGATTGCAAGGAAATTAGCCTAGTGCCATGTCCCATTTATCGGAACCAAACCCGTGCGTGATTGCGTGGGGCTCATTAATTTGTCACCATCACAGTGGCTTGTTGCGGGGCAGTGAGCGTGACAAGGCTGGAGAGGAGCCTGCTGGGGTGCTGGGACAGGCAGCAGCCTGCCAGGATGCCGAGGGCTGTGCCCTTCCTTGGAGCAGATTTGGGAGCAGGGCTGGCATCTCTCGTGGCCAGGCAGAGATTTTTTCTCAGCCACAGAGTTCAGGAGACCCTGGGAGGCTTGGAGTGGGAGCTGGGACAGGCCTGGGGATGCAGACTGGTGCGCTGGGGATGGAATCCACTGCTGCTCCCTGTGGGGTGCCATGGGCATGGAGCGGGCTGGGCATCCGAGGGGCAAAAAGACATCGGTTGAGGATAAGGAGATGCTGTCTGTGGCTGTGTTGTGCCCTGACGCAAGCTGCACATCCCCAGGCAGCGGTGTCCCCACTTGTGAAGGCTGTGCTCTTTAGAGGTCCCAGGAGCCGTGCTGCCCCACTGCCCGATATACCCTGGGTGCCCCCAGTGCTTTGCAGACCCACAAGCTCCAGAACGGCCCCGGATGCCTCAGGCAGGCTGTGGTCTCCTTGCTTACTGCTGAAGACTCGACGTTTCAGTCCTATAACTGGGGGTGGGCTCAGCACCCAGCTCTTTTCTCTTCCCCTTGCCTTGGTTTCCCTGCAGATGTTGGTGTTGTCTCCCTTTGCAGGGCGTGGAGAGTTGTGGGGTGCTCCCCAGGAGCCTGGGTGAGGGGCAATGAGCCCATGCCCCCTGCCTGGTCCCCCCCTCCCCACCACTGCTACCCTGCGTGTGGGGCGATGAATTATTCATGCCCCGGCGGGTGGGGGTGTCTGCGCCCGTCTGCGTGATGCCAATGGGGCCGACGTGCTGCGGAGCGCAGAGAGCTTTTCTGTGTAAATCCCTGAAATATTTAGCAGAAGTGACTTAAAAAAATGCAGCTAGGGAGGAGCTAGTGCCTCCATGTAACCTGGAGGGCCGGGGGCCATCATGAAGGAGGTGGGGGATAAGGACACACTGGGGTGGTCCTGGGGGCCTCTGCCCCACACCTACCACCCAAGTTGCTGGTGGAGCTTGTGTCCGTCCGTCCATCCAATCACCCACCCACTGGGTCTTTCTGCTTGTCTCTGCTGTGAGGGGTGGCCCACGCCTTCCCTGCATTGCAGGGGGGCGTTGGAGCTAAATGCTGCCTGGGACATGTCCCAGACCCCGTCCCCTGCTGCCCTGTCCCCTGCTGTGTGCCGGTTGCTGGGAGATCAGCGCTGGGGGACCGGTGCACAGCACTGGGCCAGGCTCCTTCCCTGGCAGCGCCTTCCTGAGCAGACGGATCATGCCACATGCATTTTTTAACAAGATCCATCGGCTGGGAATGAGCCGAGCTGTCGCCGCAGGTTTGTGATCAAAGCCAGACAGGCCCTGGCAGCCCAGGAGGAGGGTGGCCCTGCACGCCACCCCTCTACATCACACAGCCGATTCACGGGGCATTTATCCTGGCAGAGTAGGTTGGGGATCTGGCGGTGTCGCAGGCTGCAGGTGTGTTGCCCCTGCATCCCGGAGGGTACTGGGATGGCCAGTGTCCTTTCCAGCACAGCATGGCGATTCCTGAACCAAGCAGCTAAGGATGGGGACGGCTACAGTGCAAAGCTCATGCTCCTGTTGAGCTTCTTGCATGGCCCTACACACCAAAATTGCACCTTCTGCTGGGTTCACTGGCAGCCGGAGTGAGGTAGGAAAGGGTTTGTGCTTGTCCTGGGATGTGTTTTGGGCCAGGTTCATGAGGGAGCAAGAGAAGGTAAGGGATGCAGGGAGCTGTACTGGCTCTGGATGGGGAGCCAGCTGGCTGTGCCACACCAGGGCTGCCCCACCAGGCAGCCTGCGCTCCCGGCAGCTCTCCCTTGGCCTTTGCAAGCTCACCCTTTCATGGATGCTCTCTGCGCCTCGGCAAGGCAGGAGCTGTGTGCTGTCCCATGCCCTGTACATTGCAGGACCAAGCCCTGGCGTGCGTAGCCAAAGGCAGCGTGGGCTCACGGTTAGAGCACAACTGCTCCTCCCAGACTGACTGCCCTGCTCTGAGCCTTCTTCCTGCCTCCTTCCTTGGTTTGCTCCTGTCCCGGTTGCTTCCTTGGCCGGGAGGCAGGCGGGGTGGGTGGTGGGCACCTGCGGTGGGGCCACACAGCATGGTTGTGGTGTGCGTTTCCCTCTGCACGCACCAGCAGAACCCCTGGGCTGTGCTTCGCAGTGACAACACATCCCGTGTCAGAGCTGCTGCAAATCCTGCCTGCTAATAGCTATGCAAATTACCTCATTAGCTGCCTTATTTACTTTCCCTGGCATCAGGTTTTCAGCACTTCCCAAGTCCCGGAGGCTGCAGGTCCCCAGGGCTGGGGGGAGGCAGGAGGGCAGTGAGACCCCACGCAGGGCTGGCTGTGTTGAGCCTGCTCTGGGTGGCAGAGGTGTTTGGCGCCCACGGAGCTGCCCACCCCGACAAGGTATGTCTGGGACCAGGGGCTCCCGCAGACCCTGCTCTGGGATGTCCTCCTCCTCATCCCCCGGTGTGCCTTCGCTCTGGGTTGAGTCTTGCTGAGCCCTCCCTCCAGCCAGGAGCCTGTGTCCCCCCAGGCAGCCGTGGGCCTGGCATTGCTGGGATCCCTGCTGGGATTTAGGGACAGAGGGAACAGGGTGTCTGCCCAGTCTCTGGACCCGAGTGGTGGCTTGAGGTTTGGCACAGGGCTGCTGCATCCTTCCCACCCTGACTGCCCTCCCTCCTTGAGGGAGATACTGTTCACAGGGGCTGCCCTCTGCCAGCCCCAGGATGACTCCAGAGAGCCCGCTGATGCCCTGGTCGGGGTGGCCCTGGGCTGGAGCCCTGCTCTGGTCCTGTCCCTGGGGCGTGTGGCCTGGGCTGAAACCCAGGCACCATCCAGGGCTGGTACAGACAGGAACGGCCCTCAGGCACCAGCCCAGTGTGGCGTCCCTTGGGGATGTCCGTGTCCCGGGGTGTTTCTGCCCATGCTGGGCGTGCACGCGAGCAGGTGGCTGCCTTCGAGCATGGCTATCTCCCGGATGCATTTTCGAGGGGCGTTCATGTGCTCATGACGCCTGTGACAGTGGGAGGAGGTTTGCACGGGCACCAGGGGACCCACACACAAGTGCTGGCCCTGAGACCTTGATCCAGGCACCCCCTGGGCTTGTCTACGCCGTGCAGTCTCCTGCAAGTGTTGCGTCTGCTCCTCCTTGCTGTCCCCCCCTGCCCCACCCCCCTTCTGTTTATCTTTTATTTTCCCCCTTCTCTTCGCGGCTGTGCTGATGAATATTTCATGGCCAGGAACCAGCGTGAATTCCCTCGGCTGCTCCCGGCCCCCAGCACTCCTGCGGCAGGTACCGGCCCAGATGTCGGTGGCTTCGGAGGGATGTGTCTGCCAAGAAGCCACCTCAGGAGGAGAGGACCTGGGCAGGGAAGGAAGAGAAGGCTCTGTTGTGGACAGCCGTGTCGTGTCCCCCTCCCTGGTGATGCTGCCGCTGTCCCTTCAGCCTGCGAGGGACTGCCAGCACGCTGCGGTGGTGCGTGTCTGTGCGTGGGTGGCCTTCACGGTTCCCGCGCACCCTTGCACACGCACGGCCTTGCCCAAGTGGCCACGCCTGCCTGCGCGCTCCGACACAACTGCACGTGTCCCCTCCTGTCCCCCGTGTGCCATCAGCCGCCACAGCCGTCTGAATGAACCATGTCCCCGGCTCACCTCCCCGTGGCCCCGCTGCTGCTGCTGCTGCGCTGTACGGGGGCTCCTCTTAGCGTCAGCCAGCAGCAACGGCACCGTGGCACCGCGCAGGCCGTGGGGCAGGCCGTGGGGCAGGCCGTGGGGCAGGCCGTGGCACCACACGGGCCGTGACCCACGGAGGCACCACGTGGGCTGTGCTGGCCGCCCTGGAGTCCTGTGCGTCCAGGCTGGAGGTGTCGTGGCACAGCCCGCAGGCAGGCAGCAGGGACTGGGGTCAGGAAAGTGGGGGACAGTGTTGGTCTCCAGTCCCTGTGATTTTGCCCTTCATACCCTACAGCAAGGAGCTGGGCCGGTCCCCAGTGCAGGCTTGGCACTGGGAGGTGTGGGGCAGTATGTGGGAGGAGCAGAGCTGGAGGCAGAGCCTGGAACCATGGCCTTCCTCCTTCCCATTGCTGCAGCTCCAGCAATGCCCTGTCCTCTTTGGGGGGGGCCCAGCAGATGCTCTGGGGACACAGACTGGCTCAGAATGTCCCTTTGGGAGATGATGTCCTCTGCCTTGCAAGGCGCTGTGGGGACTGGAGTTCCACTGGGGCAGGGGCTGGGGGACCACTGGTGTCCTCGTGAGGGGAGCAGCTTTAGGAGAACCGCAGGCTGGGCAGCAGGGCAGGAGGCTGGCGGGGTGTGCGCTGCAGTGGCACCCATGGTGTCTGCCACCCAGGTGACATCTTCAGCAAGAAAGGTTGTGTAAGAATGAGCTCTACAGCCCTGCTTGGTGGCTTGCTTCTGATTTCTGCTGGATTCCTGCTTGTCTTGTCAGGGAGGAGGTAGGCCAGTGGCTTTGCTGCCCTTCTGTAAGGGCAAGACACATGGTCCCTGGTGCCAGCTGGGGAACCCTGTGCTTGCAGGGAGCCCTGGGATGGCCGCAAGCCGGCTCATGTCTCTGTGCAATGCCCCGTCCTTGCAAAATACCTGCTGCGAGTTGCTGGGTGCAGGGTGCAAGGGGAGAGGACTATCCCCTGGTTCAGCCCGTGTGGTCCCCATGAGCTTCTGCCTCGGTGTCAGGGCTTGTCAGAGCCAGGGGGCAGCCCAGAGGGGTGATGCTCCTTTGGCAATCACTCTCTGGTTCTGGACTGGCTGTAGCATCCAGGGATACTGATGGGCAGCCAAGCCTGGGGGTGGGGTGAGTAACATCGGCGCTGGGCTCTTCTCTGCCGTGGTGTCCTTGCAGGCTGGTGTAGTGTGGTCTGCGTGGGCTGATGGGAGGGGACATGAGCGCCCCTGTCCCACGTGGCTATCACAACCAGGATGCACAGGATGGTGCTTGCATCTCCCACCTGCCCAGGACAGACTGGGGTGGAGCAACCTTCCCGGCCAGACGGGATCTGGCTCCCGAGGAGCTGGATGGTGATTTTGGCATGGATCTGCAAACTTGGTTTGCTGTCACGTCCCGTGTGCTCTGGCACCCTCCTGTGGCTGTTCTGCCACCTCTCCTGTATCCCACAGACTTTGGGGATACTGCGGCCACCTTGGGTTGAGTTGTGCTGGCTGGTCCCCGTGGTGATGCTGTGGAGCTGTCCTTTTCTCCCAGCACGGGGGGAGCTCTGCACTGGCTGGATTTGACCTTGTATCACACAGCTCATGGGACCTGCTCGTTTCAACAAACTGTCCCAGTGTGTTTGTATTGTGGGTTTGAGCCAGGACTGGGGCTCCTGGATACTGTAGATAAGGACAAGAGTTCTAAACCCCTGGCCTGTCCCTGGAAGGTGGCAGGAAGGGACTGGGCACTGCTGGCAGCCCAAATTCCTGAGCTTTCGGCTGGGAGTGGGGGCCCCGCAGGGGCAAGTTCAGTCCGTGTGTTGCATTCACAGACTGTCCCTACATCTGTGCTTGTGCCCACTGTGTCCGCTCTGCCTTGGCTGGCCTGGGCCATCCCCTTCCCCTGGGGGGCTGATGTTCCTTGCAGCCCTTCCCTGGCCCGGGGCTTTCTGGGTGTGTTATTGTAGGGTTGCAAGCCCCTGCTGTGCTGTGTGTTGTGCCTTGCTATAGGGTGTCCCCAAACCTGGCTCAGCTCTGCAGCGACCAGTGTAGCATTCCTTGGTGCCTGTTCTCCCACTCCAGGGCACTGCCTGCCATGGTGTGGGGGCTCTCTGTTGGGGGCTGCCCTCCTTCACAGGGGCATAGCCAGCGTAACAGACAGGGAGGGCTTGGTTTGGAGGGGATAGCCCTTCTCTGGGGCAGCAAGGGGTGAGGTTACCCCATACCAACCCCTGGGTCGCTCCTGCCCCTTCCCTTGGGGGTCCTTGTTGAGGCATTGGTAGGAATTGAGCAGTCTGACAGTTCTTCACCAGATCATGCCTGCATCCCCTTTCCCATCCCTACGGGAGCAGAAGCTATAATTTCCATCAGGTCCCTTTTTGTTCACTTCCTCCCCCATTAATAAGAGATGAAGCTTATGAGATAATAGAGCCTGGCTGGATGCAGAACCAAGAGATCCTGCTGGTGTGGGGTGTGGATGCTATGTGGAGAGGGAACTGCAGCTGGGAAAATGGGACTTGAGGAAGGGATGTTGTCTTGAGTCTGCACAGAGCATCTCAGGCTGGCTCTGGGAACAGGGAAATCCCACTGCCGCCACACGCCAGACTGTCTTCTGGCTGTGACATACTCTGCAAGCTCGCAAGCTGCTGCCAGGCTGAGCTTTGGAGTGAGCAGCTTTCAGACTGGGTGGTCTGAGACTCTGACTTCTCCTTCTCCCATCCTTGCACCGATCTTTGTCTCCTCCCCTGTGTGGAGCCAGTGGGAGCGGATGCCCAGGGATGCAGGACGCTAGCAGTGCTGGAGGGCTGATGCCCGGGGATGCAGGATGCTTGCAGTGCCGGAGGGCTGATGCCTGGGGATGCACGATGCTTGCAGTGCCGGAGGGCTGATACCCAGGGATGCAGGATGCTCGCAGTGCTGGAAGCACTGTTGCCACAGGACACTTGCAGCACTGGATGGTTGATGTCTGGGGATGCAGGACACTCGCAGCACTGGCTGGCCAGAGCAGATGATTGATGTCCAGGGATGCAGGATGCTCACAGTGCTTGACAGTGGGAGCGGCAGGCTGATGCGCAAGGATGCAGGATGCTCTTGGTGCCGGCTCCCCTCCGGAAGAAGCATCCTTCCCTGCTCTGGGAGAGAGGCGGCCCTGGGATGCAGCAGTGCCTCATTGGTCAGCGGGACCTGTGGAGTCTGTGGGTTGCCATACCAACCTGCCTCTGGTTCCCGGCCAGCCGGGGCGTGAAGTGCCGGGTCGAGCTGGTGGCAAGGGGCGGACCAGGAGCCAGGGGCAACCCAGGGCTCTGCCAGCCAGGAAGGCGTCCATCCACCTCTCCCGGAGAGCTGGCTGGCACCACTGGGCTCCCCGGCCCTGAGCATCCCCCCGCTGCTACTCCCCACCTCTCCCTGCAACTTTGCTGCACGGAGGGGGCCGGCGGGCTGACACGGCACGGGGGGGCTCGCCTGGGCACCCTCCTTCCTCTCCGAGCTTGTGGTCAGCTTTCGTGAGCCTAAGCCCCGGGAGGGGCACCGCTGCCGGCCCCCCAGCCCCTCTGGATCCCAGCCAGCCTGCACAGGAGCATCCCAGCACAAAACTTCCCCGCTGGCTGCCTGCTGCCGGGGAGCGGGGCCTGGCGGCTGCCGCGCTGCCGGCCGCTGCCTGTGCCCTCCCCGCCGGGCTGGACCTGCTGCTGATGCCCGCGGGCTCGCTCCAGGCAAGGAAGGCTCTGTCCTCCCCCAGGCGTCGCCTGCTGCTCGGAGGAGCTGGGGGGCCGTTTGCTGGCTGGGAGGGGGTGCGACTGGGTCCCTCCCCAGCGCTGTGAGCTGGAGCCATGAGCCACTGCCAGCAGCGCTGCAAGAGGCAGCTGGGCCGGGTGATCCGCTTCTTCTATCAGTTTGTCACCGGGACCCTCTCCCAAGGTAGGTGCTGCCCTGGGGCACATGGGGGCTCTGCTCTGCAGGAGTGGGTCTTTGTCTGGTGGGCTCTGTGGGGTTATTTGGGGAGGGAGGTAAATGCTCTTTAGGTGCTGAGTGGTGCTGAGCGATTCAGCTCCAGGTGGAGGAGTTGCACTGGGCTCCATGTGGGGCAAAGCTGAAGGTGCTTACAGGAGGCCAGGAGAGCCCCTGAAGGTCCCCTGAGGACCTGGGGTGACAGGAACGTTTTATTTGGGGAGGGGACTGGTGCAGAGTGGAGTGTGGAAAAAACCTGATGTGCAAATAAGTTGTAGCTGGTTTGACCCTTTCCTGCTGTGCCAAGCACCCATCCGGCCGGAGAAGCTCTGGGTGCACCCGTGGGCTGGGGCAGGGACACACCCTGAAGCCTGCATCTGCCTGTGCTCGTATCCTGGAATGCTGCCTGGTCCTGGGGACACAGCTGTGTGCTGTGTGCTCTCGTTTCTCTGTCACAGCCACGGCAGGACCCACATCCCCCTGTCAGCCTTTGCGCAGCCCAGCCAGCTGGCCAGGACCCCTCTCCTGGGTGTGAGCCCAGAGTCACCTCCTGACCCCAACGGGCACATTTCAGGGAGGCTGTCATGTGTCTGTGTCTGCTGGGACCCTGGGTGCCCAGCTCCTGCTCCCGTCCCCATGCCCCTGTGCTGAGGGCAGGTTACCTTCCCCGTGGCCTGGCCCTGCCAGGGACCCCCGGGATGCCCCTCTGGGCCACAGTGGTGCTGGGGAGGGACATGCCATGCTGGGAGCACGGGGAAGGCTTTGTTGGGTCAATGTGGCAGCGTCACACCTTGAAGTGGGGCTGTGACTTGAACCCCCTTCACTGGGACCCATCCTGCATGGAAAACCCCTCCCAGGCTCTGTCCCCTCCTTGCCCAGGGGAGCCTCTGGGTCTCCCCAGCCTGCACCTGTCCCTGGGACGGGGGGATGGTGGGGGACCCTGGGGCTGGGGGATGGCAGGGGCACCCTGGCGATGCTCCTGGCTCAGCACTAGGGGCTGGGACATGGGAGCAGTATCCACCTATGAGGTGTGCCCACCTGCCATGCCACCTCCCTGCCCACGGGGACTCAAGCCCTGCAATGGAGGGTCACCTGGCCCCAGGAAAACCTTCCCGTGGGCATTTCCCATCACTTTGCAGCCCTGTGGGCCCTTCAGGGCTCCACGCCAACCCACAACATGGTGATAGGAGAAGAGGTGCCAGGGTAAGCATCGGCCTGGCTGCGCGGCATGCCAGGCTCCAGAGGCTGGGTGTGCCCGCAGGCAGCACCGGGACCGTCCCCGCTAGTTGGCATCATCAGACACTGGCCAACTAGCCCAGAGCAGAGGGGGCAGAGGATGAGTCAGCTGAATCCAGCCCCAGATGTGAGGGGCAGAGCTGCAGGTGATGGAGTGGTGGGAAGGGGACCTCGGGATGCTCCCATCCCCACCACGTGCACACATGTCCTGCAGGTCCTTGGGACAGTGTCCTGGGCTTTGCAGCTGGGCACTGCGGGGCTGGGTCTATAGCGGGTGTCCCCCTGGGACTGGGTCTCTGGGGTGGCCATATGAGGTGCTGAGCGGCCCCAAGGGCTCAGCCCCATGCTGTCCCTGAAGCTCTGATGGGTGCACACAGGGCTGGGATGGACACAGAAGGCATGGCTGGCACTGGGGCCCTGCTTACCACTGCTCACCCGCCTCTCAGTCTCCTCCCAAGCTGTGGGACAAGCCAAAATGGGGTGAAACCCAAAGCTGGGCAGCTCCGTGCCCCACTAAGGCTCGGAGTTGGGAGTGGGATGTCGGACTTGCACAGCCTTCGCCCCTCTGCAGCATCCCCTCCTCCCCAGCCGCTGCTTCGGTTCATACGTGGGTCACCAGGATGCTGTCCCCCCCTCAGCCACTATCCTCTCCCATCGGCCCCTTTTGGGGGGCAATGAGCCCCTCTGCCTTCCCTGCGCAGGCGAAGGAGGTGCCACAGAGCTCACCACAGAGGGCACAGGGTGCCCGGCCAGGCGGGCCCCAGGGTGGGTGCTGTCCCCGCTGGGTGCCCTGGGGAGCTAGACAAGGACGGGTCGCTGATGGGGGGAAAGAGAAATGACTCAATCAATTAACCAGATTAAAACTGTGACTTCACCTCCCCAAAATAGCATTTCGCCAATATTTTAATGTGCTTATTAATAATCTGCTCGCGCTCTGATTAGCAGCGAGGTAATAAGGGATCAGCTGTAACCTAAATTTAACTCTCCCTAATGGATGATGGCCCCGAGAACCAAAAAAAAGGAGAGGCTCCTATCTGTCAGGCTGCTCCCCCAACAGGTCGGCAGCACCCAAGGGACCTGGACAGCCGCTGCCCAGCTGTGCCCAGGGACCATCGCCTCTGCTGTGGCCCAGCTGGTCCCATGGTGTATTTGGGGGGGGGCAGGTAGAGCCCTAGCACCCTGCAGCACCAGACTGGGAGCACCCTAGGGATAGCCACATGGCTGGCTCCCAGCAGGGCAGAGCCTGGCCGTGGTCAAGGTGTGTGGTCCCCTCCCGAAGAGACACGTCCCTTGGTGATGGGTGACTGCCCTGCTCCCTCCCCATCTGCTCCCGTCCTGCAGAGGGGACAGTCCCCATGCGCAGCTGCTGGTGGTGGCTGGGAGGATGGGGACAGGGACCAGTCACCTGGCTACCCAACAGCTCTGGGTGTTGCCCCACGTGCGCCCGCGGCATGCTGCGTGCATGGAGCTGCTTCCCGGGCAAGAAACCCTGCTCCTGGGCACTTCTATTTATACACGGTGTGTGGCTGGTGGGGTGGTTAATTTTAGCTGGGTGGCAGGGCTGCGCTGCCAGCAGCACCAGAGAGCTGGGGCAGGGGTGGCTGGGCAGGGGACACTTCATGGCTGTTATTGTCACAGCCCAAAGTGGGACTCAGTGCCAGCCTGGGCTGCCCGTCCTGGCACAGCCGGGACAGTGTCACAGGGCCTGCCGCCCTCCACAGTGCTGAGCCGTGGGTGCATCTGGGGTTACCTTACCACCCTGTCCTGTGTCCCTCGTGGGTGCTCAGAGCAGCTGGACGTGGGGGGAGAGAAGGGGGGTGGGGTGTGTGTGGACCTGGAGGCCTGGGTTCTTTGCCCTGAAAGGGGCACAGCTGGGGTGATGCTGTGCTCCTCACCCCACATCTGGGTGACCGCATCTCCTGGCTGTAGCTGCAGGGGTGGGGCTGGGACATCTTGTATGCAAAGAGGCGTCAGGGTGAAACACTTGGGACCAGCATCTTCCCCAGCCACACGTCCCGTGGGGCAGGCAATGGGGCTGAGCACCGTGTGGGGACTGGAGGTGTCTCAAGCATGGGTGCAGCTAATCCTGTGGGGTTTGGGATCTGTGGGTGAGTGTGCTCAAACCCACAGTGGCATTTGGGATCTGTGGGTGAGTGTGCTCAAACCCACAGTGGCGTTGCCCAAGTGCACTCAGCATCGCAGAGCAGGAACCAGGCTGGCTGGCTCTGACTCTGAGCTGAGAAAAGCGGATGCTGATCCCAGGCATCCCTGGGGAGGTGCTGTGCTGGGGCACAGGGATGAGATGCCAGCCTGTCTCTGCCAGACCCAGCTCTCTGGGCCAGCACAGCTGCAGACACACCTTCCTTCCAATGCCCAGTGTCTGGAGCAAGGATGGGCACAGGCATTTGCCGATCCTGGGCTGCAGCATCGTTCCCTGGGGAGCCCTCTTTCCAGGACTGCCAGCTCCTCCTGTGGGGTGGCAGCGCGGGGCTGAGCCTTGAGGGTCCTGGGCCATTGGTGAACTCAGAGCAGCCGTTGGGCTGCGGTGATACCTTGCTGGCCTTGTGACACGGAGACACAGCCATGTGTGTAGTGAGCCCTGTCTGTTCTCTGCCCCCCACTCCTTCTCCTGGCTGATGGTGCCACTCTCCACACCCCCCCGGGCCAGGAGGGTTATTTTTAACTGTTTGCCATGTGCTGCCTGAGTACAATTAAGGTAATTGGTTTGGGAGCCTGGCTCTCACACAATGCTCCCAATTACCTGCCTGCCTGCCTGCACAGCCCCCCCGCCTCCCTGCCCGCGGTGGCTGGCTTCTCTGGCGGGGGGACTGCCGGGACGGGGCTGCCCCAGATAGTGCGGTGGGGCTGGGTGCGGGGCGCGAGTGGGCACAGGGGATGGAGCCATGGAGAGGACATCCCTGCACAACGACAGCCTGCTCTATGCCTCCCTGATTGCCATCCTCCTCCTCATCTCCTATTGGTTCACCACCCGCTGCTTCAAAATCATCAGCGGCATCGAAGGTACGGGGTTGGGGACCTGGGGGGACAGGGTGATGCTGGCCCGTCCTGTCCCCTTCCACAAGCCAGATGAGGCGAGACGGGTGTTTGGTGTGGGACAGGGAGACCAGGGAACCTCCTCTCTGCCTCACTGGGGCACCTCAGTCTCCTCCTCAGTTACTTCATTTGTTTCTCCCGGCCCTGGTCCGGCTCCGCTGTGTGTGAGAGCAGCCAGTGGCAGCCGCAGCCAAGCCGTGGCACTGCCCAGGGCTGCTCTGGGGGCATCCGGCTCTGCCGTGCAGCTGGTGCCTGGGTAGTGCTGCCCCTCGTGCGGGATGGGGACACAGACGGGCTCCCTGGTGCGTCGTGCTCTGTGAGGGGTGCCTGGTGCTGGTGCTGGGGCCTCAGCCTGTGTTTTGGGGCTCTTGGTCCCTTTGGGCATGACCTACATCTTTGCTCCTCAGCGGTGTGTTGGGGAGCTCTGGGATATGGCAGGGGTCCCAGTTTCCCCAGTGAAGGGTCTCTCCAAGCCCCGCTGCAGTGGGATGTGCGTGCTGGGGGCTTTGCAAGGTGAGACCCCCAAAGTAAGGAGCAGGGCAGGAGGGGGGGCACTGGCGCCATGTGTCTGGGGATGTGCAGGGCCTCTCCTGCCCAGGCATACGTTTCTCCATTCATCTATGTGACCTCTTCCTGCATGGCTCAGCCAGGGCCCCGTGGCTCTTCCCATGGCATGGCCAAACACTGGCTGGCTGCAGGGGTGAGGAGCCACCCCTGGGAGCAATGCCTCTTGGCAGGGTGTGGAGCAAAGCCCTGTCCCGAGTCTGGTGGGGGGTGTGTGTTTTGGACGGCCTTTTGAGCATCCCTTGCAGGTGGCTGTGGGTCTGGGTCCACGGGCAAAGCCCCATGTGTGGGCCCATGTGTCTCCTCCATCCTGGGGGCAGCTCCAGATGAAGCAGCATCCTTGGGGACCTGGGTGAGCTGAGGGAATGGTCCTCTGGCATCCCCAGTCTGTTTGGAGCTGCCGTCAGTGGGAGAGGATGTGCTGTGGGCAAGCAACCCTGGTAAGTTTGGGGGTGCTGGGAGCAGGGCTCTGGCACAGTGGGTGGCACTGGGATGTGGGGCTGGCACCGGGTGCCTGTGCCCGTCCTGGTGCGATCCTGCGCCTTGCTGGCAGCAGACAGTGGAGGGCTGTTATTAATGGCTCCAGCACGGAAATGAGAAATCCTGACACAGTGGCCAGTGGGCGATTTATCGCTGCTCCACCGGGGAGGCTGGCTGGCACGGGACGGGCGCGAGGGCAGGTGAGGAAGCTATCGCTCGGTGGCCGACGTGCCACTCACCCTTCGGCCCCAGCATCCCATGGTGCCGGTGGAGATGCCCGAGGGGTCGAGACCAGCCCGCTCACGTGGGCTGAGCAGGGTCCCTTCGCAGAGGAGCTGCTCTTTGCTGGGACAAGCCCTGGCTCAGGCTAGAAGTGCTCTTCTACCGCTGTGTCTGGCCAGAATCAGGTTGCATAAATAGCCCCATGGCATGCAGGACAGGCATCGGCCCTGGGAACAGCCGGAGGCTTGAGAAGAGGATGGGGTGCAACTGGGGCTCAGCAAGAAAAATGGCTTAAACATGCAGTTGGCATCAGTAGGAAACTTCCTCCGAGAGTGCAACAGGTCTGAGCCACCCCGACCTCGAAGGGACTGACTCGGGGCAAAGCTGGGATCCAGCCCGGTGAAACCCAGGCTCAGTGCCTGGAAACTCACCTCTTTCCAAGAAAAGGAAACGTCAGGTCTGAAAACTTCCAATATGAGGGATGTTTCCCTCGGGAGGACTTTCATCTCTCTCCCCAAGCCGCCTCTGATGCATTGCTGGCAACTTCTGCTGGCGTCAGAGCCTTGGGAGCGCACCCCAGGCAGGCAGGAGATGCCAAGCCTGGTGGCACAGAGCCGCTGGATAGCTCAGCCATGCTGTGACCTGAGGCTGAGCCACCAGCCCTCTCTGTCCCCTGCCAGGGGACAAACCTTCAACCGCCTGGGCTGGAAATGGGGGCGTGAGTGAGGGGCCTGGGCCTGGCAGGGGAGGGAGGGTGTTGGTGTGGGGCAGCCCTGCTGGGGTATCAGCCAGGACCTCCACCATCCCCTTTCCCCCACAGGTGTCCCAGAGTGATGTTTCTTCCCCTGGTGACATATTTCCTACCCCCTCCTCCCCTCCAGTACAAAAATAACAGGGAGGCAAGGGGGCTTTCTGCCCTGGTCCTGTCTGCAGGGTCCTCTGTGGGGGCAGAAAGACCCTAGAGCTGGGCAGGGGGTCTGCACCATAGCCAGGGCATGTCTGTCCCACCTGTACCGGGGGCAGCCAGCCTTGTTCGTGGGGGGCATCAGTGGCTTGGGGGCAGCCCTGCTCCCGGGCTGCCACACTGCTTCTGGAGGTAGAACTGCTCTTGCTTCATGCCCCGTGTGGGACTTGTCCACCCAGGGATGGGCAGTGCCAGTGGCATCCCTGGGGGAGGAAGCCGTGCCCCCCAAGGGCTGCTGAGCCCTGGTGATGGGGCAGGGACCAGCAGGCGCCTGGCTCCCTGGTGGTCCCTGTGGCCTGTGATTGAGCAGCCAGGCAAGGGCTGGGATGCTGTTAAAAAAAGCGTAGGAGCTAAATATAGCCCCGTCGGCTGTGTGTGGATGTGTGCTCGAGGCACGTGGATGCCTGGGTTCGCCCTCTGCCTCCAGCTGCTGTGTGACCTTGGCTCGGTCCCTTGGTCCCACTGGGTCCCCAGCCCCTGCATCCCCTCCTCTGCTGCCTGTTGCTGTGCTGCCTGCAGGTCTGGCAGCAGTCTCGGGCATCCTCCGTGGCAGCCCCTGCCCCCAGCCCTGCTGCCCATCTCCCGTCTCCCCTTGGCTCTCCCAGTGAGGTGGCCAGACCCATCCGCCCCTGCTCAGGAATGGGGCGGCTGGACCTGTTGCCCCAGACCCACCCCAGGAGAGGACTGTGGGCACCTTGGGCTGCTCAGTGATGGTGTTCCCCACGGGGCAGGCACACGTGTGGGGCACAGAGGACAAGTCTGAGTCATGCCCATCCTGGATGTTTAGTCAGTGCCCAGCGTCCTGTCCCCTCCCTGTGTGTGTATGCCCCCCCGGGAACCGAGTGCCTTTTAATATCTGTGGCCCGTTTCCTTAGCAACTGCATTAAGCAAATCGATGGAGGTGGTGTCATTGCAATGGGAGGGCATGCCTCCTTCCCCCCTGGCCCCCCCATTCCCGCCACC
>VWZZ01000792.1:422787-444698 GCA_013399095.1 Psophia crepitans | reverse complement strand
CTCCGCTTGGCCTCTCTCTGCTCTTAGTCGCAGGCACGGCCCTGCTCTGCCTGGGCTCTCGGCCGCTGGCTCCTCGAGCCGCCCGCCACAGCCCCATGCTGACCCCTTGCTTGCCCACGGCTGATGGCAGGCACCCCTGAGTAGAGGGGTGACAGCTGATCCCCACCTTGGGGACAGCAGCGGGGTCCCTGGGGATGCTTGGTCCAGCAGCCACAGCACTGGGGTGAGGGGACTCCAAGACTGTGGTGGGGAGGGGGTGGGGGGGTCTGGAGCCATGAGACACCCCCACCATGAACCTGGAAGGCCTTGAGATGATCGCGGTGCTGGTGGTCTTGGTCCTCTTCGTCAAGGTGCTGGAGCAATTTGGCCTCTTCGAGCCTGTGTCCTTGGAAGGTAACGGGTGCGGGCGGTGCTGGCTCCTCTGGGAACACGGGGGGCAGCCGGTGGGTGTCCAGAGCTGCCCCCAAGGATGCTCTGAGGGTGCTTCATCCATGGGAGAGCCCTGGGACGCGGTGTCCATCTGCTGCTTGTACAGCTGAGCAGGGGGGTCCTGGTGCGAGGAGCGGGGTGTCCGGTCTGCTCCGTGCAAGGTCCCAGTGGCTGGGGACATGGGGAGGGGACAGGGCTGGCAGGGTGTCTCCAGCGCGGTGGTGACTTTAGTGTGTGCTGAGGTGCCATGGACTGGGACTGTGTGTGAGCATGCGAGGGGGCATCAGGGTTTTTCCAGCACCTCTACAGGAGCAAGGTGTCCCCAGGGTCTGTGGTCACCTCACCCTGAGCAGCACGAACATGAGCTGTCAAACTCAGCACCAGGCTGCAGAGCAGCCAGACCGGGGCAGGATGGGTCCCTGCTGCACTCCCGGACCCTGGCTCTTCCCAGAGCCCCCTAAAAGGTGCCTTTTTCTGGGGGACACACACACATGACACACAGGGGGTGCTGCCCAGCTGGGGAGGGACCATGCAAGGTGCTGAGCAGTGTGTGGGGGGCACACTTAGTGGAGCCCAGATCTATTCGGCAGACTCTGTGCCTGGTGGGACGGAGGTGGGTGAGTGTTCCTTGGACTCCCAGGGGTGATGGTTGTGTGCAAGGTGCCCCCAGCCCTGCCCAGACCCTGCAGACACTCATCTGAAGGATGCTGCAGCCTGCCCAGCCCCAGGCGCTGGGGCATGCACAGGGTGAGGAGGTGACAGGCAGTTTGCCTGGTCCAGTGGTGGCCTGGGATGCTCCGCTCCGGATCTGCAGTGCTGGGTTTCACACAGGCTGGGTGCAGCGGCAAATGCTGGCTCACCCCCTGCCCCGAACTGTGCCAGGGCACCCCTGGGCTGCACCCGTGGGTTGGCTGTGCCTGGGGGTGGGGAATGAGGGGACAGACAGCGTGGGTCTCTCCCTCTGGACCCACAAACCTGCTTGCAGGACAGGAAAGCGTGGTGGGTGGAAGCTTTCATTGCTGCTTAACTGCCTGCTTTGTCCCTGTGCTCCAGCAGCAGCACTCCTAGGTGGACCGTGCCAGGAGGGAAACTGAGGCAGGGGCTGAGCTAACTGCCAGGCATCCTGCCTGCGAGCCCTGGGGTGGGAGGGCACACTGACCATGCCCAGATCGGAGCCCCCCCATCCCCAGTTCTGCTGCCGAATCGAGGGGTGCCTCTCCCAGATTCTGCTTTCCCCCCTTCCCTGTGCTTCTCCTTCCCTGTGCTTCTGCTTCCCTGTGCTTCTGCTTCCCTGTGCAGCTGCCTGAAGCTTTGGACCAAAGTCGGTGGCATCGATTGCGGCTGCTCTGCAGCACACTGGCTCCCAGCCGGGGTGGAGAGGGGAGAGGCAGAGAGCCCCCGGCCCCTGCAGCAACTCTGCTGAGGGGCGCAGGACAGGTCAGGGGCCACCCCTTGTTCTGTGTGGCTGCTCCTCACCTGGGCCATTTCCTCTTGTCCTATCACTTATTATTTGGGAGAAGAGACCAACACCCACCTGACCACAGCCTCCTTTCAGGTAGTTGCAGAGAGCGATAAGGTCTCCCCTGAGCCTCCTCTTCTCCAGGCTAACCTCCAGTTCCCTCAGCCGCTCCTCGTAAGACCTGTGCTCCAGACCCTTCACCAGTTTCATTGCCCTTCTCTGGACACACTCCAGCACCTCGATGTCTTTTTTGTGGTGAGGGGCCCAAAACTGAACACAGAACTCAAAGTGTGGCCTCACCAGAACCAAGTACAGGGGCACGATCCCTTCCCCAGTCCTGCTGGCCACACTATGTCTGATACAAGCCAGGACGCTGTTGGCTTTCTTGGCCACCTGGGCACACTGCTGGCTCGTGTTCAGCCGGCTGTCGACCAACACACCCAGATTCTTTTCTACCAGGCAGCTTTCCAGCCACTCTTCCCCAAGCCTGTAGCACTGCATGGGGTTGGTGTGACCCAAGTACAGGACCCAGCACTGACCCTTGTTGAACCTCGTACAGTTGCCTCAGCCCATCGATCCAGCCTGTCCACATCCCTCTGTGGAGCCTTCCTACCCTCCAGCAGATCAACACTCCCACACAACTTGGTGTCATCTGCCACCTTACTGAGGGTGCACTCCATTCCCTCGGCCAGATCATTGATACAGATGTTAAACAGAACTGGCTCCAGTACTGAGCCCTGGGGAACAACTGGATTTAACTGCATTCACCACAAACCTTTGGGCCTGGCCATCCAGCCAGTTCCTCACCCAGCGAAGCGTAGCCCCATCCAACCTGTGAGCAGCCAGTTTCTCCAGGAGAATGCTGTGGGAAACGGTGTCAAAGGCTTTGCTAAAGTCCAGGTAGACAACATCCACAGCCTTTCCTTCATCCACTAAGTGGGTCACCTTGTCATAGAAGGAGATCAGGTTAGTCAAGCAGGACCTGCCTTTCAGAAACCCATGCTGACTCGTCCTGATCACCTGGTTGTCCATGTGATGGGACTCGAAGATGATCTGCTCCATAACCTTCCCCAGCGCCGAGGTCAGACTGACAGGACTGTAGTTCCCTGGATCCTCCTTCCAGCCCTTCTTGTAGATAGGCATCACATTGGCTAACCTCCAGTCAACTGGGACCTTCCCAGTTAGCCAGGACTTCTAATAAATGATGGAAAGTGGTTTGGTGAGCACTTCCACCAGCTCCCTCAGTACCCTTGGGTGGATCCTACCTCATCCCATAGGCTTGTGTCTATGGGTCATCCTCTCTCGGCTCGGGAGGCAGCAGGTAGGAGACAGCTTTCTGCAGAAGGTCCCAGGGAGTATGGGGCTGGGAAATGCTCAGTCCCCTCCGAGGGGTTGTTTACAAGCTGTGCCTGGGCCAGCAGTGACAGCCCAGGGACTGCAAAGAGCCTGAAACAGTACACTAATGGCTCAGGTCTGCTAATGGACGTGGGGCCCCGCCACCCGCTCCGGAGCCATCAATACTGCCTGCCATGCTTCCCCTGCACTCTCCTGCCCCATACCTGCCAGTTCTCTGCCTGCAGCTGTCTCTCTGTCCAGGCCGTGCTGGTGGCATGCTGAGGATGGGTTGTGCCAGGAGATATCATGCTTCCATGGTGATGGGCTGGGGATGGAGCATCTCCAGAGAAGACTGGAAAGATGCTCTAGCGTGGGGAAAGATTCAGTGGGATCATCTTGCAGCAAGACCCCGTCTGCCCCTGGGTGGACCATGGGGGGAATGGGGGATGACATGGGGGATCTCCAGGCTTGGTAGGTTCCCAAACTCAGCCGGATGAGGCCCTGAACAACCAGTCCTCTGTTTGGAGCTGGCCCTCCTCTCAGCAAGGGTTTGGATGGGAGCACTGGTTGTCTACACCCCCTTGCCCCATCCCTTTGGCACTGTCCCCCCTTGGACCCTGCACAGCTAGAGCTGCTGTCTGGCAGCAGTGGTGGAGCATGTCCCATGGGTGCTCTGTGCTCCAGGGGTGATCCATGTTGGAGCCGGCGTTGTTTACCAGCAGGTTAATCTCTGATGGGCTATGTCACCCCATCACTGCTGTATTCCACCGTGCCTGTCCCCAGCCCTGAACATCTCCCACTTGAGCTGCACGTGTGCTACCAAGCTGCCTGGGGGGCTTCCAGCCCACTGCCAAGAGCCTGCTTCAGCCAAGCGCTCAGGAGGGGGCAGGTGAAGAGAAACACTATTGATTTTGGCTGCTGAAGTGCAGCATCAATAATTCAGCACGGAGCAATTGGTCCCAGCTGGGAGGAGGGGTGGGCAGGAGGTAAAAGGCAGGAGAGCCACCCGTGTAGCCCAGCCTCAGATGAATATTAGATGAAGCTGCAGATTGCTATCAGCAGGATAATTGGTGCCTGCCTGGGGCTGGCAGGGCTGTCCCTGCTTCAGCTGGGTCAGGGGCTGTGCATGGGGCAGGCAGGATTGGGGGTGTCTTGGAGAGCCCCTGACACAGGGGATCTGCTGGCCTCTCCCTTCCTGGGGGGCTGCTGCTATTGCCCCAGAGCTGAGGGTGCAGGGGGGAAGTGGGACTGGGGAGGGTGCCAAACCCCTCCAGAGTCTGTGGGGGAAATAGGAAGGAGCAGCAGCCTGCCTTGGTGCCACCAGCACACCAAAGGATGCAGCATGGCCACCTCCTGATGCCTGGCTCAGGGTGAGGGTCCCTCTGGAGAGGGGGGAAAATGAGCATCCCTGCAGTGCTGGTGAGAGCGAAGCCCCTTGCCAAGCCCTGCTTTCCTCCTGCTTTCCAGGAGCCCCTGTGGCAGGAGAGCAGCGTCTTGGTCACAGGAGGGACCAGCCCTTCAGCGCACAGTGCCAGGAGGGACCAGGCTCAGGGCACAATGTGGCCTGGTGGGTTTGACAGACCTGAGAGCTCAAGGTGAGCTGGCTGTGGGTGGGCTAGATCTTGGAGCATTAATATCCAGCCTGGGACAGCTATGGGTGCTCCAGGTTGAAGTTTGGTGTTCCCTGGGCTGGGGTGCACCAGAGGTTTCCCCATGTGCAGTGGATTTAACCCTTGCCTTTCCTTTTCCAATGGCTGGCAGGTTTTTCAGCTGGCTGTTGGGCTGGGCAGGTCTGGTGGCTGAATCAGGAGAGAGCTGCTTGTTCATGGTGAGGGCTTGCAAAGCAGGAGAGGAAGGGGCAGAGATGTATGGTAGCCATGGCCAGGCTCTGAGGGTTGGATCCTCACACAGCCTTATGCTCTGAGGCACGCTGTAGCTGGGCTGCATCCTGCCAGCACTGGAGTCTTGGAGAATAAGGTGTTCTGGGGACTCTGCTCTGCTCTGTGGAGCATCTTCCACATGCTCCACACCCAGGGACATCAGCCCTGGTCATTACTGTGGACACAGGATGGGCTGCGCTGTCTCACCCTGCCCGGAGAGGGTGAAACAGGGGGAGGAGGGGACTTGGCCTTGGGTCCTCTTGGCTGTGAGCTCTACATGTGGGGCCAGGGCAGGACAGCTCTCCTTTCCCAGCACCTGCGGCATGCACCCCGCTGCCTCTGCCTCTGCGTGGTGTCACGTCCCACTCAGCCCAGCCAGACATAATTAGCTTGTTGAATCTCTTCTCCCTCCGGCCTCGCGTTAATCACTTTTCACATTGCTTCCCTCACAATTCCCTCTGGCCTGGCTTGTTCTTTCTGTTGCTGATGTGCCTGGAGAGGAGAGCGAGGGGACGCGGCTGGACATGGAGCAAGGACCCCACTCTGCTGCATCCTGCCCCAGAGACGGGCTCTGAGTCAGCAGATGGAGGGGCAGGGAGATCGCTCAGCCACGGGGAGGTGAGAAAATTGCAGGTTGGAGAAAAAGCAATAAAGCTAGACAGAAAGGAAACCTGTTGGGACAGCCCTTCTTTGCAGCCCTGCTCGGCTGGTGGAGGATGAAACCTTGGAGTCCAGCATAAGAGACTGGCTTGGAGCGCCTGGGGCTCTCTAGCGCGGGGTTGCATTGGGCTGCAGGACGCTGTAAGAGACCAGCGGGGTGTCCTTCGCCTCTTCCCTGCCAGGGGCAGGATTATACCCCAGGGCTGGGCACAGGTGGGAATAGGGGTGCCCTGGCCAGGGCTCTGCGGGGTTGTGGTTCCTGGAGCACAGGCGGCAGGAGGTTCTAGGCACCCGCCTGCTTGGCTGCAGCACCCTTCCCAGGGACAAGGGGAAGGTCTCATTCCTCACTGGCACTTGCCCTGGGGCTCGCTGGGCTGCTGGAGCAGGGGGTGGCCAAATCAGAAGCAGGTTTTAGGTGAAAGATGCGTAGAAAGCGCGAAGACAGCCAGTTTTCTAATAACCACTGCTGCCCACAGGGCAGGGCTTTGGGCGGGCTGTGGGGAGTCCGCAGGCTGGCCACCCTCCTTCCAGGCAGCACCCCAGAGTGGAGTGGAACACATTTCCCGAGGGCAGCAAGCGAGGTATCCAGGGCTGGCAGCCCCCAGCTCAGCTCCTCCACATGCCATGGATCTTGCATGTGGCTGTGACTGACTTACTGGTGTGGAGAGGTGCAGATGTTCCGCCAGGAGGTAAAGAGGTGAGGGTGGCCAGTGTCCATGGGGGTGATTGGCCCATGAGGCTCAGCTCCAAGGCAGGGAGGTTTCTGTGTCATGCTGTGGGAACGTGCAAGGTGGGGGCACTGCTGGGGGCAGGTTTGGTGGTTTGGAATGGGGCAGAGGGGCTGTCCTGGGCAGAGCTGGTCCCTGGGCTGGGTGGCAGCGGTGTCCTGGGGGGCAGTGAGCAATAAGCTGGAGGGTCCCTGCACATGGCTCAGCTCCAGGGTCGGTGCCACCACATGCTGCTGTTGGGGTGGGAGTCAGGGGCAGCTGAGCCTCCTTCACACACCCACTGGTGCCAGCTCTGCACTCCTCCACAGTTTCCAGTGCTGTGGGGTGCCCATGCCAGGCTGTGTAGGTGCAGGGGTGTCCCGGGGTGAGAACTGACGCCTAAGTCCTTTGGGCAGTTGCGTGGGCTCCCTCCTCCCCTGCAGCCTGGGTGCCCCGAGGGACCCCAGAGGGTAAGGGGGCGGGAAGAGGGAGGGCCAAGACAGGTCTCTCCTCCCCTGCCCTCCCCTCTCCTCTCTTGCTGGGTTTGTTGCTGCCAGACCAGCTGCCTGCTGGGGCTGTGTGTCTGGGGGATGTCGGTTGCTGGGGCACCCTGGGACCCACAGGGGCTGCAAACGGTGGGCATCATCCTGCTGCTCTGCTCCAGCCTCAAGCTACTGCATGCCCTGGGCATCATCGACCTGTCCAGGGGAGGTGGGACAGGGATGGGGATGGGGTTGCAATGGGATGCAGATGTTGTGGTGGAGGTGCTTCTCATCTCCTGTCCCAGGGGCTGCAGGGTGCTTGGGGGAGGTTTGGAAAGATTAGTTTGGTTTGGGGCATTTAGGGGGGTATTAGGATGTGGGAGGGTGTCTGGCAGCATTAGGGTGTAGGGAGCTGGGGAAGTGGGGGTGTCTGGGGATAGGGGTTTGGGAGTGTTGGGGTGCTTGGGGGGCACTGGGGTGCAGGGTTATCAGATATGTTGGGGTGAGAATATCTGGGGACATTGGGATGTGGGGTGTTGGGGTGCAGGATGCTAGACAGAGTGTCTGGGAGCATTAGGGTGGGGGATATCTGACTCTGGCGGCATTGGGATGCAGTGATGTGTGGGATGCTGGTGGACTGGGACTACCTGGGCTGTTGGAGTCTGGCGGTATTTGGATGCAGAGGGTTGGGCTTTCAGATGATGGGGAGAAGGGTTGCAGGTGACTGGGGCTGGGAAGTGTGGGGTTAAAAGAGGCTGGGGTCCCTGGCCCCTTGGCCCTCCCTGTGGGGCTGTGCCAGGGTTGGGGAGGGAAGGGGACGCTGTGGGTGCTGAGCTCCCTGGATTGGCAGGTAGGTGCTGAGCACAGAGCTGGATGTGGCCAGACAAGGACCCAAAACATGTCAGAGAGGGGTGTGCAACCTGCTGGATGTGCCTGAGGAGGGTGGGAGTGCAGAGCGCTGCACAGTGCTGCTGCCTTCCTCAGCTGTGTCATGGGCAGTCCAGCCTCAGGCAAGCGCTGACAACGGACTTTGCATGAGTGTGATTTGGAATGTGTTTGCCCCCATCCCCTCTGCCTCCTGGCCGGACCTGGGGTTGCTGTGAGATGAAGGGGCTGCAGATCGCATCCCCTCAGGCAGCCAGATCGGGATGGGAGCTGTGGTGGGCAGATGTATGCATAGGAGTGATCAGAGGAACAGTCTGTGACTGAGCAGAGGGAGGGGAGGAGGATGCTGTGCCCAGGAGGTGTTTTCAACCCCCTTATGATGGAGAATGTCCCTGAGCTGCCTGGGATCTGTCTGGGCAGTGGCTGAGGCATGTTTGGGCTTTGTCCCTGTGCCTTATTGGGGTGGGTATGGATGGCATCTGGGTAATGGGTATGCAGAGCACCAGTGGTCTTATGGGACACACTGACTGCAGCCAAGAGGAGCTGCTGCTCTGCTGGGACATTTTTTGGGTAGCACCTCTGGCACCTTGGATGTGCCGGTTCCTGCTGCCAGAGATGTCCCTGCCATGGAGGTGGTGATGGGGACAGGGCAGGATGTGTCCCTGCGCATGGGTTTTTACAGCAGAGCAATGCACATGGCTGTCCCTGTCCCACAGCCTTACCTGCTCTGTTTGGGGAGCCCCTGAGCTCCGCTGACCCTTGGCACCAGTATCCTGTCCCAGTCCCCGTTCACAATGTTTTGTACATGGTGTGGCCTGAGGAATTATTATTATTCTGCCAACATCTCCTTTGGGCGCAGCCAGGCTGTCTGGGAGCACCTTGACAGGGTGGGGACGGGAATGGGGACACCACCGCTGTGAGCCCTGCCCCGCTCCGCTCTGCGGCCCCTTCTGGCCCATGTCCCTGTCTCCCTTCGGGGCCGGCTCAGCACAAAGGTGGTGCAGCCGCTCTCCTCTCTCTTGCACCCCGGAACATCCTGGCCCTGAGTCTCTGCTGTCCCGTGAACTGCAGGTCTCACTCGGCAGCTTTGCTGCTCCCAGCTCCTTCAGCCCTGCTGGCGCTGGGTGTCTGGGCTGAGGCTGCCCCTGTCCCGCTCCCAGGACAGGGACTCTCTATCTGTCCCCCCCCAGGCGATGCCAGCTCTGATTTCATTCCCCTAATGGATGACCGTCTGGCCCCAGCGGCTGCTGCAGGCACCTTGGCCCCACTTACACTCGGCTCTGTCACTGCTGATTGATGAGGGTCATTTGCAGAGCTGCTGCTGGCGGGACCCATCCTGAGTCCCCCTGGGGTGGCTGGGGGACCTCGCGCTGTTCCTCCTGCTGGTCTTCGTTGCAGACCTCAGAAAGCTGCGATCCCTCTGACCGGGAGGTGGCAGTGCCTGAGGCTGTGCGCTGCAGAGGGAGAGCAGAGATGGGGGCTGGTGGACCCTGCTCAGAGCACAGGGATAACTGAGCCAGAGGCTGTAGGGGCAGCTGGGCTCAGCATCACTGCCTGGATGGACCCAGAGCCATTGCCTGGCAGGGGGAGCTTGGGCACGTGCCTCTGGCCTCCCAGGAAGAAAAGGTGATGCTCTGAAAGGGGATGGAGGCTCTTCTACTGAAAAGAGCATATTCTGGTAACTGTTGACCCTTCCTCATGCTCCCCTGAGCCTGCTCTGCTCCTTCTTCTGGCTCAACCCCCTACCCTGACTGGGGTTTGCTCTCCTGCTGCCCAGCCAACCTATCTGACAAGGCAGAGGGTCTCCTCTCCCAGCTGCCTTGTGCCAGCCCTGCTCCTAGGGCAGAGTGCTGGGGCGGATCATCCCTGGGGTACCAGCTCCTCCCAACCCTCCGACTGACCTCATGTTGCCCCATGGTGCTGTGGGAACTGTGTGACCCACTCTGTGGCTGCTGGTGCTCTGCTCCCATCCTGGAATGGTGCTGTGTTCAGGTGCTGAGCTTGGGGATACTGGGGGGATCTTGCTGCCGTGGACTGCACATCTTCCACCCATCATGATGATGCATTTATTGATAGGTTACTGAGAGCAAGGGGGTGTTTTGGCACTGCCTGTTGGTTTGTTGTTGTAGGGTCTTTTCCAGCAGGAGGGTGCTGTGGAAGGGCTGGGTTGGTGTCCCCCAGCCAGCTGTCGCTGGGAGGGCGCTGGTGGCTGTGGCTCTAGGGGAGGGCAGGGACATGGTTATACATTGGGCTGACCCCATCTCCTGCTTTGTTGCTGGGCTGAGCAGGGAGCAGCCCAGGCTTGGGTCTTCCCTGGGAAGGGGGTGTCAGCCTAGCAGCATGTAAACCGCCCCGCATGGTGACACTGGATGGATCCGAGCCTCCAAAGACACATTAGCTGCTGGTGCCTCAATAGAAAGTGGTCCATGGCTGGGGTCATCCACCTGCTGTGGGCCTGTTCAGAGACAGTGTCCAGCAACTGCTGGGATTCATTTCAACAGCATGTGGAGGTGGGGATGGGAAATCCCCTCCCCTTCTGGCGCTGCCCAAGGGTGGAGGCTCGGTTTGTGTGTGCCTGTGTTTCAAAGTCGCTGGACTGTGGAGTGATGCATGGGAAGCGACAAGCCACTTAACCTGGCAGGCCTCCCCCCGCAGATAAAGCACGGGCAGCCCTTCCTGCTGCCTTGTGTTGGGCCAGCCGCTGGATGGCTCTTGCAGAGGAGCACAGGGCAGAGCGACATCTGGAAACAGAGCTGTTGCTGGCAAGGACAAGGCTTTGTGCTGTGGATGTCCTGTGTGCCCGGAGGGGCAGCACATGGCCAGGGTCCGCTCCCCATCTTTGGGCAGAGCTGTTTCCCAGCAAGAGGGAGCCCAGGGAGCCCCCAGACTTGCTCGCAGTTTGGATGCTGGGGTTAGAAAGGGGACAGGGCGTCCTCCCCAGCAGAGCCTTTGGGTGCACCAAAGCCAGGACAGCAAAACCCCAGCCCTGGTCACCCCTCTCCTGTTGTTAAGCTGCATGTGCTGAACATTCTCCCTCCCCTGCCCCGGGGCCCCTGGAATCGGGCCCTCTTCGGTTTCCTCCTTAAGAAAACGCCCATGTTCTTTATTTTTTTTCTTTTTCCTTCTTTATAACAAACTAAAGTGTAACTTGCACCCGACCTGACCTACTGCACGTGCCTATACCTGCTGCCCCTGTGAGTCCAACCACAGTTTACTCTCTGTTGCATCTCTCTTGCTGTGTGGTTTCCCTCCCACCCTGCTCCCTCCCCTGGCCCATCACCCTCGTGTTGGGTGTTGCTCTGCCCACCCTGTCCATTTCCCCTGTGTGAAGGGGCTGTTCCCACAGCCCTGCTCTGCCAGAGGGACTTGGCCCCAGAGCATCCTTGGAAGGCTGAAAGGTGCAACTTCCCTTGCCCTCTGCGAATTAAAGCCCTGGAAAAGTAGCTGGGCCAAAATCCTGTTTTATGCACAACTGATGCCCACGTCTAGGAAGGAAAAAGCCTCTTTCCTCACCTGCCTACAAACCCCAGAGCAGACGTGAGCCAGGCTGTGCGGTCCAGCCAGCGCCAGGATCCTGGCCCTCACCCTCGCCCTGTCACCCTGTGATAAATGCCAGGGGGTGTATTTGTGCATCTCTGCGTGTTTGCACGTCACTGGCACCCTGTAGTGGGGTGTCCCTGGGGACAAGCTTGCCCTCTCCGAGTGGCTTTGTGTGATGTTGTGCTGGGACAACGGCCTCCTGGAGCTGTTCTTGATCACCCCAGAGTGATGGAGATGCCTGTTCCAGCCTGCTGTCCTGGTGTGAGCTCAAAGGGTGCCAAGGCCTGCCTGTGGGCACTTGGGGACCAACCTGCCTAGCAGGGGCTGCTGGATGCAGACCCACGTACCTATCCTGGAGCTGGGTACCACACAGCACCATTTCCCCAGCACTTGGAGCTCAGTTCAGTTCCACAAGGCTGACAAAGCTGCCAGAGAAGCGCCGTCTGCTAGCCCCCTAGAGAAACAACCCCAAAACCAGGGATTAGGACATATAGGTGTCATGACTTGCTGCCTGCAGATGTCCAGGGCGCTTGGAGCAATCATGGTGTCAGCAGAGCCCCAAAGGGACTTTGCACCTTTCGTCCCATTGGTGCCCCACACTGCTGTCTACCTCCCTTTGGGGGCTGGAGCCCAGCACGGCCTTCATCCCCTCCTCTTCCCGCTCCCCTCCTTGCCTGTGGCATTAGTCCTGTGCTGAGTTTGCTGGCTTGAGGCGCTGTGGGGCCCTGCGGGAAGGGAGGGAGCGGGTCTGCGGCCATGGGGCAGCACCAGCTGGGAGAGATGGGGCTGAGCAAAGCCATTGGAGTCCAGATGGGGGAACAGGGATGGCAGGGGGGGTCTGTGCAGTGAGGGGACCTGCTATTAATGCAGGGCCACTTCAAAGCAGTAGCCATTGGCCATGCTGCCGTGGGGAACCCCTCACCCTGCCCCATAGCCTGGCTGAGGCAAAGCCCTGAGCCCTGTCCCTGTCTGGCTGTCTCAAAGCAGGGCCCCGGGCTCAGACCGCAGTGCTGCGCTGGGGTGGGGGTGCATGCCGCAGTCTGGGCTGCATGGCTGGGCTCAGCGCACGCTTCGTGTTCAGCCATCGGGTGCCAGCAGGATCAAACCCAGCCCCGAAACTCTGTGGACGATGCAATGCCCCAGCTCAGCTGCAGGCTGTTTCTTGGGCTCCATCCTGCCCTGCCTCCCTGCACAGCCCTTCGCGGAGGGTAGGGTCTCCAGGGAGCAGGTATTTGGCCTTGGGGCTAAAGGCTAGAGTCCAGTCCTGCCATCTCCCAGGTCTCTGGACTGCTGGGTGTCTCCAGTGCACCCTGGCGTTCTTGGATGGGGGGGTGGGTGCAGAGGTGCTGGGTGTGGGTAGCCCAGCAGGGTTGCTCCTTTGTCATCCCCATCCTTCCCAAGCAGGAAAACTCCAGTGCTGGGTTTGTGCTGGGATGAAGCAGAAAGGCTGAGCAGAGTCTGGGCTGGGCTTTGCTTTCCTGTCTCTCCTGCGCCGTGCTGCATGTGCTGCCTCCAGCACCGCTCACCCCGCGCCGGGTGCCCAACCCTGCTGCCCGCTGGGTCCGGGGGCCACTGCTCTGTTAACTCTTCTTCTGCTTGGTGACTCCTTCTTTCTTCCAGGCAACCCGCCGGGCCAAACTAAAAAAGCGCTGAAGCAGCGATTCCTCAAACTGCTGCCCTGCTGCCGGCCCAAATCCATCCCCTCGCTCAGCGAAAGCAAGTGCTTCTTCTTGCCTTTGTGTGTGTGTGTCCCCGGCGGTGCTGCTGCCTGCCCTCCGCGCTGGCCCTGCGCACGGGAAGGGGATGCCTCCACTGCTCCCCTGACCTGGGTTTGGGGCTGTCAGGATCAGTCCTGTCCCAGAGGGGTCCGATCCGATGGGGTCTGCACCCACCTCTGTCCTCGCCTGCTTCCAGGCTGGTTTTCCCCCTTTCCAGCTTCCCAGAGCTGCTCTTGCAGGATACACAGCGGCAAGACCCGCTTTGGAGCTGGCTCGGGGCAGCAGGACCCTCCTGGCGCTGGTTTAAGGGCTGAGGGGTTGTTGCTTGAAGCTTGGTGTTCGTTTGGATATGGAGGTGTGATGGGGGGTGGGGGGCGAAAGAGGCCAAGCAAGGAGTGAGCACAGAGCTGCCCAGAGCCCCCTACTCACCCTGCTCCAGGTAAACTTGGCCCCTTGGCAAGTCCAAGCCCCTGGCCAGGGTCTCCCCCTGCCCTGCGGTGTGAGCTGATCCCCCCTGGGAGAAGAGGTGAGTATGCAGGGGCAGGGGCTGCTCTGCCCCATGGAGGGGGGGTACCTGCTGTGGGGCCACAGCCCCTTTCAGCTGCAGTGGGGTCTGGGGGTGCTGGCTGCTGTGGGCAGGGGTCATGCAGCTTGCCAGATGGTGGGAGAAGCCATCGATGAAGGGAAGGCACAGCGGACAGNGGGGGGCAGCTCTCCTGCTGGACACAAGCCCTGGTGCAGCACAGACCTGCAAGATGCCAAGGATCTCAGCTCCATGGGGCAGATGCCTGTGCCAGGGGTAGGACAAGGGCAGGTAGGGGGGTTCTCAGCACTGGGCGGTGGGCTTTCACACCCCCTTTCTGCCCAGCCTGGGCTGTACTGGATGCTGGCAGTGGGGGGAGGCTGTTGCCTGGTGTCAGCACTGGTCTGCCCCCAGGATGTCTCTGAGTGTCCCCTGCTGGCATACACCCAACTCCAGCTGAGCAGGGCACCCCAAAAATGTGTCACTCTCAGCAGATGTCAGAGGATGGGGTGTGCTGTGCAAGGTGCCTCTCCTGCCCCCCGGCATGGCAGGGCAGGGCAGGCAGGACAGTGCTGGCCTCAGCCGCCCTCTCTTCCCCTGGGTTCCTTGCAGACAGCGTCGAGGATGAGTTTGAGCTCTCCACTGTCTGCCACCGCCCCGAGGGGCTGGAGCAGCTTCAGGAGCAGACCAAGTTCACTCGCAAAGAGCTACAGGTCCTGTACCGAGGCTTCAAGAATGTGAGTATCCCTCAATCAGCTCCCCCCTCTGCTGCCACGTCCACCTCAGAGGGTCCTTCACACCCAGCAAAGCCCCAGGTTTGCAAAGGCTTTCAGGACCTTGGGGTTTAAATATCAGGCCACATGTGCTACCACTTTCAACCCTGCCTGGGATTTTTTTTCCATTAGGTTGCAGGGACCTGAACCTTTCAGGGACTATAGGCACCAAATTATCGAACTGGTCCTCGGGCGATACAGAGTCCAGCTCAAAAGGCAGCAAATCCTTGTTTGTGTCTCAGGCTCTGTGGAGAGACTCAGGTTCACCTGGGGTCTGCGGCACTAGAAGGGGCTGATCTCCCTCCCACAGCTTCCATCTCCACCAGGCATCAGCTCTGGTACCCGAGTGTCCTGTTTTTGCAAGCTCTTTCAGCCAGTGTCACTGCCTGCAATTGATGGGCACCAAGACAGAGCTGTCCCTGTCTGTGTGTCTCTGAACAGTGTTGGATGGCAGGAGCCGGGGAGAGTGTGATCACACCTCCAGGGAGCTCAGTGGGGAGGCCTGATCCTGTGCTCCATCCCCCGGGTGCAGCCCACAAGATCAGGGTGACGCTCTGAGCAGCCTCACCAGCCACACCCGCCAGGCAGCGCAGGGCTGGCGGGCGAGGTGAGAGCTGCATGGCTTTAGGGGGATGCTCAGCCTCTCTCCGTGACGTGGAGGTGACGCTGTGGCTTGCCCCGGCAGGAGTGCCCGAGCGGCATTGTCAATGAAGAAAACTTCAAGCAGATCTACTCACAGTTCTTCCCGCAGGGAGGTGAGTGCCTGTCCCCACCCCCATGCCCTGCATGAGTGCATCTGCACGGTGCTGTGCAGCCCCCCCCTCACACTGTCCACCTCCCTCCAGACTCCAGCACATATGCCACCTTCCTCTTCAATGCCTTTGACACTGACCATGATGGCTCCGTCAGCTTCGAGGTAAGTTGTGGCTGAGGAGGTGACAGTGGCGGGGCAGGGAGGACATGTTCTTTTGGGTACTACAGGCTAGACTGAGCAGGGTTGCTGTTGCAGATGGACGGATGGATGGAGTCCCTGTTGCAGGGACTGGTGGAGTTTATTAAATTAAGGGAGGCAGGGGAAAACATTGAAAAGCAACAAAAAAGCTTTTTTTCCATAGTTTCTGGCTAGTGTCTTGTAGGTACCCAGACTGGCTGGAAGAGCCATGGCTGGGTTTTGTCCAGGCTTTGGCTGAACAGCAGGTCCTGGTGCATGTTGTCCACTTGGGTGTTGTGACCCAAGGGATTACATGGGACAAGTCTGGGGACAAGCAATCAGTTTTTCCCAGACTCTTTTTGATACTCAACGTTTCACTTGTCAGTCCAGCCCCGGGGCACATCTGGTTTGGGGGTGAGTTCCCCCTCTGCGGAAGGGACAAGCAGGGCTGGGTCATCTGTGTCCATGAGACTCTTTGTGGCCATAATTCCCACCTGCCTGCCTTGCCCCTCCTTGCAGGACTTTGTGTCTGGGCTGTCCATCATCCTGCGGGGCACCATTGACGACCGCCTGAACTGGGCCTTCAACCTCTACGACCTGAACAAAGACGGCTGCATCACCAAAGAGGTGGGATGGGAGGTCCAGGCTGGCCCCTGTGGCCAGCACAGGTCTGCATCCATCAGGGATGAGAGCAGGACCTGGGGACATTGGCTGAGCTCTGGAGGAGAGCTGAGGGGGGTGTCAATATTTACTGAGGTCAGCTTTGCAAACAGGTCCCTCCTGACCCCCCGGCACTGGTGTGTCTCCGGGGTGGAGGGTGGATGAAAGGGTGTGCTGCTTTGGGGCTCCGTCACACACACATGGCCCCACATCATGCACAGAGCCAGCAGGAACACATCTGAGCACCCCACAGGTCCTTTGGGAGCACCATGAAAAGGGTGTGGGTTTGGGATGAGGCAGAGGTGGAGGAAGAGCCCTGTGTTGACCCTGCAACCCCCTTCCCTCCAGGAAATGCTGGACATCATGAAGTCCATCTATGATATGATGGGCAAATATACCTACCCGGCCATGCGGGAGGAAGCACCCCGGGAGCACGTGGAGAACTTCTTCCAGGTGAGCTGAGCGCATCCTGGGGGGCACATGGAGCCAGTGGCTGCCCAAAACCTGGCACAGTGGAGGAGAAAATACCCCACACTGGGGATGACGCACGGCTGTGCTGGAGTCAGGGAGAGAAAAGACCATCTTGGTCCTTCTGGGTGCTTGGGGATGGGTGGGGCGGGGGTGCACTATGTCCTGCCTCTGCCGGACCCGGGCAGGGGGTGCTGGGCTCTCCCTGGGGCTGGGGCTGTCCCTGTGATGCCACCCATACTGCGCTTGTCTGCAGAAAATGGACCGAAACAAGGACGGCGTGGTGACAATCGAGGAGTTCCTGGAGTCCTGCCAGAAGGTAAAGCCACTAGCAGCTCTGCTGTGGGACTGGGCCACCTCCCTGTTCCCTGGGGATCTCTGTCCCCTCATCACCCTCCTGCCAGAGAGGGGGTGAAGGCAGGGCTCCCAGAGGCAAGGCTGGGGCTCTGCTTCAGGAACCGTAACTGTGCTGGCATCCCTGTGCTGATGAGGAGAGCCGTGTGTCCCAGCAGGGCTTGGAAACTGTCTGCAGTCCTTGGGGCTCTTGTCCCATGGGTCAGAGCTGCCATTAGTAAAGGCAGGTTTGGGGGGAGCTGCCCAGATTGCTGCTCCATGCCCAACCCGCCTGCTTCCCACCTCCTTCCTGCAGGACGAGAACATCATGCGGTCCATGCAGCTCTTCGACAACGTGATTTAGCTCCCGGACCTGCCTCCAGCCGAGCTCTCCTGCCACCGGGCCCAGAACCTGCTTCTCTCTCAACTTTTCCTTCAAGCTTCCCCTCCGCTGGCTGCACAGACACCCCCCGCGGGAAGGGGCCTCCCTTCCCAGAGACGTGGTCGGCATCGGGATCTTCCCTTCCCCCTGGGCCGGCTCCACTTTCCTTGGGGGATCCCAGGCAGGTGCTCCCGGATGTGGGAGTGTGGGCACAACTGGCACGGGGAGAGCGTTTGGCCCGGATGAACCTCCCTGCACCCGCTCCCAGTGGGGAAGCTGCAGCCTTGGGCTGCGATAGAGGCTTCCCCTGTGCACAGCACCCCGTGCAGCCACAGCTCCCCACCTCTGACCCTCCTCAGCCCCAGGAGCCCCCAGCACGGGCTCCAGCCCAAAACCTCCAGCGACGCTGTCTAGAAACCAATAAAGTCTTGCAACGGGTGCCAGCACCTTGACTTCGTCCCCCTGCCCCAGCCGTGCCCTGCCATGGGGAGCGTGTCCAGTGTGTTGGCCATGAGCCACTGGCCACCCTCCTTGCCCAGCCCCTGAGCCGGTGGGTGGGCAGAGGGGCCGTGCCAGGAGAAGGCAGCTGCACGGGCACTTGGGGTTCATCGCTGCATGAGCTGTGGGGAGCAGCCCCTGATCCCAGGAGGGTCCATTTAGACCTAGGAGGCTTATCCTGACATGGGGAGATGGGGGGATTAAAGGGACCCCAAGGTGCCTTCTTGTGGCACTGGTCCCCCAGGATGGAGGACCCACTCTGAGGCTCCAATGGAGAGACAACCCTCCCACCCCTCCCTGCAGACATGGCAGCCAGGATATGGGGACATGTGGAGGAGGGAGGTGTGCTGGGCTCTGGCAGCATCCTTTGCTGCTGACCTTCCCCTGCTCCCCTGCCCTGGCCCGTCCCAGCCCACCTACTGCCTGGGGGTCTGGGGAGTGAGCAATGGGGCAGAGAGATGTCCCTGCAGGCATAGCCCCGGGTCACCCAGGGGCAGGGCAGGCTCAGCCCCTTCTCCTGGCATGGCCATGTGAGAGCCTGCCTGGGGACCCCGAGATGGAGCCAGCACCCTGGGGCTCCCCGCATCTTTGTCACCACCAGCTCCTGGGAGCTGGGTGTGTGCAGGCAGACCTGTCCTGCCCGCATACCCCTCCGAGTTGTAGCTGGGACAGTGATGCCCACGGGATAATGAGCCCGTGCCAACCCCAGAAGCCCCTCTGTGTAATCCCACAGGCACTGGGAATGCACCCGGCCCCGGCAGCCCTCGGCTCTGCTGCTCCAGCCTCCGCATCCTTAGCAGCCAAGGGTGACCAGGCCTGGCCTGAGCTGCAGTTTCTGAGAGCAGTGGGGAAGGGGTGACCAAGGCCAGTACCCAAGCTGGGCTGGGCCCCAGACCTAGGCTGAGCCCCTGGTGTTGGAGCCGTTAGAAACCTCCCCTGAGCCAAAACTACGGGGCTGCTCCCCAGGGGGACCATCCCTGGCCCAGCCCTTGCAGACATAATGTGTTTTGTAGGTTCATTCAACACATTGTTCATCTCACAGTCCTGTTCCTGGGTTTGCCGTGGGGCTGAGCTCCCACTTGCAGTCTCCCAAGGGTGGGAGAGCAGGTATCCCGACCCTTACCTCTCCTGTCTCCTTCTCCCTGTCCTCCCTCCTCCCAGGCTCTTTGGGGTACCCACTGTCCCCCACCACACGGAGCAGATGCCGCCTCCCCCCTCACGCTGCAGGTCGCATGGCGTGACCCCCCCACCCCGGGGCATGGTGACCCACAACCCGCTTGGCATCTCCAGTCTGTATATTTTGTATTATAACAATAACATGGGTTAAAAAAAAAAAAAGACAATAAAATCTAACCACAATCGCTATGCACACAACTGTTACATCTTTGCTTCTGTCAGCCGTCTGGGGAGACAAGGGAGATATGGTCTGAGGGTCTCTGCAGAGGATTGGCAGCCTTTCTGGGGTGCTGCAGCTGTAGGACGCTCTGCATGGGTGCTCTGGGAGGTTGCATGGGGAACAGGGTGTGCTCCGGGCTGGCCGGGGTCCCGAACAGCCTGGCCTTGCCGTCAGTGGCCTCGTAAATACAGTCTTGACCTGCCCAGAGGCTGTAGGCGTTAGGCTAACGGGGCTTACATCAAGCGTGTCAGGTCTCGGGAGTGGGGCTGTCAGTGCGTTATCAGCTTGTCAGAAGCGGTGCTGGGCGAACCCACGCTTGGCACCAGGCGGCCCTTACTAGGATGGGGTATTTAAGGCTGAGCTAGCAGGAAGGTGCTCAGGCATTACCTTGAAGAAGTGGGTCTGGACTGGAAATGCAGTTTTGTTAGGGGTATGAGTTGATGGGCGTATTGCTGATCCTTGGGAAAATGCAGTCTTGAGAACTGGGAAAAATGGGTTGAAGCAAAACAAAGAAGAAGAGAAAAAAAAAAAAGCAGCAGGTAAGTAAGAAAACAGCAGAACAACAGGATAATGGACCAGATACGGGACAGTGACAACCTCCAGCATTAGGCAGATCTGTGGTCCAGGAACTGAAAGCTCAATGCAAAGAGCTCCCTAGAGGCCCAGACATCTTAAATGGATGCTAAACTGGCTATGGGGGCAATTGCTGTTGGGGGATTGGGAAAGCTGCAATCTGCCCCTCCTGATGCCTCTGACGTGCCAGGAACCTTTTTGACTCGCTGATTATCACCCAGTTCTATGTACAGCAGTATGAATGGGCCCGAGTGTATTTTCCCCTCTAACTCACTGTTCCCAGTATATCCCACCACCTATGAGTCCTGTTTGGCTGGTTGCTATTTTGGGCAATGCCATCTGTGGGCTTGACGTGCCCTCTTGTGGCACAGGGATGTTGGGAGCCACCGATGCGGCCCTCTGGGTCCCCCTCCCCGGGGTGAAGGGCAGGAAAGGGACTGGGGTGACAAGGGCTGGGGAAATGGTGCTGCGGGGGTTGCTCAGCCTTCAGATGCTGCCGTAGCCTTTTCACACCAAATAGGAATCAGTTTGTGCAGGGATCATTCCTGGTAGCTATGGGGTGGGGGGGAGGGCAGCTGGTCCCCTCAAAGCAAAAAGAAATAAAATTAAAAAATAAAATTAAAAAATCTCCACTTACCTCCCTCCTGGGCAGACCTTGGGAAGGAGCAGGGAGGAGAGGATCAGTCCCTCCTGGTGTCACCAGTCTGTCATGAAGAATTGTTGTGTGGGGCAGAGCTTGGGACCAGGTGTTCCCTGTTGGGATGTGGATTTGAGGGTGAGTAACAGCAAAGATGTTTGGTCTATGCTGAGAATGGAGGTAAGAGCTGATGGGCCATTGGAAAAGGGCAGCTTTGTGTTGTTTCAAGCCATCTCCCTGCCTCCCCTCCCAGCAGCTTTCAGAGGGAAAAAAAGAATACTAGCTATGTGGGAAAACAGCTGAGCAACTAGACAAGGCAGCTGATGCAGCCTGGGGCAGTGATTCACTCCAGCATCCTGCATACTGCCTAGAAATGCAAACGTCTTGTAGAAGGCTGAGATCCCAGCGCTGGGGGAACTGCTACTGCAGGATTGTTTCAGCACGGAGCTGGAAGTGTGATGCCTGCTTCAGGGTCCCTTCTGGCCTAGCAGCCAGCTGCCCAGCTCTGCGTGCAGCGGTATGAGAGTACCACGTGTTTTCCACCCAAATTCTGTGCGTTTCTCTTCTCTAACCCTCCCATAAAGTCTTGCTGTGTATTAATACAATTTAGCTAGTTACTATTTAGGGCAGCAGTCAGTTGCTATTTTTGCTCTTTGGACGCTTTAGATTGGATGCGATGGTAACTAGAGATGCTCCTTGGCCAGGGTCTTTGCTGTGGCTTCCTGAGCACGGGTATAGATGGAGCCAGAAACGCAGCCGTCTTGGGTTTTGGAAAGGCTGGGTGAGCTGGTGGTGTGGTTTAGTTCCAGCCAGCAACTAAGTACCAGGCAGCCGCTTGCTCGGTCCGTCCCCCCCTTGGTGGGATGGGGAGAAGAATTAAAAGGGAAAACTCGTGGGCTGGGATAAGGGCAGTTTAATGGGATGGCAAGGGCAGGGGGTGTCAGAACACTGCTAATAAAAGAATATACAAAGCAATCCAATGCTCAGCCTGGCCCTGGGCAGCGATTCCCCCTCCCCAGCCAGCTCCCCCCTTACGCACTGAGCATGACGTCATGTGGTATCACAAGTCCCTTTGGCTGGTTTGGGTCAGCTGTCCTGGCTGTGCCCCCTCCCAGCTTCTTGGAAAAATTAACTCTATCCCGGCCGAAAACCAGGACAGCTGGGTGGGGGTGAGGTGTCCAGACCAGCAGGGGATGTTTTTGACCAGAATTCCTGTTCAGTGTGGGCTGAAAAGTGATGTGGCTGCCACGGCACCTGCGGGCAGCTCCGTGCTCACGGGGGTTCCTTGCTGGCTGGTTCCCAGCGCGGCCCCGCGGGTGCCCCACGGGAGGTTGGGGTCTTGGGGCTGCGCTCTGCGCGCCCCTCACTCCTGGCCCCGCGCGCTCGCGTGTGGCTGCAGCATCCTCCCGCAGGGGTCACACCTGACGTCAGGCCCCTTCCTCGATTTACTGAGACGATCCCAGCTTCACGGCCCCGTCCTTCAGCACCCGCGGAGCCCCTTCCAGGAGCGGAAAGGCCTGCAAGCATACAGCCAGCCGGGCTGTGCTAGGAGGGAGCAGCACCGTGCAGGGGCTTTCCCCTCGCAGCCCAACCGCGCGCAGTCACCCATCCGCGCCTCAGCCCCAGCGGACCCTGCTTAGCT
>VWZZ01000792.1:395689-421848 GCA_013399095.1 Psophia crepitans | reverse complement strand
TTGGCCGGGGTTCCCTCCACTGGAGAGGGCTGGGGGCGGGGAGGAGCCGCGGCTCCCGGGCGGGGCTGCTGCCCCTAGGGCTTGTGGTTGAAGCTGTTCGCTAGCAGGGAGTGCCCTTCGGTGACAGCTGTTCGGCGGGGTGAGGGCAGACCTGGCTCCGCCGGCGGGCCGATGATTCCTCATGGAGGCTCAGGCCGTGCTGTGGCTCGCTGGCTAGTAGTACGTATCTAAAGGGGGAGGGAGGAGAGAGAGAAGAGCTGCGATTATCCCAGCTGTACGCGCTCTTCCTGAGCGCTAGAGGCTCAGAGTCAGTTTCTTGGGCAAGGAATAGGTGATTCAGTAGACATCTGTTCTGGAGTTATTAAACACCACTTGTTTTCTAAAGTGTTGTAGCTTCCCATTTTAATTGAGCTGTAGAACGGTCCCCTTCTATCTTTTGACATAGTTGCAGGATTAAAAGGTTAAAATTGTTGCAGAATCTACAGAATAAAGGGTTTCTTTTTGCATTTCTCAGTAACTACAGACTTTATCTGCATTTCTGACAGGTTGGTTGAGATAGGTGGTTGAAAGCCAATAAGCAAAATGGTTTATTGCCAACATAATAGTTGGTTTGGAATTGTTCTGAATTCCTGTAGTCTGCTACTATTTCTGTACCTATAATGAATCTCCAGCAGGAGAACAAAATGATTAACAGATGTAATGGAGAGGGAAACAGGCAGTTTATCAAAGTCCATATCTGCATTGCCTGCAGAATGCCTTTTGTTCTTATCTTAAAAAGAAAAAAAAATAACATTTGGCTTCTGCAGATGTCACTGTGCAAAGTGCGCTGAGCCCAGTTAATGCCTTTATTGTTTTTAGCACTTACTAGGGCTTAAATACAGTCAGCATGGAAAGGGCTGTCTTTACTTTGTTAATACTGTCAAGATAGATGCTAAATCGAAGGCTTTGGAGACAGGTAACTGAACAGAAATACAGAGTGTAACAGCGCATTTTCTCATGTTTCTGCCTATGCACCTTGACCATGGATCTTGGGTTCATCCAGGTTTATATTGGAACCACTAATTTTTCTTCTCATCTTAGTTACATTGTTGATCTCCTCTGCATATATTTTGGTGCAGGTGTTCTTGACTGTACTGTGCATAAAACAAAGCAAGAAAATGGCCTCTGCCCAATGAAGCAGTCGTAACACTAGTTAGGAGTTACCAGTCTAACTTTAATAAGCGTACAGGGGAAAAAAAGGAGTAGGGGAGTGTTTAAAAATAAAACCCAAAAAACAAAGAGCAAAAAAACCCACAAAACCACCAACCCCAACGGGTTGAGCGAGGTAAATGGTAGTGGGTGAAAACAGCTGCCTCGTTAGTGACTCAAGAGAATTATAGGGGTAAGAGAAAAACAGGGAGGGATTAACTTCGGAAGTGTAGATGAATACTTAATCATAGTATGGCAGTTAACAGACTTAGAGGTATGGTGAGATTAAAGCAGTGAGATGGAGAGTCTGGATCTTTTGTAGAAAGGGGGGGGGTAGGTTGACCAAATAATGGGTGTCCACTCTAAGAGTGTGAAGAGGTTACGAGAAATATCAAATCCAGTGGTTTGGGGAGTAAAAAGATCTAAGAGAGTACTGGATGCTAAGCTCTGGTGCTCTGCCCCCAGGATATCCTGGCTTTTAGTGATGGTGAGCGTGGTAACTACGATGAAATATTTGGCGTGATCTATTAACTTTGTGTTCACCTGACACACAGTCTTGAGTGAGTAATACAAAACCAGCTGGATTTTTAGTTGAACAGAAACATTCAAGAATTGTCATCCACTGGTGACATTAATAATCTAAGAAATGTGGTGACAGATGAAAAAGTATCACTTTGGATTAGTGTGTTCTCTTCGATCTTGTTTAATTAGTTCTTGTCTGATTTTTTTTTTATAGTAGACCTCTGCTCTGCTTTAGGCTAGTAGATCTGAAACAGTAGTATAATAGGTAAAGCAAAAGTGTTCTGAACAAGTTGTGAGACATAGGTATTCATTAGGTATCACAGTATTCCATTGCTTTTGTGGGGTGTTGAGCTTCCTCAGGGCAGTATCAGTCAGATTTAGGTAACACTAGTGAAAGTGAGAAATTTGTTCTGGGTGAAGTAAACTAAGAGGTTTTCATGCCTTGCAACTGCTCTCTTGTTTTTTCCTCTGTTTGACCGTCCTCTGTCACTTTGCAGTTTGTGAGGATTAGTAATTACTCAGCTTTGCCACTTCGTGGTGCCAGTTAGTCTAAGATTACTCTTTGAGAAACTAATTCTTAAAACTTGAGCCTGCTTTTGTTCACTTAACAGGTAACTGAAGTACTTGTTAATATATAGAAAATGCTTCAGTTACATCAGTTTTGAGTTTTGAAAGGTTGTAGGAGGATGTTTTTGACCTGTGTAAGACCAAATATTTACAGATTTACAATAGTGAATAGCTCTGGAAGTGAAGATAGTGTCTACCTTTTGAACTGGTGTTCTTTGGGGACTTGTGAGCTTTGTGTATTAGGAGCATCATTCATCACTGAGCGGTCGTGCTGTTTGAAAATAAGAGCTTATTAAATTTCAGTGTTATTTTAATCTCTGGTCTTTGCACAGACTGCCAAACCGAAGCTTTGTTTTGAAGTGCCCACTTGTGGTTGAATTGTTTGTGCATGGGTCTAAGTGAATTTACTTGACTAAGAGTGCATTGAGAGTGCTTTTTAAAGTATTATGTTTCTAGAATGGAAGGATTAGATTTAAAACCAGAAGCAGTTACAATTTCCATGGAATTCTATGACTTTGTATATGTACTGTTCTAAAATCACTTGTGTAGATGCGCTTATATGATTATTCAAGGCCATAGTCTTAGATTGTAAAGATGTGGGAATTGTAAAGTAAAATGTCAACTTGCAAGTTCATTTTGACGAGGAGCCTATTACACTGAATAAAAGGAATGAAATTCCAAGCATTTTCTTGACTCACTTGTGCATTTTTTTAATTACACATCATCTACCTCAGTACATATTTATATACTCTGTGTGTATTTAGCATTCTAATCTGTACCACCAGTTAAGCATTTTTGAGCTGCTAAACATTTTCAAGTGTCTTCAGTGTTCACATAACAAACAAATCTATTTTGTAGGTGTCTGGAGTGATAGTTTAATTAGGCTATGACTGTTCAGTCTGCTCTTTTAATAATGTGGACTTGACTTGTCAAGGGCATATGCTCAGGAATACAGTTTGGGTTCTAAAAATTAATTGCTTCAGTGGCCAGAATAATAAGACTTTAGATCATAAGAAATTAAATAAGTTATAATTGCATTTTAAATTTAGATCAGTTTAGGTTATTGCGCTTTCCTAATGCTGTCTAAGATTTTTGTTTTTCCTTTCGGGTTTGGGAAGCTTTTTGATGAATGTAGTGAAAGAGAAAGAAAACAGTGCGTTGTAATATAATGTTTCATGGAGCAGGCATAATCTAACATCTAACTGGATAACTTTAATCTTGTTTCCCATAGGATTTTATGGAAGACCTTGGGTTATGGAGCAGAGGAAAGAACTTTTTAGAAGGCAAGTCATGCTTCCTCTTACTGCAGCACATTCCATTGCAATATAATCATAATCTTCCACTTAAGCCTGAAAAGAATTACTGTTCTAACCTGGAACGATGTTTTGCCTAATACCGATATTCTTGGGGGTTCGTATTCACCTCTCCATCTTGTCTAAACCAAATTTGTCTGATATCAGTTGTGTGTAAGTTATTGTGACTTAATAGTATAACACAGTGTTTGATAAAGAAAAAAATAAATTACATCAAGGAAAAGAGTTAGATCAAACAAAATGTAGAATTCCTGAATTTTTAGACTATTCTCCTAGTAAAGGCTTTTTTTTCTGTGTTTATAGACTTCAGAAGTGGGGACTAAATACATACCTGTATGCTCCAAAGGATGACTACAAGCACAGGATGTTCTGGCGAGAAATGTACTCTGTGGAGGAAGCGGGTAATTGCCTTTATTTCCCCTCTGTGTTTTCTATAAATAGACTTTTGAATGAAGTGGTCATTACTACCTATGCTTATGTGTGTTTAGTCACAGTAGCCATTTCCAAAGGTGAGTGCAGACTTGTTCTTAATACCCTGCAGATGTGTTTAGTGGAGCTTTGGTGCAAACATAGATTTACTTCTTTTAACTATAACTCTACAGATGATTTCTAAAGGTGCTTTTAAGGCTTTGTCTTATGAGATTTGCTTTTTCTGGGGAAAGGTTGCACAGAATTATTCCTCTGGCTCTTGAACATCTGAGATATATTTTGAAATGAAAATTATTTGCTACAGGAAAGAAAAAAAAATTGTCTCAATGAAAAGAGTACCGATCAAAAAAGCAGCTTCTGCCTGTTTAGTCAGAACATGAAAAGCCTCACACCAGCTTAAACAGTGACAGTCTTTTATGCACCTCTGGTGTTTACGGGATCTGTGGTGTTTTATTAGCCTGTGACAATTATCATTTCCTTGGGTGAGCAGAAAAACGATACTTGCTTGAAATGAAATAATCCTTCTTGGAGGCCACTTTGAATCACTGCAGAAATATAACCTGAAAGATACTGCAAGATATTTGCCAACACCAAAGATTATTAAATACTCTAAAAATAATTTTCTTTATTCACTGTATGGAAGATTAAATTTGAAGTTTGTTTCTTAGACCAGCTACTTCTGTACAGTGATGTTAAAAAAAAAAACAACCAAACAAACAAAAAGCAAACAAACAAAAAAAGAAACCCACCAAAAAAACCCAAAACCCTTTTTCATGTGCCCCAAGCTTCAGTCGTATGATAGTATGTGAATCAGTGTCATGCAGGGTGATATTACTATGTTGAATTGTGTTTTAGTATGCGTGACAAAAGTGGGAAAACTGAGAAATAATTCTGGGGCTGTTGCAGTGTATACTGTAAAAGCAGACTACATCCACATTTGTCTCTCAATGTTGAGATAAAGAGAATTTTTTAAATCTTTTAAAAATCTGAACATGGAAAATAACGATACAAGGACAGTTGTTATATTCCTTTTGGCGTAATTTCTGAGAACTCTTCTAAATAATTTGGTGCGTTTTGCTATGTTAGTTTTAAGATATTCCAGCAAGTTGTTATAATTTTTTTTTACTATGGTAGCATAGGCATCTGCATTTTATAATTTACTTATAATGATGTCTGGGATTATTGTTGTAACTGTTGATTCCTTCTGAAATATTTAAATTTGATTCCAGAGCAGCTAATGACTCTAATATCAGCTGCACGAGAACATGAAATAGAGTTCATCTATGCAATCTCACCTGGACTTGACATCACTTTCTCCAATCCTAAAGAGGTATCCACATTAAAACGCAAGCTGGACCAGGTAAGTGTGGCACAAACTTACTGCAGCTGGCAGTGCTACTTAATTTGAAAACTTCAGTACCCTGCTGGCTCTTGCAGCTTTTCACTAGCTGCTTTAATGTTTTTAGCACTATGTTATTTGGATGCCTCTGAACAACTTCAGCTGATGTGTTCAGGTTCTGTTGTAGAAGCGGCCAGTGATCATCTAGCTTTTAAGAAAAGTCTCATATTGGATTCTGAAGGCTGTTCTTGGGAGCTTGTCTTCGGAGTATTTTAGGGCCTAGAAGCCAAGATGCATTTCTAAAGCAAGAGCTCTTATCCACAATAAATGCCTTCGGAGGCAGACCTGATGTATGCATCTTTGTTCTCGTAATTGACTTCTCTGTCTTGTTCAAAAGGTATTACAGAGTTAGCTTTTCTTTCCCCCAGCTGTCTGTCCAGTGAGATCAGCTTTGGATTGTTAAAAGTGGAACAGATTGCAAGTCTTTAGAGGTCTAATCTTTGAGAAAAGCAGAGCAGTAGGTCAGAGGTACACAGACATTGTGAACAGATACCAAAGTCTGTCTGGCCTCCCCTACCTTCTCTTCCCCATTCCTGTAGCTTATCCTTTTAAAAATTATACAGCTTTATTTTTAAAAAATAAATAAAAATAATTTTAAAAATGAAACCTTTTGCTTTTGTCTCTTGTATTAGGTTTCCCAGTTTGGCTGCAGATCTTTTGCGCTGCTCTTTGATGATATTGATCACAACATGTGTGCAGCAGACAAAGAAGTTTTCAGTTCCTTTGCTCATGCTCAAGTCTCGATCACAAATGAAATTTATCAATATCTAGGAGAACCAGACACGTTCCTTTTCTGTCCTACAGGTAAAATGAGATGAATCAACCTTAAAGGAGGACCCCTATTATCTTACTGTTTGAAAAGCTGGTTTAATATTTAATCACTGCTTTAAGGAGAATTTTGGGGTAGTTTGAAGAAATTGACTTGTAAAGAAATGTTCAAGGAATTCAAATACATGCAGAGGTTTCGCCAAAACTACACATCTCTGAAAGGCTTAATGCCAAGCAAAGAAGGCAGCTTGACAGAATGGTTTGAGAAGTTTGAACAGAAAATTAGGTTGAAGGAAGACTTCTGTTTGACTTGTACTAAAATCTTTTTGCTTCTTGATCTGGCTAGCTGTTAGTTTCTTTGAATTTTCTTAAAGTAGAGGTACAGCACAGTATGTGCTCACTTTTGTCATTGGTTCTTGTTTTTTGTAAGATTACTCACTTTTACCAGTGACTGAGTTGCTTGATTTATTACAAAATAAGATGACTTGCACTTGGGTCCAATCACTGCTTTTTTTAAATTGTAAGCTTCCTCTAATACCTGTAGAAATATTGTCAGGGAGAGAGAATCGCTATGTTCACTGGTGTGGATTGTACATGGAAAATTCAATTCAGTAGCAATGCTGTCATCACTGTTAATTTGTTTATCCCCTTACACTGTTGTAGTTCGGTTCTATTGCAGACCTTCTCTTTAACTTGAGGCATATGTTCTGATATTGTTAGGTATTAGCACTTTGTAATCAGTCTCAGGGTTTCTAACTCTCTTGCACAGTCTGCTGTAACATACCCTTCTATTTATAGACATTAGGGTTTTTGGTAATTTTGACATTTGAGCAATTGAAAATAAATTCTCTACCTTTCTGATCTTTATGCTAAGCATCATTCACGATGTTATACATAATGTCCTTTTTATTTACACTTTAGACGTTTGGGTCTTTATTGATTAATTTTATAGATGTTTCTCTTAAATGATAGTGTTCTCTCAATGTATTCATGGGACAATTGGGTTTGTTGTCACACGTGTGCATCCTTTACTAACAGTGGCATTCACTTTTCCTTTGCAGAGTACTGTGGAACTTTCTGTTACCCAAATGTTGCCCAGTCACCGTATTTACGGACTGTAGGAGAAAAGCTGCTCCCTGGCATTGAGGTGTTATGGACAGGTAGAAATTGTTTGGGTNTTTTTTTTTTTTACTATTTGCTGTTGGTGTTAAAAATTATTTCTCGTATGTATTCAGTAAAATAAACTGTCAACTACTTGGGGAGTGAATCTTGAAGTATATGCAAAGCCCTCTAATTAACCTCTTTCCCTCTTAGGTCCAAAAGTTGTATCCAAAGACATTCCAGTGGAGTCCATCGAAGAAGTTTCCAAGATCATCAGGAGAGCACCAGTTATCTGGGATAACATTCATGCTAATGATTATGATCAAAAGAGGCTTTTTCTTGGGCCTTACAAAGGTCGGTCAACTGAACTCATCCCTCGACTAAAGGGAGTTCTGACCAATCCAAACTGTGAATTTGAAGCTAATTATGTTGCTATTCACACACTTGCAACCTGGTACAAGTCTAACATGAATGGAGTGAGAAAAGATGTGGTGATGAGTAAGTATGCATAACTGTTTGCCCCAGGATCTGTGCTTAACAATATAAGTCATACTGATTTTTCTTTATTTTTTAAATTATTCTAGTCTTTCCTTGCCTATTTTTTCTTTCTAAGATCACCTAGCATTTTATATCTCAAAATTAAGTGGTTACCTGAAAGATAACGAGCATCTAGATTGTTTTATTGACTTCCTGGATAGCATCTGCTACAGATGCTATCGGAGAATTTCTTAAGTCTTGGGAGGTGTGTGTGGTTGTATAAAAAGCACTCTCAACAAGCAATTCTAATGCCCAAATTTGACATAAGTGTTCATGGATTTGATTTCATTGGAATAGGAGCAGTTCAGATCAAAAGAAAATGAATGCCAGAATGTCTGGTTTCTGCATGCTGTTTCTGTGTTTTCATTGATGGTGACCATAGTTTTCAGTTTTGTCTAATTAGGATGTAATGCTTTGTCCTTTGTGAAGTAAGGCTGTTGAATGCCTTGTCTAACACGACTTTTTTTGTTTTAAATGAAACTTACGTGATAACTTTTTGAAACTTGTTTCTGTAGCTGATACTGAAGACAGTACAGTTTCTATCCAGATTAAGTTGGAAAATGAAGGGAGCGATGAAGATATTGAAACAGACGTTCTCTACAGCCCACAAATGGCCCTGAAGTTGGCTTTAACAGAATGGTTGCAGGAATTTGGGGTACCTCAGCAATACAGCAGTGAGTTTGATTTGGTATTATTCTGGGGTTGGTAGAAAAATGGGGTTGTGTGTTCAGTACTTGGATTTAGATTAAAACTGTTTTATGGATCCTGGTAATTTGTATACTTTTAAGTGGGAAGTATTTCCCTCCTTACTAACTGGGGAAACATTAATAAAGAAAAATGCTTGGCATTCTGCAGTATGCCTGTAAGTCCTCTGACTGATCAGCAGAAGCAAACTTGATGTATCAGAAGCACAACAGGATCATACAAGACAGGAAAGAGCCCAGTTCTTGCTAGTTCCAGTCTGAGGGACCTGAGAGAATAGGAAGAAGAGTTTTTTTTGAAGTGGGTGTTAGAACTAGTGTTTACAGTAATCTGCCCCAGAAGAATCCGTGTTCTTCCAGTTGGTTTAAGATGGCTTTATTTTTCTGAGTTCTAAAACTTGGCTGCAACAAAAACATTGGGTGAGGAGTATTAAGTAAGGTGTCACCTTCCTCCATTTTCACAGAATAGTTTCACTTGGAAGGGACTTCTTGAGGTCTCCTGGTCTAACCGCCTTACTCAAACAGGGTAAGTTTAGAGCAGGTTGCCCAAGACTGTCTCCAGTTAGATTTTTAATATCTTAGGTTAAAGACACTTTTGTAATTGAAATATTTAAGCATCAGTCCTTTTATTTTGAAGTGTGCTCTATATCCAAGTAAAACTTTAGCAAGTCAGTTGATGCAGAGGTAAAAAATGTTAGCTTTGACAGCTTTTTGTTCTGATGGCACAGTCAGAAATGCTGCTGGCACCACATAACTAATTTCCCTAACTTTTCCCTCATTCTATCTTTATCAGTTATGTGGAGGGGAAACTTGCCAGAAGACAAAGTCTGTAATTAGCATTACAATGACAAAAAGTGAACAGTGAAAGTACCAAAAGGAAGCTGCGCTAGTCAGGTGCTATGGCAACAGAATCAGCCCTCATTTGTCGAAGTTGCTGATTTCAATGTTAGTTGGCAGATATGGAAATCTCTAAACTTGTTTCTTCTTATTCTCAGGTAGGCAAGTGGCCCACAGTGGTGCTAAAACTACTGTAGGGGATGTGGGGCCTCTGGTGGCACCATCCTCTTTAAATGCAGCAACGGTGGTTACCACGGTTTACCAGGAACCCATCATGAGTCAGGGGGCAGCACTGAACAGCGAGTCACCGGCCTTGGTAAAGGAGGAAGAGAAGAAGCAATCTGACGAGGAGCCAATGGACATGGTGGTGGAAAAACAAGATGATGCAGACAAGAATGCTAATCAGATACTGACAGATATTGCTGAAGCCAAGATGGTGGAGGAGTTGAAGCCAATGGATACTGATAAGGAGAGCATAGCTGAATCAAAGTCCCCAGAGATGTCTATGCAGGAAGACTCTGGTAGTGACATTGCCCCTATGCAGACTGATGAGCAAATTAACAAAGAACAGTTTGTGCCTGGGCCAAACGAAAAGCCTCTCTACACAGTAGAACCAGTGACTTTGGAGGACTTGCAGCTTCTTGCTGACTTATTTTACCTTCCTTATGAACATGGGCCCAAAGGTGCACAGATGCTGAGAGAATTTCAGTGGCTCAGAGCAAATAGCAGTGTTGTCAGCGTTAATTGCAAAGGAAAGGATGCTGAAAAAGTGAGTGTGAATCTTGTTTCTCTCCTTTTAAATCGAAATCCTGAGCATTGTTACCTGTTGTCTGTAACAGACTTTGGTGTTCCACTTCCTAAAAGCTGGGGAGTAATGTATAACTAACTGCAGGTCACAGTAACTTTTATTCCTCCAGTGGAATCTACTGCTTTAGTGCTGTGTAGCTATGATGGCAGGCTGGTGTCTGCATATGACCAGTGATCCACATGCTGGCCTCACTTCTAACAGCCACAGAGAATACCTGTGAGTCATGCGTGGTGTGGTAGTCCTTCCTGGTAAAATGAAATAATGAACTGTGTAGTCTTCCTCCATATTTAGTGTACCTCTTCTCTCTAGAAGGCTTTGTTTGATCTTGTGGATCTCTTGCCTCCATCTGTAGATAGAAGAATGGCGTAACCGAGCAGCCAAGTTTGAAGAGATGTGCAGCTTGGTGATGGGGATGTTCACTCGCCTCTCCAATTGTGCCAACAGGACTATCCTTTATGACATGTACTCCTACGTCTGGGATATCAAGAGTATTATGTCAATGGTGAAATCTTTTGTGCAGTGGTTAGGTAGGTGCATTGGGAGCCATTATAATCCCAGATAGTGTATTTTTTTTTGTTTTTAATTAGCCCACGGGGAAAACAGTATTAGGCGAATGTGTTTTCTTGGACATGGGGTCTGGTTTGACCCTGTTTTAAAGGTTTTCCTGTCTCACTATCTGAAGCAATGCTCACTGTGAATTTGCTTTGGTATTATAAGTGAAGTCTGCTGGATGCTTAAGATTGAAGACCTTAATTTTCTTCTTGGGCTAATGAAACTTGAATCTCAGCTGACACGTAAGTGTTGACTTTAACTTACTCTTGACTGAATGCACACTGGACTATGCCATGTAACTCCTTGGATACCCTGGTGTATGATTGGAAATGACACTACGAAATGTGACCACATCAGCCATCTGCTGCTTGCTCTGTCTTGATAACATTATTGCTGTCTTCAACAGAACAATTGCAGAAGCGACCTTTCAATGGGCATGGCCAAGAGGAAGCTGATCCTCCCAGCCCTGTGCGCATGCGAGCTTTAGCGTAAGGCTATTCTGGTGCAAAGTAATTTTCTTTAAACACTTTCAAAACTATTGATTTTTTTTTTTCATTATTATTATTTTTTTACTTTATTTTTTGGTAGCAGGCGCAAATTGTAGAGCGCTCTAGACAGATTTAGTCTGAGACTTAAACTGATCTTGAAACAGGTGGGTTTTTTCTTTTTTTTTTTTTGTTAATATGTGGCTTTTTGTTTGGTTTTTTTTTTTGTGTTTTGGTTGTTTGTTTTTGTGTTTGTTTGTTGTTTTTTTTTCTTTCCCTGAAAGATTTTTGGGGGATCCTAAGTTGGCAGATAGCACCAGCATGGCCTGGGTAATTCTAGTGACCTCATTTCACTTTCAGGTTTCAATCCAACTGTAAGGAATATGCTGTGGACTTGCTTGACATACACAGCAGGCAGCAAAGCTGATGGTCTCACGTCACACTTCCTGTAGCTGTCGCAAACCTCACAGTGGTTAACCATTACACAACCTTGATCTAGTCCTAGCGTTTGGATTGTCTTTAAATTATATTCTGAAATACAGGCAGGTTTAAGCAAGGACGGAGAAGACCTGTTAAGTCATCAAGTCAGTCCGTGCTTGACAATGTCCTATATTTTGTGCTTATTTAATATCTGATCCCTATATGTATGGTTGATAAAGAAGAAGAGCTTTTGAGGCTTCCTTCTGCAAAGTACAGGGAGGAAAACTCTGCTACATTGTAGTATGTTAACAGCCTAACACTGTTTGAAAGCATTAGTTCATGCATTTTTAAGACCAGTGTGACACAACTCTCCCAACTTTACTATTCTTGCTGTGTTGACCTTTAGCTAGAAAGAATGCTCTTTTTTGGCCTGGAGTTTTAAACAGATTAAGTTATCAAAACACGAGAAAGAGAACAGTTATTCTTGTAATCTTTAAACGTTCAGGGCCCAACTTTAGACTGCATTTCAGAATTATCAGTCCACCTACTGATTTCAGTTGAAATTGTCTTTGGTTTTGATCGTTGCTGTAAAGTTGGGCTCAAGTCTTTCAATGCATCAAATACTCGGAACAGTTCATATATAGAAGCCAACTCTGTAGATACTATCTCTGCTAACTTTGGCACTATTCTGTTCCAGTACTCAAACTGGTATTGGATAGTTGAAAAATTAATTTTAAGAGGGTTTTGACAGTTTAATACTCTTTTGCTAACAGTGCTTTTGTGAGAGATGACGCTTTTGTCTTCAGATTGCATTTTATCACTAGTGTAAATACATATAGAGCAAAGGCCTTTGATAAAATACATCATTATATAAAGCTCAGTACATTATGAATCCAAACAAATTAGTTTTCGCAATGGTGTGCTCAATGGTCCACTGAATGTTCACTTTCTTCACGTCTCCTCCCAAGTCCAGCTAGCATTCAGTCCCTTAAATTGGTGTGGCTGTACAGTACTATGGATTACTAATGACTTCTATTGTCTTCTTCCCCATTGTGTACAGATGGGAGAATCCTCAGCACAAGTTTCTACTGCTATTGGATGGACAGCGCCAGATGTTCACAGCGCGTCGTCATTAATTATTTAAAATGGAAAGGTTTTGTCTGTGAGGCAGCTCAGATAGATTAGATGTGCAATAGGCATGAACTGAAGTCACATTTGCGCAGCGACTAAGGCATTAACTATGTTTTTCATTTATACAGCTCTTCATTCACGCAGCTCTTTACTGTAATAATTGGAAGTGCTAGTTAAGTTGTAGTCTCAAAGGACAGACAGATACTGTCTTCCAAGTTATTGACTAAGCCTCCTTATGAAGGGTATCTTTCTACATGAAAATTCTAAAATGTGGGAGTAAACCAAATTCAAATTCTGATGCTTGGATTGTTTCTGAAATTTACCGTGCTTAGGGTAGTTTGTATTTAATATGTGTTTCTAAACTCTCATAAATGTCAAACTTGGCACACTTTGGGACTCTCTGACTAGCACAACATACTTGTCTGTACTGATCTGAGACTGTTACTTGAACAGGAGGTAGATTGCTGTCCACAAAAGGAAAAGAGTATTTGCGCTGCTCATCTTGTCAGAAAACTAGGCAGGTAATTGAAATCTCCACTCCAGATACCAGACTTCCCCTCCCCTGTCCCCCCTCCCTCTACGGAGTTGTCATTTATGTTAGTTGTGGAAGACTGTGGTGCATTGCTGGCAGAGCAGTGTTAAAAGTCCAACAGCTAATGGCAGGTTCTTTTCTAAAGCAAGCATAAACTAAAGCTGAGCACTTCAGTGGGTCTGCTGTGGCTGGTTGATCAGCAGGGACCCTGGTGCATCTGATACGCCTGAGGAAGAAAAAAATTGAGATGCTAAAAAGAAAAGCCAGTATTATCTGTGTCCATTAGAGTGTACCAGTTAAATTGTGAGTTAATTCCATTTAACACTACTTAGCTTTTGAACATGCCAGCAGCATTGTGAAGGTACGGCCTGGGTCATGTTAATTTGCGTAATCTCTTGCAAGAATGCGGTTTCATACAACTGTCCTGGCTACCTGAACTGTTACAGACTGTTTGCATATATCACCAGTCCTAGTTTTCTGACAAGATTAGAAACAATCATTACTAAAATGTGACTTCAGAAAGGTCCATTTTTTTTCAAGGGGCTGTGATAATGGCATTTGTTTGATCCAAAATTTACAATAATAGCTACTGATCCATGTAGATTCCAAGATGTCGTCTTTTCACAGGTGAAGTGGATGTTTCTGCCACAAATATTAAAAAAAAAAGTACAAAATGTCTGCGAAGCTTACATAATTGTGCATGGCACCGTTCTTGTGCCTTCTGGTCTCAATGAGGTGTGTTAGCTGAATCACCTCACCTGTTCTTAGACTAGTCTGTTAGAGTAATCAAAAATTTGGAATACCACAGTTAGTGCGCAAGCACAAAATCTTTATTATTCATACATTATTACAGCCTCCCCCCCAGCCCTGGATTCTAGCTCAGTTAGAGAGCTTTTTCCACAAGTGTGTGTTAGCTTTTTGGACATGTTAGACACCCGGGAAATCCCCCTTCTCGTAACATTCTCCGCTTGGATCTGATCTCAACAGGGTGTCGTAGTCAATCTTCAGCACAGTTCTTAAGTGGAGACCAAGAACCCTGGGCCTTTAGAGGTGGTCTAGCAGGAGAGTTCCAGGTATCAATATGACTTCACAACTGAATGACATTTTCTTTGTTTTATGAGAAACCTTTTGTTGCACATCAGAGGTCTGGAAGGATTGGTCTGCCGAAGGCTTTCTGGTCCAAAGCCCATTAGCCTTACAGCTTGGTTTAAAATAATTTTCCTCCCCTTTCTACAGTAATTTCTCAAGGAGATGCTGCCTGTCCCACGCGCATGCGAAGCGCAGCGGCTTTAGTTGTACATTTCACATTGTTTCTTTGCAGGTCGCACAGCATTTTTATCTGCGCCCGCAATTGCACAATGCGCGCATGCTTGTCTGCCAATGGGAATTCCATGAGCAAAAGGGATAGCAATCCAAATTTTGGTTCCTCTCTAAATAAAGCTGTAATGTGCTTTGTTGCAAAGATTTCAATTGGCAAATATTCGTAAGTCACTCTTTATACCATGTTCAAATTTGTTCATGGATTTTTCAGGCGCTATACTTTTCCCCCCCACAGGTGCTCTGCGCGCAGCAAATTGAATCAGCGCATTGCTTTTGGGATAAAGCGTCTCCTCTGGCCAGTTAACCCTCTTCAGACCAAACCTTTCCTCCTGACATTCTATGCTCTTATAGAGAGAGAGAGAGTGTAGATATGATTGGTATAAAGTATTTTAAAGCAGTTAAGATTAACAGACTCTTAATGTGCTGTTTCAATTGCATATTTTAAAACACCAATTGGATATTTTCTATTCAAATAAGGTCTTTGCATTTGTAAAGCATACCAACCCCACCTTCTTCTGGGGTGCCTGCAAGTAGCAAATGTTAATTTGGGAGTCTGCAGTGCACACCCAAGAGTGATGGGTTTTGTTGTTCATACAGTCATATAAAGTATTTTGTTTTCACAGCGTTTGCTGCCTATTGATGGAGCAAATGACCTCTTTTTTCAACCACCTCCATTAACACCCACTTCCAAAGTGTACACCATAAGACCCTACTTTCCTAAAGATGAGGTAACTGCTTTTGATACTTGTCGCTATTGTTTGTGATGCGTTTTCTTTTGTGGCAATACTGGTTACTGCTGAGTCCCATCATCCCCTAATGCAACAGATGTCCCAGTATCTTGCACAAGGCACAAATCACAGGACAGCTGTGGCTAAGTGACTGGCCTATGGTTCAGCAGTGGGTTGGCAACAGTACAGGTATACCCACATCTTGATTCCCAGTCTCCCACCCCACCACCTTTTTAAATCTTTGAGTGCCTCCCCTGTTTCTGAAAGACCAGTTAAAACTGTTCACTGCTGGAGGAGGAATTGTGGCAGTGGGACCACATGCAATGGTTTAACCTTAGGAGAAATGAGTATACCTGTTCACTCAGTAATTATTGGGGTAACTGCTGGTATTCAGAGCTATATAGGTGGGTTCTTGCTATTGTATCTCAAAATGTAGTTGTAAAATGTGATGGTATTTCAGCCATTCTTACTGGTTTAATTACAGTTGTATACTTTTTGGTCTGGTTTTGAAAGAACTGTTGTCAAATCTGCTTCGGAGTTTTTGATACTTTGAAATCACGAATTTTGTATTAAATTTTATTGATTAGAGGGGGGGTCCTCCTCCCCCTTTTTTCTTCCTGAACAGATCTGTAGTGTAGCTTTATTCCTATTAGCTTCGCAAGAAGAATACTTGAAACTAATGTATTGACCAACAGTTAACACTCTTTATGGATGCAGTTTAAACAGTGTAAGGATTAATGCTTGAACTTTGCATTTGTAGCCACATTGAGAAGAAGCATGTTTACTTTTGAACATAAATATTTAGGTTGTGTTTGTAGCAGGTGAAATGAATCCTGACTTTGAGGCCAGTCAGGGCATGTCCTTTGCGTGCTGGTTTCAGGCTCTACCCTGTGCTGTTCTCACAGGTGGTAAAGCAGCCTTTCCCATACCTTAGTGCAGGACTCTACCTAAGCTGGCTTATTCCTTTGTAGGCAATATTTCTTAAACCACCTAAACAATTGGTGATGCAGGTAAACATACAGTCATAAAGAATATGTTTTTTCAGAGGGGGAGTTTCCTTTTTAGGAAAGGAGGATGGAGACAGGTCAAATGCAAAGCTTTTGTTGAAAAGTGTAAAGTTTCTTATTTAAAGTGACTGATACAAGTTTACTCTCTTTAAAGAGATTGAGCTGAAAGCTTTTAACACGCAGGGAGTCAGGGTGTCTCTGTCCTTCACAGTGGTTAAATTGTTACACTTGAACATTGGAATTTTGGAAAGGGACTGGGTAGCAAGGGTATTGATCTTCTCTGAGAGTTTGGTAACTAACCCTTGGAATTAATCTTGTGCTGTTACAATGTGCAGGAGGCTGACCTCCAGCCTTTCCTTCCAGCCAACAAGTTAACTGCAACATTTTTGAGGGACAGCTGTAAGAGTTTGGGGGGGTGTGAAATCCTTTCTCATAGATGAGTCCTCTTGTGCTGTGTAACTTAAATGCCTGTCAGTACTAATTTTGAGTGGAGCTGTTAATGAAATCTCTCTGAAACAAAGTTGTTAGCTTTGGAATGCAACTGATGGCTTGAAATCATCTCTTCTCTCCTCTTAGGCATCTGTATATAAGATCTGCAGAGAAATGTATGCTGATGGAGCTGATCAACCCTTCCATAGTTTACCAGATTTAATTGGAGACAAGTATGTATTGGGAATGAATGACGTCCAGATGTGGTTCTGAAGGACGAAGTCCTAACACTGTATTTAATTTGAATTTTTAAAAGTATGTGTGTGAAGAATGCAAAGAGCATTTGATTTAAAAAAATTTACCCTTTGTATGTCTCAGGAAATTGAGGGTTTGCTTTCTTAAAGATACCATTAACAGTGATGTCTCACTTTATGCTCTGGTCACCTGTCACGAGCTGCTGGAAAAAAGATTTAGCTGAAACCTGTATTGTGAAACATGTGCATGATAGTATGTCATTAGTTCAGATTTTGGAAAGTATATAATGAGAGTGTTCATAGTCTGTAGTCTGGTATGTTTTTTCCAACCTGGTGTAATTCTTCAGATAATTGAATTTTTTTGAGGGCCAATCTCCCAGCTGACTGCCTTGATTTATTTTTTTTTTCTCTGAAATACATGTTAGAGAGTACCTGTACCAACTTTTAAAAAGAATAAGCAATGACAAGTGAGATGAAGTTTTTAAAAAATACATTAAATCTGAGCTGTAAAATGAGCTATTTTGAGTAATTTTTTTTCTGTCTTGAGTGTTTAATTTAGAAGAGGCTGCTCTGTGAGTGACAGGAAGGTAGTTAAGAAAGGATGTGTAACTGGTATCAAAAAATACCCGAAAGAGAAGATGGAAGAACAAGGAGGTAATGGCAGCAGGGAAACTGAGGGCAAAAGGTGAAGGAATCTTGTGTCTCTAAGTGAATCAGAAGAGTGGTGTGTATAGAACTAAACTGTGGGATCCTGAGGTGCAGATGTTGCTCATAGCTGAGTTTGACAGCTGATCAGTCTGTTAATGCTTTGTAGGAACTAATTCTGTCATTGGAAGACTCTTGTCACCTCTTTGGATGACCCTAGAGTCTCCTCCAGAATACCTGAAGAGCATACTTGTTCAAAGTGATCTTCTTTTGACTGAATTTGGACACTTCTTCCTGCAGGCTAGTAGGAGGTCTACTCACCCTCAGCCTGGATTACTGCTTCGTCTTAGAAGATGAGGATGGCATATGTGGCTATGCTTTGGGAACAGTTGATGTGACTCCTTTCATTAAAAAATGCAAAATGTCTTGGATCCCTTTCATGCAAGAAAAATATACTAAACCAAATAGTGACAAGGAGCTGTCTGAGGCAGAGGTTGGTATAACTCACAAGATCAGAAATGTATGCTGAACTCTGTCTTTCCAAAGCAGGTCTTTGTTTTCCTTTTACATTTTGAGCTTCCATGTAATTCAATTCTTGTACCTTTCTGAAGTCTTTGATTAGGTTGGCATCTTATATCTTAGAAGGTGACAGTAAAATTATTCACTGCCAGTCAGATATAGCTGTGTTGTAGTACACCCGTGAGGTATACTTAAGTAGTAGTCAATGCAGTATATGTAAGTCGCTTTAATATGGAGAAAACAACATTTTTGAAAATAAAGGATTGCTTCTGCTGTGTTCTGCAAAGTGAGATATTAGTTTCCCTGTGCTGCAGGTAAGGCTAACCCCTGATAGTCACGTCAGTTTAAGTATGGAAAACAAATTAAAGAGGACTTGATTTTGATGGTAAAATCTATGAGCTGTACGTTGACTGTGACAGCTGTAAATGGTGCGAGACAACATTTTACCTCTAGCAAGTGCTAAAAATCAATATCTTGGATTGTTTTGGGAAGAAATTAGAAAAATGTTGTCACTGAACTGTCAGAAATAGTAAAAAGTCGTAACTGATACTTTCTTGTCAAGGAAAGAAATGCATTTAATACTAAGAGGTGCTGATCCACACCTGCAAGTGGAAGGTGTGGACAAAGCTGTAGCAGAGCTGGGCCCAGAAACTGGGCCCAGACCACTTAGCTGGTGTCAGACTGGTGGGTGTCTTAAGGGAATCCCCAGCTGGTACAGGCAAGGCAAAAATGGCATGTGTGGCGATGTGCCCTTGATTTATTTCACTAGGACTTAAGACAAAGTCTGAAGGGAGGTCATGACTCTGAGAGCACAGGCCTTCCAACAAGTGAAGCAAAGCTTCCTGGAAATAGAATGAAATGTTTATCATCCTATTGTGAAAATGGCCACTACTTACAGGAACGTTTGGTAGGAAAAAGGTGAAGTACATTTCAAAGAAGTGCCTTGCATTAAATTCCGGTGTTTCAGGATAGGTGTGACTCTAGTCTAGGACTACCACTATTGAAGTGGAGCTAAATCCGCAGTCTATAGGTTCTATGACTTGCTTCTTCTACATTTGCACAGTTCCGTGCTTTCAACTGTATATGTAAATTCACATTTTAGAGCAAAGCTAATGTATATAAAGATATCAGAAACTAAGCACAGCAAGGCTGTAGTAGGTACACTGAGGTACAAGGGGCCTTGATTTCCAGAAGTTTAAAGTCAAACTTCAGAGAGAAAGCAGAGGTATTTTGTGCTAGTGAACTAGCTTTTCCATTGAGATGTTTAAGAACATTTTTTTGCTGTTGGTATGTTGCTCCAGGATTTCTGTTATTCATACCATATTTCCAAAAAAGTCTGTTTCTTGAGACTGTGGGCTTGAGGGATGTTCCTGGTAGTATAGAGGAGCTCTTTGTACTCTGATCTTGAGATAGAAGCTGTGGGATTTTATCTGTTTAGCCTTTTGACACTATAAAGGAATGTAGAGAACATTCAATAGTTGCTTAAAAGTCATTGTCTTTGAAGATTGTGTAGGGAAAGTTTTCTCACAGAATAGGGTTGATTTGGTTTCCTTTACAGACTTTGGACCTCTTGATAATCTCAGTCTCCACTTTGGTTTGGAAGGCTTTCTGTCTGTACTTTTTACATCATTTCATTCAAATTGTTGACTTCTGATACAGTTCAGTTGTTCTCAGGTGTACCTAAGTACATCTTAAGCCCCAAACTTCATGAGATAAATAAAATCTTTTGTTTCACAAAAGGAAAATCCGGTCCTCTGTCTTGTGTCATACTGTTGTGAGCTTGTCTTGCAGTTTGTCAGGGAAGTCTATCTGGTGTCTGCTTTTCCTGAGATTAGTTATTATTGATCACAAGAGATTCATGCACCATCTCTCTTACTGCTTCTTAGCCTCACCTGTACCCTACTCCCTGATAACCTGTTTTACCTCTTACAGCACTTTTGTGGTTGGAAGAAGCAGGTATCACCTTTGCCTCGGTTCTTGAAGCTGGCATGGCTAGTTTTGAACACTTTCTGTGGGACTGTGTCATTTACAGCTGTGATAAAGAAAAGCCTAGAGGAGCAGGTGTGGTTCTGAACCTGGAGTAGCTCAACAGGTCTGAAGTAGTAACTTTGAACAGACTTTCCCTGCAAGAGTTTGGGAGTTGCATTTAAACTTGACCTGAAAAAAAAAAGTGAGGGTTGCTGATGTTACGGTTCCCTGTGTGATGAAGTCCTAGTTTGGGTTGTTATGGTAGTGACTTTCAGGTATACAAGAAATTAAGTTCAGTGGCTTGTTTGCTTTGAGCTGGTGCTCCCTAAAGGTTTTTAAATACAGTAACCATCAGGCGGAATGACTGGAGTACGTTTCAGATTTGGCTTTGCCTAATTCTGCATTACCTCACTTGATTGTTCCATTCTCGTGAGCTGCATGAAATTAACATCTGATGTCACGTGCCCAAAGACCTTCCTGGGTGATTGCAATAGTCTTTAGAGATCAACAGCGTCCTTTAGTCGTCCACAAGGCTTATTTCAAGCCAGAGACAAATTTGTCTTTGTTGGAGCAAGTACTCTAAGGTAATTGCATGGACATGAGATGTCTCCAGGCTGCTGTGAACCAAAGAATATATGTAGATGGTTAGGACACTTAGAGCTAAAACTGCCCATGTAAAATGCAAAGGAAAGGAATACCCGTGCACCAGTTGTTAGTTACGAGTTGGCTTATGGTTTTTCTCACTTGAAGTGTGGGTCACTGGGAAGTCACACAAGGAGCCTTGCATTCCTCCTTTGATAGTCTTAATCTTCTGTAGTCTGCCTTTTTATCTGGAATGCAGAGGGCAATTCAGCAGGTAGGGAACAAAGTGACCATCAGAGGTGTGGTTGAAAAGTGTGCTGATCTGGAGCAAAGCAGCCTCCCTTAATAAAACATGAATGAAAATGAAAAGCTGGATAGCAATTAAATACCTACTTCCCGTATTCTTTTCAGAAAATAATGCTCAGCTTCCATGAAGAGCAAGAAGTATTGCCTGAATCATTTCTTGCCAACTTCCCATCATTGATAAAGATTGATATCCACAAAAAAGTGACGGATCCAAGCGTGGCCAAAAGTATGATGGCCTGCCTGCTGTCTTCTCTAAAGGCTAATGGTAAGCTCCTTGCACTCAAAAGTCCTTGTTTGCTGATTGTGTTGCTTCTAGGATGCAAGGCAAACTTGGGATGGTTACATTAATGTTACTTTTATTTGCATGTTAACCTGACATATTTGATTCCTGCCATAGCTGGAACTCTAGATTTAGGTAAATAATTATAAAAGCTTTCGGATAGCTAACTTCTGCTGTCTTCAGTAAAAGGTAGCTTTTCACTCCAGCCATTATCTTCCAAATTAGAAAATAAGAAGAACTGACGGGGCAATTTGGCAGTGAGAGCACAGGTTTTTACATCTTGAACAACAGACAAATGTTTATATTTCCCCTGCTGGCGTTGGTAATGATGCTTTTTCTTATGTATGGCAGTGTGCACTGGTGGGTAATTACCAAAACTTTCAATATGGGGAAGTACTTGGCTGTCTGCCTTACTGCACACCTGAGGTTCACCGTTCCTCTGTGCGATTTCATGCCTGCTTCTAGTGCTGTTTTCTGAGCCAACATCGGAGTTTCACAATGCTTTTATGTGAAATGAAAGGTGTGCAGAGGGGAGACGGTTTGTTCAGACTGACAAGACATCTGCAGTGTGCAGCCCCTTAAGGGGATGGTCAGCTGTGTTGCCATAAATCTGCTCTCTTTTGGGCACTATGCTCCATACAGAATTGGATCAGTGGTTTCAGTGGGTTTAAACGTTAAAGTAGGTGGGAACTCTAGTAATGTTTGATGTCTGTGCTTTTTACAATAACTCTTCTCCTCAGCGTTTTGTTTCTCTCTTTCTTCTTCAGGCTCCCGTGGGGCTTTTTGTGAAGTGAGACCAGATGATAAAAGAATCCTGGAATTTTACAGCAAGCTGGGTTGTTTTGAAATTGCTAAAATGGAAGGATTTCCAAAGGATGTTGTTATCCTTGGAAGGAGCCTGTGAAGTGCTTGACAGCGAACTGTTCCAGTACTGTAGTCCCTTAACAGCTGGGCAGGTAGTGGTGGGGATCTTCATATGGTCTAGCTGCACAAAGCCAGCAATAAGCCAGCTTGGTAGAAGGGGCCATGCGAAAATCCCCCATCACACGTTCAGACTGTAATTTGTTGGAAGAGGATAATGCTGCTGAAAACACTGTTTTAACAAAGAGAAACCTTGTCCTCTCCTGGTCCTGTGTGAAGTGCCAAGGAATCTTGCATGGGCTATAGCTTCTCAGAGGAATCCCTCTCAGTCAGTGCTGTGGCTGACGACAGTTGTCTGCATTCATGTGTCAACAGCAAAGCGGTTTCTGTCGGAAGTGTCTACAAAGATGCAGGTTTTTTCTGTCATAGAGCAGGATGTGCAACTGGAAGTCACAGAAATGGGAGGGATTGCTTGTGTCAATCAGCAAATTTAAAGATAAGTAGCTACAGTTCTATTTTTGACTATCTTTATGCTTGTTGATAAAGCAATGACCCGTTGTCACTTCTAATGACCATTGGTTCAAGCTTTGTGCTTTGTTAGGGACAAATGTGCAGTGGTCTGTGGCAGAAGTCACTTAATGACAAAGTTGTAAATTTCAGTGTATATAAACTTAGCGGTATGCTGACTAACTTTTTGTTTACCAGTTTTTTGTAACTTTTTCTTTTGAAAAGTGAAATGGTATAGGTCCAAGATGGCACTTTCAAATAACCTAAAACCACAATGGAGAACGAATCTGTCCTCAGCACTGACCTTTCTTATTGTGCCTCATATCCAGGGCTAGAAACTGACCCTGTTGGGTAAGGGGTGTGGATCCCAAACGATCCTTCCTTCAGATGGCAGTTTGTCTCCTGCTTGAGGTTATCATCATTCTCCTGGGACCGAAACAGCAATTCACAGGGTGGTCTGCCAAACCCGTTAATTTCGGTAACGTTCGCACGGGATTGTGCATGAAAGACGGTGAGAGGGAGAGAGCTGGCCCACAGCTGGGACTTGTCCTTGGAACAGTCACCATGTTTCAAAGCCTGTTCGTACTGGTTTGATTAAATCAGGGTCTTAAGTCCTGCACATTTGTATGAAATAACTTTTCTATAAGAAATGCCACAATAAGCACATTTTTACACATTATTTAAATGGTTACCTACTTTTAAATGTTCCAAGAGTTTAATGTTTTTACCCAGGTCTGGAGTGTTTGGCTATGGGATGGAATCAACATGGTATGGGATCTGGTAGTGAGGTAGTTGCATCACTTATGAAACTGGTATTTCACACAAGTCCCAGTGTCCCGGATATGTAATTGGCCAATTGCAGTACCTTGCTTCTTTTACCTGCTGCCATCAGCTGTCTTTATCTTCCTTTTTCATTTTCCTGGTTTGTTTTTTTTTCAGTGGTGTGCAAGGAAGTTCAGTTCCTTTTACAAGCCTCCAGCTACGTAGAAGTAGTTAGGCAACCTGTAATGAACAGCATTAAGACTGCAGTAATGTTGTCTGTGACCTGTAAAGAGATGCTGTGCTTGACTTTCGGTGCAGTCATATGCAGGATGGGTTTGTTTGGGTTTTGTTTTTTTCCTTTGCAGAATGTGAACAGTTTTTTAATGCGGTAGCGAAGTATTTAAGTTGAAACAAGTTCATTTCATTTTTAGAGAGAGGTACGGTGTTGTGCTATGGGATTTCATGTAAGTCAGAGCTGAATGCCACTAGTTTTTATACAGCTTTGAGTGCATGTTGAGTAGCTGATACCTTGGTTTATGAGGTGGGAGAGTTTTGTTTCTTCATGGATACCAGAGTCAACTTATTTTAGCTGGATGCATAACATTACAGCATAGGATGCTTGTGGCCTTATTTCTTGGCTTTTAAGGAGTCGCCACATTTTCTCTTCCTATGACTTTGTTATTATTATAGAAGTTAATTGTATAAGCCTATGGAATGTCAGGCCAATACCATCATTCTAGGATTGTAAAGTGATATGTTGACATATCTTTCATGGTTATGAATTTTCATTAAGGTTGGAATGCCACTTTCATTAATCTGTTTTTAGATCAACAGTATCTGTAGCAGAAAAAAAACGACCTGTAAAACTGTATTTGGAGACCATGCAAGAAATAGAATAAAAATTGAGAAGTGAATGTAAATAAGAAGTGTGGATTTTGTGTATGAGGTTGCTGAACCGCTTCTGGCTCTGCAGTGTGTTACATCATGCCACGTGTGTTGAATGCACTCAGGATCAGCTGGCAGAGAAACTCGTCTTTGGTTTTGGTGGTGGCAGCGGCGTGTTGCATGGCAGACACTTAGCTGTGCTGATGCTTTTCAGAGGCAGGTGTTCAGTGACCCTTCAGAAGTACTCGCCCCAAGATTTTTTGGAGTGGCAGTGACCTCTTTCCTTGGCCCTTCTGTGGGTAGCACCACTTGAACTTTACTAGTTTTATAAAAACCAGTTCTTTCAAAGGCAGTCTCCGGTGTCTGGCAAAGCCAGTGTGAGCTGTGGCACAGCAGTGCTCCTTCACCCTTCTGCTGGGTGGAGAGGTTGCTGACACCCCGGACAGCCTGCTGGCAGAAACAAGGCGAGGCACAAGGAACTTGAGGGAAGTCACACAGTGTGTGAGGGGAAACATCATCAGCTCAACAGTCTGGCCTTACTTGTACAGCCACAAAACTTACCTTAGAGCCAAAGACCTGAGAGAGTTAATGCAAGGCACTTCCTGCTTGGAGTGGCAGCCAAGCAGAAGGGGTGGGTCGGGTTATTACAAGCAGCTTTTTCCTAAGGCTAGTTCACAGGATTTCGTCCACCAGCTGTGGAAGTACACTGGTTGTGCAGTTCAAAACCTGTGTATTGTGGAGAACATGATAAACTGCAAACTAAGCAGGGAAATTAGCAGTTAAAATCTTTTCTCCTAACCCAGTAAACGTGGGCTGTGTTAAAATTACTTTTTTTTTTCTTCACAAAATTGTAATGTGTATAGTTGTCTTTCATTGAAGCCTGTTTCACAAAAGTTACGGCAGAAGTGGCAATGTGCCTTGCCTATGCCAAACACCTCTCGGCCTGGGAGACAGGTTTGGGCTCTGGTGTTGGGCCAGGACCTCTCCCTTCAAGGGGGCGTGAAGCAGAAGTGGGTTCTTCTGCCCGTGTCACTGCAGCAGGGTCAAGTCAGCCAGATGGCTGCAGAGAGCGGCCGCTGCAGCAGCCACCGGGTGCGCTTGTGTAACCGTCACTGAGCGAGCGCTTGCCTTCTTCTGGGGCCAGGATCAGCTTTTCAGACCTCTTCAGTCGTGTTTTTCTTGAACTGATTCCAGCTGGAGCAGAGCAAATGGCTGACTGGTGGAGGTCTCCTCTGCTGTGGGAGCAGAGCCAGCTTCCAACTGAGAATGCTGGGTGAGCTCATCGTGAACAGGGTCTGTTTTAATGTGGCTGCTCCTCTTTTCCACCTCTGCAGCCCAGACCAGGCTGCTTCCTGCTGTGAAAGGCCAGTCTGCCTCCCTGGATCTTGCCTTCTGCCTTCACAGGCTGCTGTACTGCAGTCCCCGGTGTCTGATCACGCCGCTCTCGTCCTTAAAGGGATAGAGATGAGCAGGTTCCTTCTGCTGTGCCAGTCTCTGTCCCCTCTGACACCCCTCATTATGCCCTTAACCTTCTGCCTGTCCGGGTTCTGTTGGTGCCCCACGTGTTCCCCGGTGCTGGGATGGTGCCCATGGGAAGGGCGGTAGGAGGGCAGCAGGCAGGAAGGGCCGTTTGCTGTGTGGTGTTCCCACAGCTGGCACTGCGGTCAGTGAACGCAGTGTCCTGCTGGAGGCCTGAGGGTGGGGTGGTGTCTTTCATCTCCAGGGGGGCTTTTGGGCTGTTCACCATCCTCACAATGCAAGACCCTCTTCCCTTTCACTCTTCCCCCTCCTGACACACTCCACCCCCCCAAAAAAA
>VWZZ01000792.1:379694-394563 GCA_013399095.1 Psophia crepitans | reverse complement strand
GGCTGGGAATAATTGGGGAGGGGGGCAGTCCCCCGGCTCCCCGGTCTCTCCCGTTCGTCCGCTTAATCCCCCGCGCTCGTACGTCAGCGTTTCGTAGGTGCCCTTGGCGCGGCGGCAGAGCCGCGTCCCTCCTCTCGGGGCGGGGTTTCGGCCTGGGGCTGTTAAGCCCCCGCGACACGTGGCCCTGCGCCGCTCCTAAACGTGCGTGCCGGCAGGCGTGCGCGCGCGGGGCTGCTCCGGCCCGCGGCATGGCGGGCGTCACGGCTCCGCGCGCGCTCCTACCCCAAAGGGAGGCGGAGCAGCGGCCCCCCAGGCCTTTGGGGGTCAGCCCGGGCCCTGCCGAGCTGCGCCCATGAGCGGGTTCAGGAAGGGCCGCTGCCCTGGGCAGGGCTGGCTGGGGTTCGGTCCTCTCCCGCCCGCGCAGATGCTGGGACCGGTGTGCGGGGCTCAGGCCTGGGTTTTCCCTCGCCGCTTCGCGTTGGTGAATCATCCTGCAATAAGCAAACACACCCAGGGCGCTCTGCCTTTCCTTCCTCCCCACGGCTGGCTGGATCCTGATCCGAAGAGCTGAGAGTGTAATTTTGCATCTCCCTTGTTTTCGTAGCTGTTCGGTGAAGTATGTAATAAAATCTGCCTCGAGACGTCTCGAGGGACTCCAGCTCCCCGCGGCCTGGCCCAGCCTCTCCCCTCATGTCGTTCCTCCTCGCTTGGGTCTCACATTCGCTCCCTCTCCTGTCCAGCGTGCGGTGGCCATGCTGCTCCCTGGAGGGGATGAGCCCTGCCCTGCCTGTGCATGGCGCCCTTGGGTGCCCCTGGGCACAGCTTCATGGCAGCCTGGTTTGGGGACACCAGGTTTGGTCTCTGTATGGTGCTGAGCCGGGTGCATAGTTCTTGGGGATGCTTTGTCCACGTGCCCTCGCCTGAGGCTGCTCCTGAGCATGAGAAAATGAAGTGTCTCAGGGAGGCCGTGAGCGTGCCCGGCCGGGGCTCGCCCTGGGAACGCTTTGCCCGTGGTGCTTGAAGGCTGTGTAATGGCCGCTGCAGCTTTTCTGATCTCCCCTTTGTAGGCTGCGAGCTGACTGCCAGTACCAAATCCTACACATTTCAGGTGGACAAGGAAGATGACTCTGACCACATTTTGGCCTTGTCTGTGGTAAGAGAAATGAGAATTAACTGTGCTTGTCCTCTCCCGTAGAGGCCCACAGCCTCACCCCTGCCCAGGCTCATTCCCCCTTCTCTGGCCAGGCTGGACCAGGGGACTCCCTTGGCTGAGGTCTCAGAGCAGGACCTGGGACTGTCATGTTTATGGAGGTGCTTGGGCAAAGCCTGTGGTGTCAGGAGGCTGCTCAGCAGAGAACTACTCCAGATATGGGGAGAAGTAAAAGTGTTTTTTCTTTGTATTTGACCTTGCTGGAGTCCCCCACTAGAACGTGCCTCCCCTCTCACCAGCTGGGTCTCTGGCTGGTTACTTTCCAAGTCCAGGTAGGTGCAGGGCTTCATTCTTGGCTCTTGCTGGGGGTCACTTTGTGTCCTGGGAGCAGAGAACCTGCTAGGATGGGTCAGGTCATCAGAAAATGCAGCCCAGGTGCCATCTGCTGAGGTGGCTGCAGGACAGCTGTCCCATCTGGGAAGGGCACAGAGCCCCTCCGGAGGGGGTTGGGGGGTTCCGTGCTCTCCCTGTATTGCAGAGCAGCATCCTCACACCTTGCACGGCCCCTAGGCTGGCAGCATTGCTCTGTGGTGCTTGTTCCCCTGGCTGTCCCTGTGGTGTCTCCTGGGAGAGCAGTAGATCACAGTCCCTGCTTCCACCCAGGTCTGCCTCACAGACGGTGCCAAGGACGAGTGCAACGTGGTGGAGGTAGTTGGACGAAACCACGAGAACCAGGAGATCGCTGTGCCTGTGGCGAATCTGAAGTTGTCGTGCCAGCCCTTGGTAAGAGGTGGTTTGAAGACTCGGGTGGGGATGGCTGCAGGGAACTGGAGATCTCTGGATGTTTGTGGACCTTTCCCCTGGGATCCTGACCAGGAGCTGGTCTGCAGCTCACAGGGAAATGCCCTGGGTACCTTTGACCTGACTGCAGATGCCCCCAGAAGGACACCCTTAACTGGGTTGGGTGCCATGCTGGGGGCTGCAGGACATTCTGCTTTTTGTCTCTGCCACTAACTGAGCTCCATCTCTGTCTCTTTGCAGCTGAGTCTGGACAACTTCAAGCTACAGCCTCCAGTGACCTTCCGCCTGGTGGCAGGCTCTGGCCCAGTACACCTCGCCGGCTGGCATCGGATCGGTAAAGACTTGTGGGTGGGGAAAGGCTTGGGAGGAGCGAGGGGTATGGAGGGGCTCCCTCCAGCACCAACACCATCTGGGGAGCCCCCAGGAGACATGCTTGGTGCTGCCCAGCACACGTGCTCAGTGCCTCCTTTGTGCTGGTTTCCCCAGGACCCTTTCTGTGCAGGGATTCCTTTCCTGCTGTAAAGCCTTGCATGGGAAAAGAGGTCTGGATGACCCACACTGTGCCCTTTTCCCGTGGCTGGCTGTCACCATTCCCCTCTGAGACCTTCCTCCAGCTGGGATACAGCTTTTTGTCCACAAGCTGCTGTTAAAACTGCTTCGGTGCTCCTTGGGCTGCTCTGCTCTTGGGGCATCTTGGGGGCCAGTTGTATTTGTCAAAGACATATGTTGGTGAGTCAATGAGTTATTTGTGTGTCCCAGTGCACAGGGAAGATGCTTCCTTTGAGGAGGACGATAACTTGTCTGAAGAGGAGGAGGAGGAGCGGGAACTTGCTCCTATCATGCCAGCCAAGAAGTAGAGGAGGAAGCAGTACCTTATCTCCAGGCAAGGTGAGGGGCCGGGCATCCTCGGAGGAAGGGGCCGGGTGGCTGTGACACCGGTGTGGTGAGCATGGGTAGAAGCTGCCCGGCTGCAGGAAGCTGCTGGTCTCAGTCTGGTTCTTCCTCCAGGTACTCGCTGGGACTTCGCTCCCCTGACGGCTTTTACCTCGGACACCTCTTGCCAGGACCTCAACGTTTGCTGCTTTTTTTTTTTTTTTGTTAGTATCCTGGTCATCATTATAAGTGAATGTATTCCTGGTGCTCTGCTGGTAGGCATGTTGGCAGGATGCTNGGGGTGTCTTCTTTCTCACAGCCCTGGGAGGCTGATCCCAAAACTGGATGAATGCTGCTGGTATATCCCTTCTGCCCCATCCCCGTGTTGGGAGTTGGGCGTGGAGGTAGTGATCCTTGCCCTGTGCCTTTTTGTTGCCCTGGACCTCTGCTCTGTGCACGCCCTCTCCCCGGCTCTGAAATACCCAGTCCTGGCCCCTTCCCCAGCAGATGGAAGTGAAGCTGGTGTTGGGACAGGCGGTTTCACTGATCCTAGTGTGTTTTCTTTTCTTTACTCACAATTTGATGGTTTTTATACACTTGGAAGTGTGAAACTGGGGCCCAGGCTGCATCCGCAGCTGCAGTTATGGTGTGGTGGGAGCTCACAGGCTGGCTGTGATTTGGGGGGAAGATTCTGGGTCAGTCTGCTTTGTAAAGAACTGTTTTTACACTCTGAATAAAGGTGTCTCAAGCATCAGGTCTGGAGGGAGATCACTGCTGGTTGGCAGGTTCCTCCCATGTGCGCTTCAGTGGGAGATGCTCCTCTTGTGTCCAGGCCCTGACACTTTCTTCTCTTGGTGATGCTGTGGAGCTCCCAGGAGGGACATCCTCTCTCTCTCCCTCATGGGCTCTGAATGCTTGTGCCCTGTGAGCCAGCTCAGCGCTGCATCCAGAGAAGGGGCAGAGTGGCAGCTGTGTGGGACAGGGACTCAGCTCCACGTGTGCTCCCAGAGGTAACCCACCTACTGGCAACACCACCCTGGTTTGGGCCACGTTAGCCCTGATGCTGGGTGCCGTCACAGCAAGGTCCTTGCTTGTGTCCTGCTCTCAGCCCAGCAGCGTCCTGCGGAGGGGTGAAACGCCAACTCCTGCAGGGGGTGGGGCAGGTTTGAGCTCTTACCTTTGCTGGGGAATTGCGTCCCCCCATGTCCGGGTACCTGGAGAGGGTTTGATCTTCTCTGTGCTTCAGTCAGGTGGCACTTCTGACTCCTTGGAGCTGGTCCTGTCCTTAAATGTTTCTCTGGCGGTTTCCCTGCATCTGATCTTGCATCCCTGGCCCTTGGGTCAATGCCTGTCCCAGCTCTTTGTTTGTGACACTGGCTGTTGTCCCTGAGAACCACCGCGTACTGTTCTGTCCTGCTGGCCCTGTTGGTGGCCTGGGACAGTGAGTTCTGGGTTGTATGGCGGTAGGGAATCCTCCGAGGCAGATCCCCAGCTCAGGCCCCATCCTCGGTTGTTAGCGGGGCTGCTTCTTTCCTCTGGGGCCTGTGCATCTCCCCTCCGCATCCCACAGCCCCGCTGTTTCCTTCTGGCCCCACACGGAGGGAGGCTTGGATGCCCTTCGCAGCAGCGAGGAAAGGACTTTGCATCCCAGCCCCGCAGCACGGGGCTGTGTCCCCGGGGACCGCGCCCGCCCGGGAGGCACCGGAGTGACAGAGCAGAGCCGGCCGGGGGGCCATGCACCCCTGGCTGGTGCGCGGCACCCCGCAGCGCGCCGGAGGGGGATGCCGGGGGCTGGGAGAGGCAGCGGCGTTACCCGGTACCGCCGGTGGGGTGGGGGCCGGCGGGGCCCAGCGCGGGCACCACTAGGGGGCAGCCGGGCAGCGCGGCGGCCCTGCGGCCCCGCTGCCCCCGGTCCCGCCGGTTCCTGGCCCCCCTCCCTGCCTCCCCCTGCCGGGGTGCCCGTCCCTGCCGGGGTGCCCGTCCCAGCCAGGCCCGCTGGGCGCTCGCACGGAGGCATGGCCAGGCACTCGGGCTGGGCAGCCCCTGGGATGCCAAGGGCATCCGGCACCCTGCTCCTGCGTCCCGGTCCCCGGGGGGAGTGGCGTGTTTGGGGCCGGCCCTGCGGGGAGGGGGGGGGCCAGCGGGGAGAGGTGTGTCTCAGGGGAAGTATCGTTCTTCCTGCCACCCTCGGGCAGTAGGGTGCCTGGGGCTGGTGGTCTGTGTCCGTGCCCCCAAACACTGTGAGATCCCCCAGCAAATTTCCTTGCCCCTGGGAAGCAGGGCAATTCAGCAGCTTTGCTGAGTAAAGAGATGCAGGAGCATCCTTTCCAAGGGCTTGATGTGTGTTTGAGAGGTGCTGGCAGGGTACAGCACGCTAGTGCCCTGTGCTGATGGTGCAGGAGGGGATTTCAAGGTGGTGAACGGAGCTGTGGCTGTGCCAGGATGGTGGCCAGATCCTGCCAGGGCTGGCACACACTGGACCTGGTAGATCTCCTTGGCTGTTTGCATGTGGAAAAGGTCAGGGCTAATTTATCTGCTGGGCTTTTGCACTGCTCGCTCTCCATGGAGGAGCGGCTTGGCTCAGGGGAGGTAATAGCCAGGAGATCATTTTTAACATGGTGCTCCTGGAAGGATGGGTTAGGGGAGGTGACTGGCTCGGAGCCCAGCAGGGGGGGATGAGGGGGAGGGAGTGGGCACAGCTTGGGCCTGACAGGGTGATGTGGTTGGTTCATGCAGGGTGGGAGAGGTAGTGCTGGCTGATGAGAAGTATGTCGCCTCTTAAAGGGTAGAAGGAGATGTTTTCAGGGTGCTGGTTCCCTTGGGAGTGTCCAGGTAGTTCGGACAAGGGGCTGTGGCAGGAGGGACAGTCCTGCCAGGGGGCAAAGGTGGTACCATGGGGGATATGGTGCTGGTGGCAGTGGGCTTGAGGAGACAAAGCTTGTCCATGCCACTGCAGCACCAGCCCAGCCCAAGGCCTTGTGCTGCATGGCCTCCAGTGCTGCTGCAGGGTGATGCCAGGGGAGAGGGAACACTCTAATCCCAGAGGGGGCAATGGGTGTTGGCACTGCCAGACACCTTTCCAAGTGACTTGGGGAGGTTTTCTCCCCCTCCTCAGCAATGTCACAGCCTTGACATGCTCAGCTTGGGGAGAGGGAGATAAATGCTGAGATGGCAGAAGGCTGCGGGGGGATGCGCTCACACACAGCGCTTAATGGGGAAGGATGGGATTACAAGGGTCACGCTAGGTGAGCAGCTTCCTTCGCGGAGCTGATGGTATCAAAGCAGGTGCCCCCGGCTGCGAATACCTTGGGCAAACAAACAGGGCTGTCTAAGATCAGGTGAGCTCGGGCACAGCCGGGCTGGGGGCTGCTCAGGGGTGGAGGGACAGGAGGCTCTCTGTGAGCAGGGAGTGAAGGTTGAGGCTCCCTGCGTGAGGGCTGTCTTGTTTTGTATAGAGTGGGGAGAAAAATGAAATTGTGTGTCTACGTACATACGTGGGCTCCCCATGCTGGAGACGCACCTAAGGGTGCAGAGACCATCTCTCTCCCAGAGGGTGATGGAGGTGCCAGGACCCAGCAGCCAAATGATGCCCCAACCCAGGTGATGGCTTTGGGGTTGCTCTGGGAAGTGGTTGGCTGTGAGCATCCCTCCTCTCCAGCATTTTGGGTCTCTGCATGCTGATGTTCCTGGGAATGGTTCCTTCCCACCCTGACTGAGCCACTCACCAGAGAAACAGCCACAGCACGGCTCAGTGTGGGGTCACCATGTGTGAGCACCGTGGCCGTGCACCCACACCTCCGCGCTCTCCACGGCCCTCCCAAGCTGGCCTGCTGTGCTTGGCGAGGGGCTCGGGCTGCTCACTGCAGGGTCTGGCCCAGGGGCAGCCCCACTGGGCTGGGGCTTGGCTGCCTCCAACTGGGTGGCCAGGCTGGGCTGGTGGCTCCCAGGGGGTGCTCTGGTTCCAGAGGTCAGGTTTGAGCTACCCTTTCAGGGATGGAGGAGAGGGATGGGGAGCTGCTCTGCTGAGCATGGCCAGGCGGTGGTTTTCCTCGTGATGCCTCAGATGGCCCTGTCCCAGAGGTTTTCCTGCTGGGTTTCACCTCTCCGTGGCTGAGCGCTCGGCCGCAGGGCAGCTGAGAGGCACAGCTCTAACCGTGCTGTAGGTGGGGCTGGTCGCCTGCTCCATGAGCTCTCTGTTGCTGGTTCCCACACTGAGCTGGTTGGTGTACCACCGCTTCGCTCTGAGGCTTAGCTGCCCGGGCTATGGGTGCAGCCAGTGGGACACCCCTGGAGAAGCAGCATCCGCGGTTGTCCCGGGGTGCAGCAGCTCTGCGAGGTGGGGCAGGGAGCCGTGGAGAGTGCAGCACCTCAGTGGCAGGAAAAGGGCCAGCAGAGCCACCCTCAGCTGGGACCACCCTGCTGGTGGATGTGGTGAGTGTCCTGTTCTCTGCAGTGTGAGCTGTGCTGTCCCTGCCCTGAGCTTTTCTGCCAGGCGGTGGGCACGGGTACCTCTGCTGTTGCCTCAGGGAGCTGCCGGCACCCCAGCGTGCAGGGCTGTCCCTGGCAGAGCCGAGCCAGGGACATGTTGCAACCACGAGAGAAAGCATCAGGATCTGGAAGGGCCAGGATGCTGGTAATTCCCATTCTCTTCTCATCAACGTGCCCTGCAGAGGGAAACGCTGCCTCGTGCACTGTGTGGGAACAGTCCTGTCTGCTGGAGAAGCCAAAACTCAGGTCTGGGGTCATCTCCTGCTTGCTGGTGCTCAGTCATGTGCTGGGTCTTCCCCAGAGTGCCTCAAGCTGGCTGGGAGCCTGCATGTGTGGGTGTTCACCTCCCCAACTGCTCTACAAGAGAAGAGGCTCCTCCAGCTCTTGGCTCCGCAGTGGGAGCCGGTGACTGGTTTTCCACAGCTGCTCCCGGCTGCACATCCTGGCACAGGGAGCTGCTGGTGGCCAGGCCCTGCTCCGGGCGTTCGCAGGCTGCGATAGCTGCTCAGCGTGTCTGCCTGCAGTGGGGATGCGTGGCCCCGGCTCCACAGCGCTGCCCAGAATACAAGAGGGGGTTGTTTCTGTCAAGGTGCTGCTGCAGCAGTTGTGGGCTTATGGTCTGCAGTGGGGACACAGCAGAAGGTGCTGGAGGAGCATGGGGAGATGCCAGAGCAGAGGTCGTGCCGTGAGCTGGGTTTAAACTCACAAACACATAAAGCAGGGGCTAAAAGTGGACGTGGTTGGACTGTGGTAGAGAGCACCGTGCGAGCCTGGGCGAGGCTCCATCGCAGCCATCCCGCACCGTCCCCTCCTGCATCCCCAGCGCAGCCGGCCCCGTGTCAGTGCGGCATCCCCAGCTCTGCGCTCGACAGCCGCGATACCCGGAGGTCACAGGTGCCCTGGCCTTCGACCTGTCTGAGGTGCAGATCTAATCGCTGTGGGCTGGGCTGTGCCTGACACTGGCAGGACTGTCACCACTGGCAGCGTGTCTGTGCCAGGGCCGGTGGCAGCTGGAGGGACGGGGTCTGCCCGAGCTGCTGAGCTGTGCCCCAAGGGGGTTTAGGATCTGTGGGAGGGATCCTCCCAAGGAGGTACTTCACTGCAGGGAAGCACAAGGACTGTTCCCAGCCCCACCAGTGGCAGACCCCTATGCTGGATGGGCAGGATTTGGTCTCCATGGTGTCCTGGCTTGTGATGGCACTGCAGAGGGGCTGTGGGACACCTCATACCTGCTCCATGCCTCCAGCCCCTGCTCCCCTGATGGGTTCTCAGGGCGGGTGGAGACCCCTGAGCTGCAGTGCATGAGTTTTGGGGGGCTGGATAGGAAGAGCTGTTGCTGGTGGGCAGAGCAGAGGATGAAGTGAACACAGGGGACAGGGACCTTGTCTGTGGCAAGTCTGCCCTGCTAGACCTCCCAGTGCTCAAATCACTGGGAGGAGGCAGCATGGTTTAGCAGTGGGGCTGGGCCCTAGGGAGATGGGGTTTTGGCTCCTGTGGAAAAAGTGGGAGCAGAGTCATTGGAGAGCTCTCAAACCGCACCTGAACTCCCCAAGTGCTTGCTCCTGTGCCTAGGCTGGCCCCCTGCAGCCCTGACCCACCCCTGAACACCCTGGAGGTGGTGTCTGCATCACGACGGGAGCTTGGGCATCTTGTGCATGCCAGGGCCATGCATGGATGGTGTGGAAGTTCCCTACCACAGCCAGAGCCAGGGAGAAGCCAGTTACAGGCTGTCTCCAGGCTATGGATGTGGTTTTGCCTGGGAGCACGTGTTCCCTGCCTTCCCAAAACACAGAGGTGTGCAGGGTGTCACAGAGACCAGACACAGCCCTGCGCATGGGAATTGGAGAGGGGCACAGTTCTTGCCCCAGCCCCAGAGCCGCTGTGGGGTGGGGACTGTAGAGCTGATGGAAGCTGGAAGGCTGGGTTTGGATAAGGGCTAGCAGGGGAAGTTGGAGCAGACGTGGGGCTGGCCAGCAAGCTGAGGGGCTGTGGCCAACCTGGGGGAGCAGCAGGTACCACAGGGAGCGTGCCCACCTTGCTGCTTCTTTGGGGTTCACTCTTGCTGGCCTCACTGCTTGTCCCTGTCCCCTCAGCTCTCACTGGGCCATGTGGGGTGTCCTGGGGGCTGGCTCCCCGGGGCCAGGGTCAGGACAAGCTGCGGCTCTGCCGGGCTGGGATGTCAAAGGGGCCATAACCCTGGTGTTTTGCAAACTCCTGGGGTCAGCAGTTCAGCTGCCACTGACACAGGGGCCTGGAGACACACACGGGCATTTTGGGTGGATGCTGTAAGCAAACAAATGAAGGTAATGTTACAGCTGACAGACAGCCCCCCCCGGCCACTGCTGTTAGTTTTAGGCTTAACCCCCCTGCCGCGGGCTGGGCGCAGGAGTCCTCTTCATAAGAGGACCCAAATCCGCCAGCCTGGCAGGCTGGGAGCCAAGGCTGGACCTGGGCAGCAAAGGGATGGCGTTTTGCATCCCTGTCTCAGCTCCTCGTGGCCCTGAAGGAGCCTCTGAGTCCATCCCACGGAGAGGACAGTGACCTCTGGCACTGAGTGACAGCTCCCACCTTCCTGGGTGGTCAGTGGAGCCACCCCACCCCCCCAGCCTGGCTTTGACCCCCCCCTTCCCAGCTCTGCCTGATGATGTACAGTTGAAGACTGTGAGGAAGATGCTTCTGCTTGGGCTGGGGCTATGATGCTGGGGAAGTTATGCCAGCTAGGAATGTCTTGGGACCAGGTCCTGGAGATGCTGTTTGGTCTGTGCAATGGGGTCAGGAATGAAGTGGAGCTACCTAAATACCATGAGCACACACAGCCTCATTCACACGCCCATGTGTATCACCCCTTCCCCATGCACATGTGTCATGGCCATTCCTGGTCAGGCTGCTCATTTACCGACCCCTGTTAGATGCAGAGCGGATTTGCACAAAAATGCCCAACCTTGTGTTCAAATCACACAGGGCTGGGAATGCCAGCTTCTTCCTGAGCTGCTGCCACATGAACTGCCCTTGCTGGGGCCCTTCAAGTCTTTGTTTCTGGCTTTCCTAGCTCAAACTCAGCTGTGGGACTCCGTGTGGACCCCTTTCCAAGCTGGGTGGCTGCAGAGCCATCCCAGTTCTCTCTCCTTGCAGATGGATTCAGCCTTGGGATGTGGCTCCCCTTCAGTGCCCTCCACAAGGCTTTTGGCCTCGCTCAGCTCTGGCAGACTTTTACCTGTGTGCCTGGGTAAAAGCTCTGAGCTCCCCCCATGCACTGGGTGTGGATGCCAGAGATGGAAACAGCACTGGTGTCGTCAGCATCACCATAAGGTGGATGCTTAACCCCACGGAAAATCCCTCTGTGCATCCATGGACTGCCCTGGATGAACTCCTGCTCTGCCTGGGGACCAGAGGTGAAGCTGCCACATGCTGAGCCACCCAGGGCTGTGCCTGCTGTGCTGGCAGCCCTGCTGATGTGGGTGGTGAGCTCTCCTCCAAATCACCCAGCCTGGACGGAAAGCAGAGCCTGGCTTTGACTCCTCTGATCCATAAGAGCATCGTTGCCTGGGAGTCAGCACGGGGCCACCGCAGGATGGTGGAGCCAATATTGACACCAGCACTTCCAGGAGCACAGCCTCAAATAATGGAAGCAAAGGCCACATCTCTAGAAAGCACCTGGGACAGGAGGTGATGAAATGTTCTCCAAAGGGCAGAGGAGGGAGCCCAGTTCCCTGCAAGGAAGCTGTGAGAGCAGACTGCTGAAGAGGGACTTAATGGGGCCGCGTCACCCAGGTTGGTCCTGCGCAGGGGTGGCACAGCTCCAGGGGGCTGTGACCAGAACACAGGGGTAGTCTCCTGGCCTGGTGTTCCCACCGCCCATGAAACAGGCCTCAACCCTGCTGCTAGTAATTGAATAGAGAGGAGAATTAATTGTGAGTGGGCTGTGTCTCCCCTCCCCGCTCCTCGTTTGCCCTGGGGCTGCCTTGGTGCTGTGGGTAGTGAAGACAAGGTCATTCCCATGTAACACATCTCGGTGGGGTTCGGTCAAGTTCCTTCCCTTTGAGGGGGGGGCAGGTTAATGGCCAGCGCTGGGATTGCCCCAGGCTGCCTCGCACTGCTCAGCCATGGAGGAGCTGCTGTTGCCTGCGAAACGCCCCATTAATGCTGCGGTCCCTTTGTGAAGGATCAGCGGGCAGGGCTGGGGGCACTGGGCTGGGAAGGGTGAGCGTGGAGCGGGCTCGCATCCCTCCGGTTCTGCTGGGAAGCCTCCAGGTGTCTATTTTAGGGTGACAAAGCTGGTTTATGGCGAAGCATCCTCCAGGTATGGCTGTAAAGTGTTACGACCTCCTGGTTTTCATGCCTTTTGGCTCTCCATCGTATGGTGTTGGAGGGAAGAGAGATGCTAAGGTGCAGGGCAGTGCTGCCTGTGCTCTGGGTTCCTCATTTTTGTGTGTCCCAGCTTTTGGCTAACTCTTAGCCCCACGTCAGTGCCTACACCGTCCCCTTTCAAAGGCAACTGCTTTGCAGAATTCCTGAGCCCTCTGTGCCTGCAGAGAGAGGTCTCCTTGCCCTCCGTCTGGCTCCAGGTTGGCTGGCTCAGTGTTGCAGTGTGCTGCTGCAGGTGCTGCTCTTCTCCATCACTTGGGATTAGCGCTGTGGTCCTGTCTATGTCCCTGGCCTGGCAGGGAACTGTGCCTGTTGGCCCTTCTCTGCAAGTGACAGCAATGTCCTGGTTGCTTCTCTATCTGATAGTTCCCTCTGATAAAGACATGTTCAAGCCAAACCTCCTGCGGGTGTTTTTCTGGTTACCCCTCGCCCCAAATTCTCCCAGCCTCCTCTTTTGAGCTCCCAGTTTGCTCAGACCCCTTGTCTCCACTCACCCCATTTTGAAGTGGTTGCTCCCGTGGTTCATGCTGCTTTTTGTGGCTCTGCCTTTCTGAAACAAGTGATGCTAGTGGAGAGGTTTTAGGCTGATGCTCAGGGAGGAGCTGGTAACAGCTACACCTTCCTGGCTTTGACCTCTTGTGGGGAGCAAGGGCTCACTCTGAGCCATGCTGAGGGTCACAGGGGGAGTCAGGAGAGACCCCTGCAGCACCCCCTGCGCTCTCTCTGGTCTCTGCTGTACTGTGGCACAGGTGGCCCCCTCTCAGGGTCTCACAGTCCCTCACCTGCTTCTCCCTTCATCTCCTCAAATCCTCTCCCAGTCTGCTCCACTGTCAGGCTGCAGCCTAGCCTGCTCCAGGAGCTGCCCCCATGGTTCCCAGCTGCCAGGAGGCTCTGTGTGGGGTGCTAAGGGGAGGTGGAGGTGGGGAAGGTTTGAGAGTGAGCCTGGACCCCAACCAGGCTGGGACATCTCTCTGTCCCAGAACATATCTCTGTCCTGGTTCCTTTCTTGGCTCCTGCTTCTTGGTGTGACAGCCCCACAGCAGCGCCTGGACACCCTCAGCTTTATGGGAAAAGGGGTGAGAGGGCTGCAGCTCGCACTTCTGGTGTTCAGTGGTTCAGCTGCAGTTTCTAACATCCCTGAAGAACATAAAATAGATGAGCTATTCCCTGAGGGTAACACACTCCTGTGCCTGCCCAGCCTAAACATGGTCCTAGTTCTGCAGATCAGGGCAATGGAGCAGTGGGACAGTGGGACAGGACCTCATGAGCCCATACTGGTATCGTCCTCCAGGGATCACAACCTGATGGCTGCCTGGAGCACTGGGGATGCAGCAAGTCCACAAGTGTTTCTGCCAGGAGGGGATTTCTTCCACCACCTCCAAAGCAGCTTGGCCTGAGGCTCAGCTGGTCTCAGGAGTGCCAGGCTGGGGTTTCTCTGCTCCACAGGAGAGCCAGACAAGTCATTTAGCCTCACTGCCTGGGGATGGAGCAGACCCTTACCCCATGGACCAGGGGGCTTAGCTCAGATGGCCTGCGAAGGAGCTGACAGGCAGGCTGATTTCCCTTGTGCTGCCTTGCACAGGAGAGAGGCTTTCCGGAAAGGTTTGGTTTTTACTTAACAAAATGGGGATGTGTGTGTCATTCTTGATGCAAACATGGGTGACCCTGTGGTGGGCTGGGAAGCGCTAAGGGAAGAAGGCAAATAAATGCCTCTGTGCAGGCACCCGACTGCCCTGCAAGAAGCAGATCACGGCCATGAGCAGAGGTGGGACGAGCCTGGCAGCCGCGATGCTGCCTGTCCCCTGCTGCCGTCCCCAACCTGCTCATGTCTTTCCCCTGCCCAAAGGTGGGGTAGGATGGGGGCTGTGGAGTGTTTGGCTGTGGGCTTGAGGATGGCTGGCAGGAGCATCATCTATCATCTGCTGTCAGGCAAAGTGTGGCCACCCCTGGGTGATCCCGCACCGGCTTGATTTTATAGCCATGACTGGCACTTGAGCCTGTTTGCTGAGGGCAGGGGGCACGCGGGGCTGTCAGCTTGTGACCCCGTATGGGACACCATAAATCTCCTGTTTAAGGCAGCCTGGGCTGTTCTGGACACAGTGCTGTTGAACACGGTGTGCAGTGTGCAGGGTAACGTGCGGCCCAACCCTGTGCCTGCCAGAGGTAAAGCAGGGCTGGCAGCTGGTGAGCAAGAGCCACATCTGGGAAAGAGACTAAAATCCCTCTAATTTTTTACATACAAAACAAAAGAGAGGATTGTCTCAATTTAGGGTGGGAATATCTAATGCTGCCTGCCCTGTTTTTGCCTGGTTTTCCATAGGCAAACCCAAAGAGGTGGATATGGGAAGCCGCCTCACCCATGAGGAGGCACATCCCTCTTGCTTCAGCTGACCACCTTCAGTACCTGTCCTGCCCATTCCTTTGGTTCTCCTAAAGTCTTCCAGTTAAATGCAAGCTTGGCCCAAAACCTCTTTCAAGGTATAGGAAAACCTGTCACAAACATCCTTCTGACCTTTTGCACCAAGCAAAAGCGGAGGAAAATGCACAAGGAGCTGATTTTGTTATAAATTTTGGGCAGAACAAGGCAGTTGCCTGCCCTGTGCTGTGCTGGGTCTGACAATACCGGTGCAGGCAGTGATTTTCTCCCTGAGCCCCGTGGGAGCAGCCCAGGGATGGGGCAGTGCCCAGGCTCCCCTGCCTGCCTGCAGCCCCCCCCAGCAGTGATGATGCTGGGCAAGACCAGGTGAGACCTCCAGCTGTAGGCAGCGTTTTGGGGTGAAATGCTGAGTGTGCAGTGGGGAGAGCTGGGGGGGGCACGTGTGGCTGAGGTTGCTGAGTGCCTGAGCGAGGGGGAGAACAGACGAGCTAGATGTTGGGGGGGGGTGAGAGAGAAATGTCCTGCGACTGCAGCGGGTGCGNGGGTGTGTATTTTTGGGGTGGGGGTGAGCAAAGAGGGCTGTGTGTGTCTGTGCCGGGGAGTGCGCAGACAGCGCATACAGGGTTGCACGCGTATAGGGGGGCTGCGCGTGAGGGGTGCGAGTGGGAAGGAGAGGGCTGCGTGGGAACGGCTGGGTGTGTGTGCAAGCTGCGTGTGCATGAAAGGGCCTGCGTGGAGGGCCTAGGTGTGTGCGTGCAGGGGGGTGTGCAGGCGTGTGCAGGGCCGTGTGCAGGCGGGCCGTGCACGCACGTGTG
>VWZZ01000792.1:305698-378732 GCA_013399095.1 Psophia crepitans | reverse complement strand
TACGTGTGAGTACCGGCAGCCCCGGCCCTCCCGCCCCGGGCCCGCAGACCCCCTCCGCCCCGGTTCACACCTCTCTCCCGCTTTCTCTCTCCCCCCTCCCAGGTTAATGCACTTGTTCGTCCTCTGCCTGCAAGCCCAGGTAAGTGCCCGCTTGGCCGCCCGGCTTTGTTCGCCCCTCGGGGGTGGGGGGTGCCCCGCGGCCGCCGCCGAGCGCCCCGGGCTCGGGAGGAGAAACCGTTTAAAACCCAGGAGGCAAAAGTGGCCCAGCTGTAAAAAGCTGACACCGATGGTGGGGGTGTCCGTCTCCCCCTGCCCCACCACCCCCCGGCTGCTAAATAAGGTGCGGAGGACTCGGGCTGCGAGACAGGGAGCACCCGGGGTTTCAAGGCATTCCGCAGGGTTATTTTTAAGTAGCTTGAGGTCCCATCTCCCCCAACTCTAAACGGCACTGTGGATGCCCCCGTTTCTCTTGTCCAGGGTTGTTTTCCTACGCTGTTTCATCCAAAAAGTAAAGCAGAACTAAAGAGGGGAGTGGGAAAAAAAGAAAAGAAGGGGAAAAAAACCCCACAAACGAATACCAAAACCTTACTAAAAATCGCAGGTTTTGATTCAGCTTGAAATTGTCAGACTTCAGCATCGCTGGTTTGTATCGCCAGAGACAGAAGTGTCATGAATAGATTAAACAGCCCGGGCAGAGCTTGAGCAACACCCGCATACCGGCAGGCACGGGGTGCTGGGAGCGGTGCGCCTTCAAACCGGGGCGAAGCCCCCCTTCCCCCTGAGATCACAGGTGCAGAAGCTTTGTTTAAAATGCCCTTTAAGCTACCTTTTTTTTTTTCTTTTTCTTTTTCCACCCTGGAATCTTGGGGAAAAAAATCGAATTTCCAGCTGAAAAGTAAAGGGAATGAATCGCCGGGAGTGCGCAGTTGTATAAAAACATAGCTGTAATATTTTGGAGTATGAGATGGAGACCAAGTAGCAGCATGGCTAATGACCTCTCCTCCACATGGTACCCTCATCAGAGCCAGGGAGAGAATCCTGCTGCATTATCCAAAACCCGTCTATAGGAAACACACATGCACAGGCAGAAGCGGAGGGAGAGAGATGACATTGTCAAGGGGAGATATCTCTATAAAGCCAGATTTGGGAGAGCAGCGGCTTTTGCTTTTATTGGGTTTTTCTGTTGTTGTTTAAGACGGGAGGAAATCTTCCCATTTGATGTGGGGGTGGTGCAGGGTAGTCCCAGCCTTCAGATGTTGAAAGGAGCTATCTCCTAACATTTGCTCAGAATACATCTTTATAAATGTCAGGGAGCGGCGAAACTTTCCAGACTTAAAAGAGGGATTTGAGACAAGGGGGGAAAAGAGACTTCTGTGCAAGCTCGTGAGCCCGGGCTGAGGGGGGAGCAGGTTTGGCTGCTCATGAAAATCATTTAAAACTCCGGAGCAGCAGCATCGGGTCTGGAGGGGACCGGCTCAGCTGCGGCGCTGGGGCTAACGGGTTTGGTGTGCCAGGGCTGGGGACAGCCCCGCTGCCGGCACCAAGTAGCTGGCTGTGGATGAGGGATATGTTTGCAGGGGAAGCATGTTAGTGTCTTCGGGTTATTATACCGCTAACTACCTGTGCTGGGGCATAATTTTCTTAAAATAATTCTTATACCTCCATAGCTTTACCTTCTCTGGGGATTTGGTATTTAAAGAGCTCAAGAAGTGGGGTGTTTGGGAGCAAATAAAGAGCCTGGGACCCAGAGGAAAGGCAGCTGTTGAAACTGATGGGGCAGCAGCTGGGGTACGCGTCGGGGGCAGCTGCAGCGGTAGTATGCTCAAGGAGAGGCAAGAGAGGCGTGGGATCAGTGTGCCAGTCCCTTGGGGGGGCAACCCAGTGCCATCCTGCATGACTCCCCTGGACCCTCTCCAGCTTCCAGCCTTGATGTCCATCTCGGGTACACCGGTGCCAGCCAGGACCCGCTGAGTCCCAGAGGGGTCCATGGGGTCACCAAGCCCTGCCATGTTCCTGAGTCACCTGCACCTCTCTGCTTAGGGCACATCTGGAGTGGACACAGTTCTGTAAAGGGCTCTGGTTGCTGTGTCCTGGAGCTCAATGCTCCTTCTCCTGGGGAGGCTGTGCTGGCACAGGAGGTACCAGTACGGTCCCAGCTCTGTGCCTCCCCGTAAAGCCCAGCTGGAGGCCAGCGATCTCGGCTCAGCCCGTTCACCCCTTTGAGGAGTAGAGATTATAATGGTGTGTCGTATATTTTTTAATTTCCTAAAGGTAACTGTTCAGTCCCCACCTAATTTTACACAGCATGTGAGGGAGCAGAGCCTGGTGACAGATCAGCTCAGCCGGAGGCTCGTCCGTACCTACCAGCTGTACAGCCGGACCAGCGGGAAACATGTGCAGATCTTGGACAACAAGAAAATCAATGCGATGGCAGAGGACGGGGATGTGCACGGTAAGGATGCGCAATGGGGGGGGGGGGGGGAGCCGGCGAGGGGTTCGCAGCCCAGCACGGCGATTGATGATTTCCGTCCTGTTTGTTAGCCAGAAATCATTAAAATCGTTCGGCTTGTAGGGGCTTGTAAAGGGAGAACATAGGGGTCAGCAATCAGCGGCTGTGTGATTCAAGGTGAGGGCAGGTTCCCCGTGCCGAGGGAGGGGATCGGTGCTTGCCGGATGGGCTCTGCTCCTTTCTTTTTCGTTCTTGGTTTGCACCTGACTCGGAGGGTTCGGGGCTGGGGCGTGCTGAGCAGCACCAGTCATTTCAGCCCAGCTCTTTGCAGGCTGGGGATCACAGAGATTTCCTTTTAGAAAAGAAATAGAAAGGAAAGTTGAAAAAGAAAAGGTGGGGGGGAAAGGGGGAATGGCTGCTTTGGAAGCCTTCCCTGAACTAAAACCGTCTGAAGTGGCATTTTCCTGATGCACCCCCTGTCCCTCCCTTCTCAAAACAAATCCTGAGCGGAGGGCGAGCGAGGCAGTTGGCTGCGGATGAAGATGCTGTGGTGTCTCCAGAGACAAAGCGGGGCGGACTCTGCGGGCGTGAGAGCCTGTGCTGTGTCACAGCCCCTCTACCATCGCCCCAGCCCTGGCACCCCCTCCCCAAAATCTCTGCCCCCACCCCGGGGTGGGGGACCAATCCCTCCGCTGGGGACACTCGAAGCCCAAATACTTTGATTGCGAGCACTAATGACACATCGGGACGGTCACACACCACGCAGGGGTCAGCGGGGCCAGCGAGCCCCGGCACCGCCGCGGGGCCGGCTGCGGGAGGCCTGATCCTGCACCCGGAGCAGGGCAGTGCCTGTGCTCCTGTGTGCTGTACGCAGGAATCACAACTGTTTTTCTTTGGTATTAGCTGCAATTTCCCTTTCTTGCTTGGGGAGATTAGTAGAAACAATTTTCTTCCTTCCCCTTTGGTATTTTCTTTTTTTCTTTCTTCCTTTTGCTTCGGCTAAAAATTTCGCGCTGGACCTTAGCAGTGCAAACGCAGCGCAGATTCCATCTATATGGTATTACGTACATCCAGCGTTAATCTTCCAAATGAATTATTCCCACCCTGGAGCAGCTCCGGCTTGAAAGGGTATTAGCTAATTTCCCAAGCTAAAAAATCCCATCTTGTTTTAGATGTATAATGCCTGGATTTTAAAAAGCAGTTAGTGCATATTTAAATAACGACCAGGTTTAAATAAGGCCAGAAGGAGGGGACTGGTGGTGGCTTGAAAAACTCTAATAAATGTAATAAAAAAAAAAAGCTAAGCATTTGAAGAGCTAAGGAGGAAAATGAAGACTGATCTAAACCAGAAAGAGAACAAGCAGTTTTTCAGATGTAAAGTTTTAAGAGAGTTGCAAGTCTGTAAATGTTAAAATAGAGGTTCAGGATTGTTCTATATGAATCTCTAGGGAGGCCCCCATGTCTGGAAGAACTATTAAAACGCTTCTTACTTTCACCTTTTTTAACATTTCCTGAATACTTTCTCCTCTTCGCAGTCCAGTTGGGGGATCAAGTGTGTCTCGCTGCATTTTTTCAGCATTTACGTAGCCACTTTCCCTTCAAAGTTTGAGCATGAAACATAATTTTACCGGGATAAATCTGTCACTTAAGTGAAAGAATAGAGTTGAAAACGTTAAGCTTCTTTCTCCCCTGCAACAAAAAAAAAGGGGAAAAGGAAAAAAAAAAAGGCTCCCCCAAAATGTTGTTTAGAAATTCACTTTTAAAGAAAAGAACCCCCCTCCCAAGCCCGCCCTTCTGCTTTATTTTTTTAATCTCATTTTTGGGGGTGGGCGTGTAAAAGGGGGTTGATTTATTTTTGCAGATGACCCCTTTCCCCACGTTGACGTTTTTACAGCCAACTTAACATTGAGTCCGGCGTTTTCAGTTATCTGTCTTAATTGTCAATATTTGATTGACTTTTTTTAATTCTAAGGGAAGGCGGGCGCCCGGTGCAGCCCAGCTCGTCCCTCCCGGGCCGTGCCTGCCACCGAGCAAACCGCTGCTGGCTGCAGCCTGGGCTAAACCCCGCGAGGGGCTGGGGACGCCGGCGCAGCTCCCTGCCGGCTCGTCGGTTTTGGGCGCACCGCGGGGTTTTCCGCTGGCCGGGGCTGGGCTTTGCGGGGTTTGTGGATTGCCCGCACGGGTCTGGGGGTGCGGGTCCCCGGGGACAGGTTGTCCTCATCCTCTGCGGCTGGCGGGGCTGGAGCTGTGCGCTGGCTGGGCTCGTGCGGGGCGGCAAACCCAGTCGGTGGCTGTAAATCACAGCTGCCTTTTGGAAAGAGGGGGGGAAAAGAAAAGCAAGCCGCAAAAGAAGCGATGTGCATCTTTAAAGCGGGGTTTTGTGCTCGGTGGGTCCGAGGCCTCCCTGCTCCCTCCCTCCCTCATCTGTCCCTCCCTCCCTCCCTGCTCTTTCTATCTCCGAGAGAAAAATCAATTCTCCTCAAACCTTTTACTGCCTCTGAGATCAATTCCTCCCCCCCTCTTTCCCCAATATAGATAAATAGGGGGTCCCTGCCTCAGCGCTTCGTTTGCAGGGCGCTGTGGCTCCTGTGGCTGGCTCCAGGGGTGCTGGGTCTGTGTCAGGCGTTGGTACCGGGGTGGCAGCCGGGACTCAGCTCTTTGCCAGGTTTCTTGGCTCTGAGTCTGGTCTGTGCCTGGCTGATGGGCTGTGGGCATAGGGCAGTTTGGGGACAGAAGATGCTGCAGGGTGACGTTTGGAGGAGGAGGTGCAGGGAGCGGTGCCTGTGTGTGTGGAGCCCAGCTTGCCTGGCAGCTCCAAATCAGCCAACCCCAGCAAATTTTGGGATGCTCTTTCCATTGCTCAACTCTGCCGCTGTCAGCGCTGCCTGCTTGCTGTCCCCGTCCTCAGTGCCATCGACCTCAGCAGTGCCCGTGATGCAAGGGGTGCAGGATCAGGGCATCACAGAGACAGAGAGGCAGCAGTTTGCTCCTAGCCCAGCGTGTGGTTTAGGCTCGCTTGTGCCTGCAGCCTCCTGCAAAGGAGCCGCATCACTGCCCTCGCTGGGGCTGGCTGCTGCTGGGGCTTGCTGGTGGCTGAGCATCCTGGGGTGCAGAGATGAGTGAGCTGGGGTGGGCCACAGTCCTGAGGAACAGAGCAGGCCCTGTGCTGAGGTTGGAAAGGAGGAGTAAGGCATCAGTGGGCTTATTTCCACAATAAGGCTATAGACTTTGCGGGCTGTGCTCTAATTATCTTGCAAAATTGCGCTTATGTTGCTGGGGTCTGATGCTGGGCAATAGGTGATGGTGGTGAGATGGGACAGTCCCAGCTGGCTTTTCAGCCCTGTGGGCAAACCTTTGGTGCTTGGCACAGATCTTCTGGGTTGCAAACAGGTAGCTACTGTTCCCGTGTGGAGTTGCCCCAGGAAGGGGAGCTGGCTCTGGGGACAGCAGTTGCAGGGTTGGGGATAAGGATGTCCTGTCCCCATCCTCTCCCTCCCTGGGGATGGATGGTCTTTGGGCTCAGGTTCCCAGGGCGGAGGCAGGGAGGGAAGGTGACAGGTCTATTTATAGGCGGCCCATCGACCCAGTGATTTGCATAGCTCCTTCGGAAGTCGATCGATGCCTCCATTAAAAAACTGAGACCAAATCAATACGCCCTCTCGACTCGTGCAAAGGTGAAAGGCATTAAAAGGATGGCCATACCCTTTACGCCTCCCCTGCCAGCTGCAAAGTCACTGCTCTTCCTGCAGCCCTGGTCCAGCAGGGAGGTGCAGAACAGTGTCCCCTGGGCTGGGGACAGCTGGCAGCACACGGTGCGCTTCCAGAGGATGCCTGCCTGCAGGCTCACCCGGACCTGCCTGAGTTCACAGGGCAGCTGGCTTATTCTCTGCAGGCCTGGTGGCTGCCCTGCCTCCCTTCTGGGATGTCTCTGTGGTGCCTGAACCACTGAGCACCATGGAGCTGGGCAAGGTGGAGCTACTCCCCCTCCAGCACAGCTCAGGGTGGCAAAGGGATGTGACCAAGGTCACACAGGGACACAGTGGCAGGGTAGAGGGGCTGAAGCTCTCTTAATCTTGTGTCCTGATTTTAAGGCGCTCTCTGGCCCAGCGGCCTCCTTGCCCAGCATGTGCCCACGGTGCCCAGCGTCAGGCACTGCTGACGTTTCCATCCCTGTGCCTGCTCCATCACGGAGCCCATCTGACCTCCCTCTCTCTTCCCTCCCATTGCTTTCCCCAGCCAAGCTCATCGTGGAGACGGACACCTTCGGGAGCCGTGTGCGCATCAAGGGGGCGGCCACAGGTTTCTACATCTGCATGAACAAGAAGGGGAAGCTGATCGGCAAGGTAGGGCGCTGGGCTCAAGGACGTGGGACAACTGGGGAGGCACTGTGGGTGTTGGCTGGGGCTTGCTGGGAGAAGAGCTCTTACCTGATACTAGAGCACACCCATGGGGATGGGGAGATAGGATGGGGGTCCTGGGGGCTCAGACAGCACACGCCTTTGGAGAGCAGGGGAACGAGCTGTCCTGCTGCCCGGGCGGCAGGAGGAAAGGGGGGAGAGCAAGAGAGGCGGGCAGGTGCCGTGTGGGGCACATTCCTTGTATCTCCCCGAACAAATAGGCGGATTGCTGGGCTATTCTCCCCGATTACATGGTACAAGTGCCAGGAATGTTAAGATGCTCCATGGGGCTGGCCCCAAGGCCGGGCCCTGCCGTGCACCGGGTTAGTCACGCTCCCTCTGAGCCTCCACGCTCCCTCCCTGGGGGCGGAGGGGGCCTGGATGTGCAAAATCCTGCTGGGACAGTGATTGTCCGGGACAGTTTTCAGTGGCAGCTCCCTCCCTGGGGCTGGCTGATTTGGGTTCCCTCCCTGGTCCTGCTGCTGCCCGTAATGGGGAGGAGCTCAGCTTCCAGCTGCCCCTTGGCTCCCTGCCATCTGCATCTGTGGACATCACCCCCACAGACCCTGTGTCACCCCTTTAGCCCCTATATTAAACACCCAAGGCGGAATAGGATGGGTGGCTGAATTGGTACTGAGATGGAGGGTTTCCTTATGGTCATGCTGGTGGAGGAATCCAGCCCTGGCATGGGTGGGAGCAGGCAAAAATCTCCCTGTGGGTGCAGTCAAGGCTGGGACAAGCCGTGTCAAGGCTTGCAGCCCGGTGCTAGCATCACACTGGAGATGCAAACCTCAGTGAGCAATGCCTGCCCATGCCACAGTGACTGCTCCCTGCAGCTTTTCAAATGAAAAACAGATTTTGTGGCAATTTGGACCTGTAGGGGAAGAGGTGGGAAAAGCCAGCCCTTGGCTGCCCACAAACATCGCAACCCTGCTATCGTTCCAGCCAGGGCAGCTTGGGGTAGTGAGAAGCAGACCTTCTGACCAAGTGCCCGTGTCTTATCTCCCCCCGTTCCCTTCTCAGAGCAATGGCAAAGGCAAGGACTGCGTCTTCACGGAGATCGTCCTGGAGAACAACTACACGGCGCTGCAGAACGCCAAGTACGAGGGCTGGTACATGGCCTTCACCCGCAAGGGCCGCCCGCGCAAGGGCTCCAAGACCCGGCAGCACCAACGGGAGGTACATTTCATGAAGAGGCTTCCCAAGGGCCACCAGACCACCGAGCCCCACAGACGCTTTGAGTTCCTCAACTATCCCTTCAACCGGAGAAGTAAAAGGACTAGAAACTCCAGCTCCAAGGCGGGCCCTTGATGCAACCGCCTCTGCCTGCACCTCTCCCGGGGGCCTCTCCTCCGAGCTTGGTGGACTATACGTAGAGACTTTCCCATATGGGTATTAAAAAAAGGGGGGGGGGAAGGGGGGATAAGAAAAAATGACCTGCTCTAGTTGTTGATAATTTTTTTGGGGGGAGGAGTGTTTGGGTTTTACAGGAAAAAAAAAAAAAGAAAAAAAGAAAGAAGAGGCTCTATTTTTGTACTCCAACTTTAAAAGAAATGAAACTTTCAAAGACTGGTGAAGGGGAAGAGCCCTTCCCTTAGAAATGTTCTAGTCTGTTTGGGGTCGTGTTTTATTTTCTAAATTTTTTTTTTCTAGCTCTAGGGGTAAAGGAGAAAAAAATCACTGTTTAAAACAAACAAGCAAAAAAAAAAAAAAGGAAATCCAAATCTGGGAGTGATGTGCTACTTAAATGAACTGAATTAATGCTTACTGGAGAAGATGGAAAGATCAGAAAACAATTAAGGGAAGGGGATTTATTTTGGAGATGGCCTGAGGTCTCCCGGGTGGGTTTTGCAGCCTGAGTGATGTGTGGGCACTGCCGGTGGGGGCTGGCTGCGACACCCAGGGCAAGGACCACTGGATGCTTTCCTTCCTTGGATGCGTCTACCTCTTCAGCTGAGCGAGGGGTTGCTGGAAGCTGCTTGCGTCCTTCCAAAAACACGGCTGGCTTCCCAACTCCCGACTTCTTTTTCCTCAGGAGGGGACAGGGGTGATGGACACCCCAGAGAAAGTCCTGAACTGACTTGGTACCTCTTACCCACAAGAGCATCTTTGGCATTTGGTTTTTTTTAAAACTACTAAGGTGAGGCAGTGGGCGATGGCTGCCATGGAGCGGGCTGGTAACTGTGTTGGGCTTTGGTTGGGTTTTTTTTTCCATGTGGAAAATGTGAACTTTTCACCAAAAATTGATATTTTTTTTTCTGTTTATATTTTTTTATCAGATGGAAATTTTCATCCATAAAATTAAAAAAATTTACAAATTACTGTGGAGCCTTTTCGGGCTGGTTTTGTCGTAATATTCAATTTGCGGTTGACATTTCCATTGTCAACCACCTCTTCCAGGTTTGCTCTTTGATAAGAAAGTCTGCTGTCCTTGTCCTCCTACGAAAGGAGAGGTTTTCTTTCAAAATTTCTGTATTGACAGAAGCCAAATTTTCTAGTTAGAGGAATAAAAACCAAAACAAAACATGCAGGAAACATGAAATCTCCTTGAGTGAACATGCCCGGCCAGCCCTGCTCTGCACATGCTGCCCTGGGACTGCGCCTCTCTCCAGAGGGTTAGTTGTTACTCTTCATGGGGAGGGCAAACAAAGACACTGGATAGGAGCCAGATCCAGGGGGGACTTTTCCTCCAATCTTTTTTTGATTGTTTGTTTTTAGTTTCCTTGAGGATTCTTTTTTGTTTTGTTTTGGTTGTGTACAAATTGAATAAGAAATGATTGAAATATTTATTTAATATGTGCATTAAAAAAATTGTATTAGTCTAATTGAGCTTGATGTTTTGCGGGGGGGGGGGGGGGGGGGGGGGTGGCGGGGCTGGGGCTGGAGAGGCAGGTTGGAGAGGGACAAAGAAGGACCATGAAGTGCAGGATGGGGCTGAGGCTGCTGCTTGGTGTGAGTCCCCTCCCAAGGGAGCAGATGTGTAAAGAAGGATGCCCTCAGATCTTGGACTAGATGAGTCTTACAGAAATCATGGTTTTCCTTGCTGAAAATTCCAGGTTTAATGGGCAGATGCCACCTCCTTGCCCTGTGGAGACAGGACTAGTGCAGGCTGGACCTGAGACATAGTGCAATGGAGCCTTGACCACTGGTTTTAAGCATGGGATGAGGTTTTCCAAGACAGAAAGCCAGTATCTGCTCTCCTCTGGTCTAGATGAGCTTGGTGTCTGTGTAAAACAGGTTGTTGGGTCCCCTCCTCTGGTAGACACTCAGCCCTGCCAAGGTATCGGGTCCTGCTCACAGGAACTGTCAGGTGATTCAGATACGGAGTTGTCTGAGATGTGGAATTAAATTGTTATACGTGCTTAAAAAGAATAATTGCAGAAATGGAGCAACCTAGCGAGGTGAGAGTCTTGCAATCGTTGGTGCCAGCCCTGTTGGTGCTGCCATCCTCATGGCATCCCTGTGACACCTCTCAGGGTGTTGCTTGTCTGCAGGGTGCGAGGATGAGCCATCCCCTGGCTGATGCTGCAGACTGGGATGAGCTGTCGATGTATGTCATTAATTTTAAGAGGGAAACCCAGGGGCTGGGTGCTTGGCCACGCTCTGCATCTGAGCATCGGGGCTGTGTGCGTTTGCCCGGCTGTCCCAGGAGGGACTCAAGGACCACAGAAGCCAGGAGCCGACAGTGCTGGGGCAAGCCCTTGTTGTGGTTTCCAGACTACAGGAACTAAAAGTGAATGGCTCCCGGCCTTTCCCCAGGCGGAGATGGTGTTTGATAGTCCTTAATGGGTGCTTTTCTTTCATTAATTTGGCTAATTGCTTTTCCTAATGGCTTTGTGAACCTGAGTGAACTGGTGCCGGGTTGCTGCTCCAGGTGAGGGTAGCAGAGGGGCAGGACTGGCTCCATGCAGGTCAGCAGATGTCTTCTCCCTTGTTTTCTGTCCTCCGGGACAGCGATGGCAGGGAAGGGCATGGCATGAGTGCTCAGCCTCCACTAAGGCTGTTCCCCCATCCCTGTCACCCTGGGGTGAAGCCAAAGGCTGGAGCAGGGGACACCCAGCACCCTGGGGGGGTTGAGCCGGGGACGAACAACCCCTGTGTCCCCGCACGGCTCTGTACCACACGCCATCCCCAACTCCTGCCATCTGCTCTGCTGCAGCCTGCCTTTGTGAAAGGCGCCCAGGCCTGGCCCCTGGGAGGGACCCGCTGCTTTCCCAGCTCGCTCGGTCTGAGCTTAGTTTCAGTGAAGGGCTTTTGGGTGGCCATGCTGCCTAGACGTGCTACAGCTTGGGGCTTTGTTTATTGCTAGAATTTATCCAGCTTCAGCTTCCAGCCAGCAAATGTTTTGCTTTTGATTGGAAGGTTAAAGAGCCCACTACTAGTTAGTTAATGAGTAAGTGAATTAATTAATGGCTTCTCATACCTGGTCTCTGCACTGATACTGCTTAGTCCCTGGCTTGGCTAGAGCAGCTCACACTCTTCCCGGTGATTTGGATCCTGCAGGCCCTGAGCACATGGTCTTCCAGGGCTGGTAGCTCCCATCACCCATGCAGGGAGATGGAGATGGTCCCTGCTGTTCCTCCAGGGATGCAGAAACCCTGGCTGCTGGTTGAACATGCAGGGTCAATTTTCAGCTGAGGGATCTGGGACTTTTCCCTCCTTCATAGATGGAGGCGCTCCAGATGCAGAGCTCCAGGACATGGTCTAGTAGGCATGGTGGTGTTAGGTTGAGGGTTGGACTTGATGATCTCAGAGGTCCTTTCCAACCTTAGGGATCCTGTGATTCTATGATTCATCATCAGTGGGTGTGTAGACCAGGCTTGAGAATCACAGCCACCCAAAGGCCATGGGGACTGTGGGACACTGAGTTGAGGCTCAACCCAGGAGAGTGCTGGAGACCGAGGTTTGGAGATGGGTGTTCGCTTCCATCAGCTCATACTATCAGCATGGGTGTTTTGGGCAGAAACCCCTGCTCTGAGCTGGCAAAGCCCTTGTGAATGGGATGTGTTTGTCCCTGGTGGCACCACTCCCAGTGTCACCCTGTGGTCACCTTGCTGCTACCAGCTGGCAGGAGGGAGGTGGCAGATGAAGCAGGAAAGGAGCTGTACTGTCCTGGCTGTTGGCACAAGGCTGACTGCCCTGTCCTGAGCTCCGAGCGGTGGGGCACGCGTGTCCCTGCTTGTACAGGACTTTGCTGCATGATGCTGTCTGGACACAGCAGCAAGGCTGGAGCTGAGCAAAGTTTGGAGAGCCTGCCTCGTGAGACAAGAGCAGGAAGCCTGGCTGGCCAATGTGGGGCAAGAAGTAAATGTGGGGCAGATGCACCAGGGCAACACCAGGCAGGGAGAAGAGCTGTTTTCAGGTTAAATGGGGCTATAGCAGAGAAACAGCAGATGGGCAGGGACAAACTGAAGTGGCAAGAAAAACGTTCCATGCTCTCCGAGCAGGGGCTGTATCAGGGCTTGATCCACCAAGCCCCAAACGCTTTGGCACATGTTCTCTCCACTTCCACCCTCTCTCTCGCTTTACAGACGCTGCTGGTCTTCATTTTAGGGCCAACCTGTGACAACTTTTCTACAAGGTTTGCTCATGGAAGGGTCCCCACTGAGCGGGGTGGGCTGCATGATGCTCTGGCAGCGTTGGGGCTCGCCCAGGCCTCCTTTGGCATGCCCCAGCTTGGGAAGAGGGACTGGGGTGTTTGTTTATTGCATCAGGCTCAGCTTTCAAACATCTCCCTGCCATCCCCCTCCCCCTCCTTTAATTAATTCTGGGTAAGAAGTCCTGGCTTTATTGTGCCATGGAGCTGAGGGCTCCCTGTGGGAAAAGTCACACCTTCTGAACAGCTTCTGATACCATGCAAATGAAGGACAAGTCCAGGAAACGCTTTCATCTCAGACCTGTCCAGCCCCCTGCCCATTAATTACACACATTTCATTTGTGTGAGAGCAATTCCTCTCGGGGAGGGGGCGGGGGAAGGCCGCAGCTTGTGGATCATCTCAGCCCTGCTCTCTAACGACCCCTCCTTGGAAGGGGGTTTATAGCCAGAAACAGGGATGCTCAGTGGGGGATCCCATATTTCTGCTCTCACACAGTCACTCCAAAGCAAAGTGCCTAGTTGGTGGGACACGTCAGGCTCAGCACTGCCCCACACCCTGCTTGGTGCCAGTAAGCCCAATCTGGGAATCCAAGTGCTGCAGAAGCACTCTGGAAGGAAGCATCAGATGGAGCACAAGCTCAGTGCTCTCCCAAGGGAGTGACTCTCCAGAGCCAGGAGCTCATGAGATGGGTAGCTTTGGGCAGGGTGGCCACAGAGTGAGTCCCACACAGGGAAACAGCTTCCCATGTTACTACTGAAATGCCTGTTTAAGGGACTGCATCACGCTGTGACAGTGTGCAAAGTCTTGGCCATGTGTGGACCCGACCCAGCCTTCCTGTTGAGCCTTGGTCTCTCTCATTGTTCTGGGGCCGATGGGGAGAGCCAGCTCCAGATCCTGGAGAAGGCACAGAGTGAGGTTGTGGAGTACAGTGGGTTTTCACAGCCCGTTTCCTGGCCATGATAATAACATTTAGCACTTCTCTAGCACCTGGGGTGCTCCAAGCACCTACACATCTGCCCCTCATTACCACCCTGTTTCCCATCTGCAGTGTCTCTGCCCCCTCCCCATGCATGCCTGCAGCAGTAACAGCTCTCCCCTAGAAATGGGGTCACCCCCAAATTTCCTTTTGGAAATCTCCTTCAGGACAGGGTTGCAGGGACCTGCAGCCACATTCTGCTTTGGGTTTGGGGCCAGAGGCTGCCCTCCAGGACTGGGGTTAAGCAGTTTGGAGTGGCTGCTGTGGCTTTGCTGCAGAAGACCTTTAATGGCCAAGTTTGCTGTTTTCCCTCCTCCTGCACTGAGGAGACATAATCTGTGTCCTCTAGTGTGATGACACGTGGGTCTGGGGACATGTGGCATCTGTGGCTTGGTGCATCAGGGAACCTCTTGGCAGATGTTGGAGGGATATTTGGAACTTAGTTCGTGGGGATCTGCAGCCTTTCTGGGTCGAAGTCAACATGAAAGTGGTGCTGGGCTCCAGCAAAGCTGCTGGCCCACCCACTGGTCCTGTGCCATGTCAGCCAGAGGGTGAGAGGGGACTCACGTGTGGATGGACTGAAGATTACAGCCATTACTCCAGATTACCTGATTAATGCCCTAGGCTACTCTGTGATGAAGCACACTTTAAATGTGCTGTACTGGGACCAGACTGGATGCTCTTGGGCTTCATGTGACTTACAGTGTCTCTCCTATGTTTACAGTGGCTATTGCAGCAGATCCCTCCAAGGCTGTCAGATGTGATGACCAAGATGCAATCTGTGGTTGCAAAGTCCTAGCTCAGAGGCTGAGGGAGCCCTGGCTGTGTTGGGAGGAACCACTCCAGCCATGCCCAGGTATTACCACTTTGCTAAGCTTGTGCTGCCGGTCGTTTTGGACTGGAAACAGAAGGCTGTCAGAGCTTCCTCAGTTCAGCGGGGGCCTGATCTGTGCCCCTGCTCCCACTTGAGTCCCCTGTTCAGCTGTGGAGTAACCCCTTTCAGCCATGGCACTGCGAAGGGTCCCTGCTTCCTGGGATGGCCTCTCCTGCCAATATGGCAAATAGTTGCTTAATTTTAATTTTTTTTCTCTTAAAGCTTTTATAGCAGAAGCAGGAATCACGGCCTCACTCTTGCTGTGAATATTTTGCCAACTCTTTCCACTGTAACAGCACATCCTGGTGGGTGGAGTCTCTTAGGAGCTGCTCATAGAGTAAATGGCAGCCCTTACCCCAAAGACATGCTGGTTTGTACTGTCGGCTGTAGCAGGTGGCACAAGCCAGCATGACAGACCTCACCACCCTCATGGGTTTGGTCACTACCACAGCAAAGAAGAGTCCCAAGAAGGGATTTGAGGAAGGACTGGAAGATGTCCCTGTGGAATTTCATAGTAAACATGAAGAAAAACTCCAACTGCAACATCCCTCAAAAAATAAAAAAAAGCTGCTGGAGTAGCTGAAATGCTGGATGATGAAACCCAGGCTGTACACTGATTTGGGGTTGGACTAGATGATCTTTCAAGGTCCCTTCCAACCTCTAATATTGCGTGATGTTCTGTGAAAACTTTGACTGCTGAGATGTGAAATGGGACCTTGTGTCCTGGCTGTACTTGTGCGCTCAGGCCCCAGGACGTGGCTGTGCTCCCCATCGCCCGTGAGAAGCAGATGCCCAGCTGGGAGCCGGTCCTTTGGCAATGGCCTGCGAATTTCCCCTGGCTCTGTTAATTGCTGCCTGGCTGCTAGTTACAACTCCAAGTCAATTGCTGGGAGTGTTGGGCACTGCAAAACAACCCCTTGAAATCAGTTCTTAGCCCAATTAACAACCAGTTTGGCTTCAGTTCAGGCTGTTAACCATCAAACAGTTAACTGCTGGTAATGATTGATTTCTCAACAGTTGGGGCTGCAGTAGAGGAGCCAACCTGCTTCACAAAATGCCATTAAATCCAAGACTTTGTGAACGCATCTGGCTCAGACAAACATTCAAGCTACCCACACCAGTAGAGCAGGCAAGGTGGTGGCCAGGATTTCTGCCCACTCTGATTAAAGCATAGGTCATCTGGGTTAGGATGAACTGGCAGCCAGTGGGCCGGTGCTGCCACCACACCGTGCTCAAGGAAGCAGCCACCACTGTTGGTAGAGCAACCACTCACACTTGTGGAGCATCACAACGTTCAAAGACCCCGTGGATGGGAGCTGCTTGGTGTCCAGCTTTCTTCCCTAGTTACAGTTCCAGCCAGCAAACCTGCAAAGATTAGTTTGTCTATTTTGGATGTTCAGTTCGTTCCACAAATCACCTGGGCCATTTCCATGTGCACAACCAGCCGGCAGCTTGTATGGGAAGAGCGGTTCCCATCAGCATTTGGAAGCCTAGGCACACCTCCAGAGCAGCCTGGGACGCTGGCCCGTGTGTGCTGGTAGGCAACGCAGACTCACCTGCAGGGGTGAGTAACTCTGTGAAATCCCTGGAATACTCTTTGAGTCCCAAGGTTCAGGCAGGGTTTTGTATAAGATTACTGGTCAGGTCTCCATCCATTTCCCTCTGGTGTTTCAGGCCCTGGTTCTCCCCTGTGCACTGGCAGGTTGGTTAGAACACACTGCTGATGCTACATCAAGGGCTTTTTCCCCCGGGATATTTTCCTCCTGATCAAAGTGGCCGATTCAGGCTGTAGCACGTACGGGGGGGAGCGAGACAGCCACCTGTTAGGGAAAGACTTTGAAAACGCAGAGGATGCGCTGCAGAGGTTGAAGTGTAACTCCAATGGTGCTGGGTAGCAGGCTGGTGCGGGGCAAGGAGGGACTACCTTGGCATGCAATGCCGTGGTCCTTGTGCTTTTGAGGGCACTCAGGGACCTGTGGTCCTGTCAGGGCCTTGGCACTGCAGCCTGAGCTCCGTTTCGGAAGCTGGGTCCCAGTGCCTTTCAGCAGGACATGGGCACCTGAGACCCATGTAGATCTTTGAGATCTTCCCACAAGGTTCCTCCAAATGCAAACCTGTTTCCCCTTGATGCCATGTTTTTGTTGTCCTTTAACAGGGGGTAAAATCATCCCACATTGCCACCAGTACATACCGCGGCATGGCAGGTATTTCCTGTAATTAGCTGTATTAGATATTCCTTGTGCTAACAGAACAAAGTTGCTTATTTCATCAAATACCTGCTGAAAGTTGCTCTGCTCTCTCCCCACCAGTGTTACCTTGCCAGCCTTACTGAGGAGCAGCAGGGGGGGGGCGGGTTGCAGCTCGGACTCCCCCTGTGCTGGGCAGTGCATGTGCAGCGAGCTTCTGTATCCCAGGGGCTGGTCAGGGCTTCTCCCTCTGGGCTGCAGAAGGAGAACCTCATTCTCACAAAAGGGAAAACGAGAAGTTTGAGGTGAGCAGAAGACCTGACAACCCAGTTTTCCTACTCCTGGGATCTGTGAGCAAATGCCTGTGTATTTAACTGGGCTGAATACGGCAATCCTGGTCCGTGCATCTTCCGAGTGTCTCATTCCCCCTCAGCTGTTGCTAAATGCATCCTTGCAGGAGGTGGTGATGGGTGCCCCTCACCTGCTGGAGCCGGCTGAGCTCGGACTGCTCAGACTTTTCCTAACAGAGAAGGTCAGTTATAAACAGAAACGGCTGGTTTTGGTGGGGGCTTTTTTTAGACATCAAAAATGCTCCATCATCATCCGGCTGGCTTAGCTTTCAGCAGCCAGTGCAAATGGAGCCAAACCCTCAGCAGAGAATTCAGCAAGAGAAGCAGCACAGACTTTCCAGGGCTATTTCGCCAAAGTCTCACATCCCCGTTTCTCCTTATACTTTGTGCCACAGCAACCGATGCTGTTCTGGGCTCTGCGCAGACACAGGGTGAGCCCTGAGGAGCTCCCAGCTGGAGCTGAAAGCAAATGGCATAGCCCCATTTTAGAGAAGGAGTGGTGGGATCGGCGCACAGAAAGACCGAGATCTGAAAGAAATCCTGGCAGAGCCGTGAATCAGCCGAATCAATCTGCAAGAGGCCAAGAAAAGGTATGGAAGTGGTCCAGTGGGGGAAGCAATGTATATATGCAATAATCTGAGCTATAAATGAAGTACAAAACCACAAAACTGATCTTTCTTCTAAACCTCATGTCTGATTCCCCAACTTTGACTGAAGGTTGGACTCTGTCCTGTATCCTGACCGGAAGGAACCCGCTTTTGTACACGAGCAGATTTCAAGGACATGGAGATTATTCTGGATGCCGGTCCCAGTCTTCAGCAATACTCAAATGAGAGGATCCTCTGAGTGCCTTCTGAGTCAAAGCCATAGTTCCCATTTAAGGAAAAGGAAGGAAGGAAGGATATCCTGCAGGGACTCCATAGTTCAGTATTATTTGGTATTTTTGGTTTAAAATTGCCTAAGTCGTGGCACTCGATCTCACCCTCTTCTCTTCCAGCTTACAGTGCCATCCAACCTGACCAAACTTCTGCAGGCACTGCAAGTGGGTTTTTCAGGTCTCTCCAAGCTCTTGTAGGGATTTTTTTTTAAGCTGATTCCCATCTGTCAATATCTCTTGTGAAGTGTGGCCAAGTGTTTTGGCCGCAGCATCTGGCGATGGAGTCCGGTGTTGGCTTGCTTGGGTCCAGGATCTTGGGAGGAGGAATGATGCAGTGACCACCCACTGGAGTGATGTCTCTCTGCTCAGGGCTGGTGTTTTCCAAGTGGTTCTTGCAGGGACTTGCAGGGCAACTGAAGCTGACTGTGGAGCTGTAACCCTCATTCAGCTGGGACCACTGTAACTCCAGCCTGTTTTGAAGACAAGAGGTATGGATGATCCTTGCAGGAGGTGCAACTAAAGCATGGTTACAGTTTCCTGGCCCTTGTTTCCTGCTGCAAAGACTATGGCACATCTCTAAAGCAAAGGTAGCATTTATTTTATAACGAATCCTGAAATCCTGACTCTCATGCTTGCCCAGGAGGGCTCCATCTCTAGTCATTCAAATATTCAGTTGATGAAGTCTGAGCTATTTTTGCTCTCAGTTGCGATGGGTAAAGCCACAGTTGTTCCTCTGACTTCACTAAAATCGCTCTGGGTAAGTTCAGATGTGAGTAGATGTTGGTTTGACCTAATTATCCTCAATGCCCACATCTGCAATTCTCCTACACTGAGCCAGCACAGTGACAGCAGTGAGAGCAGAGGTTTTCAATGTACCCAAAGCCTTTGGCAGAATCTGTGTTTCAAGAGCTAGTCGCTGCCCCACATGCCCCCACAGCACTTGCCGAGGAGTGACAGAAAGATGGAGGAGGCACAACTGGGCAGGGAGAGGAAAGGTGCTGTGCAAACTGCAAATTCCCAAGGCTACGGCTGCGGCTTGTGGCCGTACGTGCAGCACCTGCCGCACTGACCCAAATCCCACCGCTAGCACCATCTGGTTAATTATAAGAAAAGCTCTTTCCTATTAATTCCTGCTGACTGGTAAAGGGGCATCCCCAACCCCTAAAGGACTGGGGCGGACCGAGAGGGCAGAGCGGTGGTTGCTGACACATGCTAAGCCTTTGCAGCCTCCATTGTGGGGCCCAGAGAAGTGTCCACACTTCACTCCCTCTCAGAGCGATCATTCCGAGGAGCCGAGGGTTTCACCACCTCTCCCCGCAGAGCCGTGGGTTCACCATGCACTTGACACCAGCGCAGGGGGACGACTTGCACTTGACGACTGTCTCCACCACAGCAGCTGCCTGTCCTCCACCAGCGCTTTCCTCCAGCCGTCTCGCAAGAAGAAGATATACCGTTTCCAGCACAAGGCTGAACACCAGGGTGGTGCATTGTGACGTGGAAGTGGCCTCCCCATGGGCCATGCTGCCAGCTGGTACGGTGGGACGGGGGAGCCCTCAGGCCACTATGGTCCCAGGCACTCTGGTCACCAGCCAGGGGTCCCCAAATCAAGCCTAGGACTCCCTGGGGGAGCCAGCTTACCTTTAGCATCGGTGAGGATGAGAAACTTCCCTACAGGGAACAGAGAATCACAGCTGAGGTTTTGCCGTGATGGCAAGGCTCCATGAGCTGGGATTTTGGACAAACCCTCAGTGCTGTGATGTGGGATCACCATACATGTGATGAGGATGGGGCATTTCTTTTGTATTTGTTTCCTATGGCGTGGAAGGCTTTCCGGGTGATGTGAGCAAAGGGACAAAGAGTGGAGGGCCCAAAGCAGGCCGGAGCGTGGGTAAGTCACAGCTGGAAAGGCAGAGGAAGGCAGCGGAGCCCTCTGTGCTGGGCAGCCAGGCTCACCAGCGCACAGGGGAGGAGGGGCTGTGGGTCCCACCCCTGCTCCCTGAAATACATTCCCTGGGAATGAATGTCTGTGGGGAGGAGAGGGAAGCCAGGCTGCCTGTGAAGTACATGGGCTTTCAGTCCTCCTGTCACCCTGAGGGCACCCAGGGTTGACAAATGTGCAGCCTTTCCTATTAAGACCAAGAGAACCCCTAATGGGCTGCTTCAGGGGACACGGGCAGTTATTTCATGGCTAGTGCGCTGGGTAGCACCCACTGCTCGCAGCTCCTTTGCTGCCTGCTCCACCCCAGAGCTGGGCACACCCCATGGCACGGCGAGCCGGGCTCACCTGGCTGTAACCTGTCCTGATGTATGGTCCAGAGGAGCTCTGCTGACTTCTGGTGGGAGATGTTGGACACCAAGCTCAGACTCTGCTCCGCCGTGTGGGCAGCATTGCAGGTACTGTGCACCAAAACCATCAGTACTTACAGGTCTGGCCTCCCTGGTTGTAGTCCATGCAGGAAAGCCCTGTGTGCTGACTTATTCCCAAGCTGGTTATGCATGGAATACACGCTGGGGCTGTTGTCATCTGAAGCAGGCTCAGAGCTGTTATTTGAAGCAGGGCGCCTGGGAAGTGGCCAAAGTACGAAAAGCCACACGCAGCCCAAAGAACGGTCAGCCAGGCTAAAGGTAGGTGGGGTGTCGGTGGGGCATGAAATGCTCAGGATGGGGAAGAGGAGAGTTGTCAATGTAGTATGGAGCCCTCATCCCCAGAAACCTTCCTGTGTTGCTGCTTGCTCTGATTTAAACCTATAGCTGGTCCCTGTGGAGGTAGCAACTCTGAAGCTGTCTGCTGCTATATTGTTTCAGGGACTCACGTTGTGAGGAAGCAAATCTTTCCCCATCAGAGCAGTGAATTTCTGCCTCTGCCAACAGCCTACACAGAGAAGGCTCCGTCCTAGAGAAGACTGGACATAGCGGGGTGAGTGTCAGGATGCTGCAGGACACTACTGTGGACTCAGCTGCAAGCTGGATTCCCAAATCACTGGTGAGAGCTGTCATTGCTCCCATGGAAGGTAACAGGTCTCCTCGAGTTATTTGGTCTGTGTTGAGCTGCTAGGGAAATGTCTGACCTTCCTTGAAACTAGAGCACCCAGAGCAGCCTGCTTACCCTCAGCAGTGATCTCTGGGCAGGAAGCACAGACGTGAGCGATGAAGGCAGCAGCTTTGCTGAGGAAATGCATTTAATCCGATCTACGCTGCAGTTTTTGTTGGAGAAAAACGTTGATGCAGTAACATTCTGTACAGTAACTAGGGGTGGATTAAAGGTCATAGAGATAATGTAGCGTGCTGAATCCATAGGCAGCAGATGGGATGAGTCCTAGAGCCACTGGGGAAGTCTCCCTGAAGTGTCTTCTCTGCAGCTTTGTCCATTCTATTCGAGGACTAGGTTTGCTTTTCTTTCCTAGAAGGTTTCACTCCTGCCTGGACTGTTTTCCCTGACCTTAAGCCCACATTCCCCTTTTCTTGGTTTATCCCAGCCGCCCCAGTTAATGCACTTCTTCACCATGCTAACTGATTTTGCTCAGAGATGTTACACCTCTGCACCCTGGGAATGCTTGGCTAGCAGGTCTGCACCTGAATCTTTCCCCAGTGCTTTAAATTATGGGGTGGCAGCTTAGCATGTTATAGGTGGAGTAGGGAAGTGCCTTCTACTCACGATGCAGCAATGTCTGTGCAGACACAGCCCCCCAAGAAGCAGCTTTCTGTGCGTACAACTGGGTCTTGCTGCAGAGCACGGGAGGGTGAGGAGAGGGTCTCCCCAGTGTGCTGCAACTTTTGTGGTCATCTGAGGTTGATGCAAAAAGTTTCCGGTGGTGGAGAGCAGGGCTGTGGCAGAAGCATTTTAAAGGGCTGTTCTCAGAGGGGTTAAATCCAGCGTTGTGGTGTGGGAACACATTTGTCTCAGTGGACAGAGGAGAGGGCCACACGTTTCAGCTTGTGACACGTAACAACTGGTCGACCACCTGAGCTTCTCTTGCCCCCTGTGTAAAACAGAGATGGTGCCAAATCACTTCACAGGTCACTGGAAGTTTAATGCAAGTTTCCCAGAGGTTTTGGAGCATGCAGTGAAGGATGCTGCAGCGTGAAGCATTGCTGTTTATTCCACCGTTATCACCCAGTGGAGAAAAATGCAGGGTTCATCATGACATCTCCTGAAATGTCATGGGAAAAAAAAAAGCCAAAAGCCCAGCAGTGAATTAACCCTGCCCTGCAGACAGACCCCCCCCAGTATTTTGTGCTGTGTCCCAGCAGAGGGAGCCCGAGTTTATTAACAAATCCCGATCCCGGAGATAGCCGCTATCAAGGTGGTACCAAAGCGCGGGCAGGATGCTTGCCGGGGGAGGAAGGCTGCAGAAGGTGGACGGGGGTCTAGCGGTGATACTGACAGCAGGGCTGTGTTTCCAACCAGGGAAGCAAGCTAATGCTTCGCCAGGAGGCCCTGCAAGTAACTCTACTCCTGGGACACTGCAACTATGTCAAGAGATGGATGGCCTGCGAGAGCCAGTGGCCGTACTCATTGCATAGGGAAAAATGTTGCACGGGGAGATGCAGCAGAGCCATGCTAAGATGGATGCGCTGAGTTTAATTTGCTGCAGAGACTTCCTCCAAGGCAGTCAGTGACCTGTGTGCCTGCATTTGTACTGGACCGGCCAGTCTTAATCCTGTCACACAGACAGTTCTCCCAATAGCATTCAAAACGGCCGGTCACTGCGGTGCCAGACCCATAGCTGTTTGCCATCTCCTGCCTGGCTCTGATCCCGTTCTGGCTGCACGGCAATGCTCCACAGCCACTGCACACACAGGACTGTGGGTCGGACCCACAGCTGCCTAAACCTAACGGGACCTTTTGCACTGATTTCCCTGGGTTTTGGGGGCTCGGTGTTAGCGCACAGAGGGCTCCGTTCAGGGAAGCAGGAGCAGTTTTAGTGAATAGCCTTCTCGGAGCTCGCAGAACTGCCTTCTCTGCTGATAATATGAGATGAAACGTCTGCGTGTTCTGTCTTAGAGCCAGTAGTTGCACTGATGCCGTGGGTGCATACATGGGTACAAGATTATTTGGGAGAGGGAAGGTTGTGAGACTGGGATGCAGGAGGGTCACAGATCATTTTAGGCCAAATTCAAATCAATGCACAGCCCCTCGTTAGCCTGAGCAAGCTTGACCAAGCCCAGAGATACTTGTTTTAGACACTGAATACCAAACCGGGATGTTTCAAGGCACGGGGATGGGAAGGCAAACGACACGGGCTACACTCTGCAGAAAGGAGCAGACTTACATTTTCCGAGGCAACTTTTGAAGAGAAGGTTAAATTTCTCCAAGATAAGGAGAGTTGCAGCAAGCTGGAATGCATCACAACCCCCCCCCTCCCCAGCTCGTCCTACGATAACAGCTGTTGTGTTGGAAACCTAATGCTGATGAAAGAGTTAAAGGCTGGTTGATGGGCAATATCGGTGACACACCTCTGAATTGAGCATACTCCTGGAGTGAGACTGCGGACTGGTGTTACTCAATGAATAGAGGCCACTCCAAGGGAGTTTTTCCTTGAATAGAATGGGGTCAGGGAGCCGCTTTGGGGAACAATGGTTGCCACCGGCTAGCTGAATTTCTTACAATCACACACCATACCCCCTGATCAAATAGCTCCTTTGTCAGTCTGATATAAAAACATGTCATACAATGATGATCTGGAAGAATGACAAGAGCTGGCCTTTCAAAGAGATCAGAAGGGCTTGTTTTGCACAAAAAGAGCCCCCATCAGAGTCAAGACAGAAAAAAAATGGAGAATAAAAGGAGGTGAATGGAAACAAACAGCAATAACAACAACAACAGAAAAGAGGGCAAGTTGGAAACTTGGGTCTGGCTTGTTTCACAGCATCCCATGGCCACAGCAGCGCAGCACGGTCGAGTTGAACCTCTTTTGGTATGGACGTGGATGTCAGATTGTGCTGCCATTGGATTCCCATTGTCATTCTGCACTGGGACAGAAGAAATTGCTGGATGGGAAAAGGTCACTTGGCCCAACGAATCATCTGCCCCCCCTGAAAATGTCTCAACACCATCTCTCTGCTTTCTCACTGTAGTTCTCCCCTCTGCCTTTCTAACACAATGTTCATTTGCTGCCTTTACGCTCCCGTACAAAGTTCAGATTGCTCAGAAGGCTATTCCTGTCCATCTGCTCATATGAGCAGGAAAATGCCTCTATTCTCCCCAATTCCCTTGTTAATGTTCATATTTTTTGGTTTCTTGGAGTGTGTACCCTGTTTTCAACCCTCTTCCCAGGATTTTCAGGGACATAATTGAAAGTCTGGATGGAGACAGTTTTTCCCCAAAGAATGTTTTAAGATGTGCAGGGAACTGGATCCCTCTGGGCTACTTCCAGGGAAGCTGCATTCCTACGGTATCTATTGCAGGAGTTCCAAGAGATGGCATTTACACACAATCATGACAATTATTTGCAAGCTAGAAAGGTTCAGCAGTCCTGGAAGTGGGCAACTAGAGCTGCCAGACAGTTTCAGCACCTACAAGTGTTTGAAAGAGCTTCAGACTTTAATCTTGTATCATATAAAATAAGAAGTCAGAACAGCCAGAAGAAATCGGCATGTAAGAGACTGAGCTCTTGGGAAACTGCTCCTGAAAATACACCCACAACAAAGACAATACACAGAAGCTTTGCCCCACGTTTGAATTTTTAAACTTTTTTTTCCTCTTCTTATCACAGCCTTGTTTTTCTCAAAAAGAAAAAAAACCCAAAACCACCACAGTGCTAAAGCTTCCAGGAGACTGTTATGTTTGTATGATTAAGGATGCTGTTCAGGAGGTGCCTCGCAGCAGAGATAACTAACCCTAGCCACTTTCATTTATACTCCAAGACAAATATCTAGTATCACGTAGGATTTCGTCATTGCACGATATTTTATTTGACCTTTTCTGCAATTTTGTATAGAATGTGTTATACTGAGTGTCACTCAGCATACATTCATTTATAGAAAAAATACTTGGTAAACTGTGTTTACACAATACACTGCTCATTAAAAACAGAGGTTGTTTATAAACACACAACATTTGATCCACATAAACCAAACAAAATTGTTACTGACCTGAATGGCTGAGCTTTTTGATTCCTTTACCTAAAAGTCTGTATTGCACAAAATTAGGGTTATAATTAATCACCTCTTCTCCTGAAACATAGCTCTGAAAAGCTGTGCAGCTGGTTGAAAATAATTAGGCCACATTCTGAGTATGGCCGAAATAAAGACACTTAGAAGCTACCGGTTACAAATCCCCGCTAGTTTATGTTGCAAGGCCATTACCAGATCCTGCCAGGGTATTTGAGATGGTAGAGGAAAACCAGCCCGTGGTGTGTGGTGCTGGTTGTGAAATGATTCGGAATTGTAGTATTAAAGCCAGCGCCACAGCAAAGTAGTGCAAAAGGCCGGGGAGTCACAGCGCGGGTAGTGCTGAGTCTGAAGCTAGATGCCAAAAATAGTATTTAGGCACCTAAACAAAATGCCATTTCCAGTGGTGTTGAGCACCCAACAGCTCTGCTTGACTTTCACAGATACTCAGCAGGCAGTGACAGACAGACACCTGACTTTGAGTTTATCGATCTGGAAGGCAGGTTTTCCTTCAACGGCTTGTATTAGGGTTGCTCCAGCCCCCAGCTGGAAACCGCAGGTAGCACAGCAGGTGACAATTCAGTTCTTAAACGGGATGTACCCCCACACCGGACTGGGTGATGGGTGACATGACCTGAACTGAACGCCTTGTAAGTGGGTTTCTGCAGTGCCAATTTGGTCTAGGTGTTGTTAAAGCATATTACAGCCTCGCAATTTTGTGGTTGGGGCTACGCGAGAAGCAGCTCTTGGTATGCCATTATCTTCTGGCTGGACTTCCCCAGTCCAGTCTGACAGAGCGGATGCGGATGATATTTAGGACAAGCTATAAAATCCCTCCCTGGGTCTCAGGCCTGCTGGGTGGTGGTGATAACCTGCGACTTTGCAACACCTTTATTTTTCTGGCTTAAGCTGTTTTGCAGCGGGGGTGTTTGGCTTTCACTGGACAGTTCTGTTTTGTGGTTGGTTACTGGGTTTTCTTTATTATGGATAGGCCAGGTGGGTAATTTTTGTGTTGTCTTTGGGTGATACCCTGTTCCCATGTAAAGCAGCATAATTCTGTTAAATGCAGTGAAACTGTTGTTTTACAGCAACCCCACATCTGGCCTTGAGACCTTGGACAACTCAGGGAAATTAAAAATATGTTAAGAGAACACTAACTGTGTAATTAACTATTCCAAAGATTGGAAAGCATAAAAATCAGGTTGCACCCACCCACCCACCCACCTTAATTCTGTCCCTTTATCAACAGGTGGTATGATGAAAATTGAAGTGACAATTCTGCCTTCTTTGGGCTGCTGGCTCTGCTGTGCTGAATCTCGCCTGTTCAAATTTCCAGTGAACCTTCTTGTATTCTCCTCTGGTTCTTACCCTGCAGTTATAACCTCGGTATTGGGAGCAAGCCTGGAAAATTTCAGAATGAAAACTGAAACCTTCCAAAAGGTAGGAGCAAATAAAAAACAGAGGATATTAATATAGCAACAGCTGGACTTCAGCTTTAATAATGTATATTTTTTAGAGTACGTAGCGTTTCAGATCAGATACAGGTATTTCCGCGTGCTTCTGTTAAACCAAGCCTCTTGCCAATTACACAGTGAGAGGCTGGTACACTACATTAAAATATTAATTCCCAAGCCTCTTTCTTTTGATGGGTCTCCTAAAGATACTTCAAATGGATATGTGAGAACTGATCAAAGATTTTGCAGGCTGTTGCCACTGCTCACTGGGCATTTCAAACCAAAGATGAACCTGACTCCCATGAAAAAGATACTGTGTTTTTACAAGCAATAAAAAACCTCTGGTCACTTGATTGCTATGGGGATGGATATAACTAAACTGGTCTTTCTTAAGGCAGAGAGCACGATCTAAGAGAAACAAAAAAAGACATGGGAGAGGGAGGGAAAGAGCGAGCGACAGAGAGCTGAATTGATTTCAGTCTGTTCAGGTCTAGCTGGAAAACACAATGCAGTGAAACGGTCCCTTAGTCGGCAAGCTTCTTTTCCTAGGTTTTTCCCATGGTTTGAAGTGGAGAGGGAGGGATGGTATTAGAAAAAGTGTGTGTGTGTGAGAGAGAGAAGGCTATAGGAAAGGCAGAGATGAGAGACATCATTTGGAAGGCTACAAAATAGTCCATTCCTTCTGGGGAGTGGAAAACTTTGATGTCCACGTATCTGACTTTAAAGTGGCAGTGTCAGGTTCGGGCTGAAAGGCCCTGGTATTCAAACCTTTGTTTGTGCCTGCGCTCGGGACTTTGCCTGTGCACACACCTGCACGTCCAAACACCCGCTCGGGCATCCGCACAGCGAACGGGCCTCGCGCTGCAGAGCGGTGATGGAAGATAGGCGAGCAGTTAGCTTCACCGATTGCTTGTGCGGAGGTTCATGCTGAAAAAAAAGCACATTTGTATGTTAGTGTGCATCGAAAGAGACATAAGCAACAGGGAAAAAGTGCGGTGGGCTTCACCCCTTTTGAATAGCTGTTTTCTTCCTGGCTTTACTAATGCTGTTATAAGGCTCAGGGTGTGTTACAAGGCTCGTGACTAGATCGAAACAGATGAAGCAGCACAGTTACAGATAAGGAGAATAATCTATGAGCAGCATTGTGCTTCGTCAGCCATCGCATGAAGTAAATTCAGCTTCGAGAGTCACAGATGATGTCTGTCAGTCAGAAGCCCCTTCTCCTCTGCAGGGTCACGGGCTTCTCGCACAGCCTGGCTGTTTTGTCCTTTGAGATGCATTTCAATATAATGCTACTAATAATTCAGACATACTAACAACGGTAAGTCCACTGCAAGCCTGGAGGAAAAGAGGAAGAATAGGACCAAATTTATCACTCATGACACTCAAGTGATTTCTGGTAAGAGATGTTCCAGAGTGCAAGTGGCTCTTTCTCCTTTCCTCTTCCAAGAGCAGAAAGCTTTGTACTCACGGTGGAGCTGAGAGTGCTCAGGCTCTGCTGGGTAGCAAGCTAATCTCACTGGAATCTGCACCCACAAATTGCACCAGGCACTAACAGGCTGCAAAAGCAGAAAAGGTATTTGAGAATTACACAGTTTCAGATCAAGCCAATGACAGATGTAAAAGTTACTGTGATGGTCTTGGACTGTGAGGTCTTGGTTTCTAGCAAGAATAGAAGCATATGTGCATGGGGTAGCTCGTGGATCCTGATGGGAGACAGACAATGGATCAATTTATGTTCAATTGACAGACCTCCTTTACTGGAGGGGGAGATTTTGACTTGAATCCCTGGAATGTCGGCATTTTCCTTCCCAATACTCATTTTCAGTTTAAATAGATAGAGTGAAAGGCCTATTTTCATGGCAGGTGGGCTAGAGAAGGGAGGTTTTAATGACTCTTTATTCTTGGATTTATAATCTGACACGCTGTACGCACATGTGTTTGTCACAAAACTGTGTGAGGTGCCCACCACCCATCCATGCATTGTCCAGCAGATGTTAAAGCCATCAAGTGTGTTTGCTTCCAGTTCCAAAGGAAAACATTCTCTATTTTGGGATGTGAGATTTTTTTTTTTTTAAACTGATCTAAACAAACAAACAAAAATAGTCTTGGAGAGGCAGAGCTTACATGATCATAAGAAACCTGTGTAAATGAGGATCTAAGGCCTGTTCCCTGACCCATAAACTGGGTTAGTAATTAGTTGTTCCTGCAGTTTGTTGTTGTCGTCATAAAACCTGAGGTTACACTGAGGACTATTTAAAAATCACGTGCATTAGCAATATGGGATATCTAAATGTATGCTTACTGCAGCGACAGAGCATTACTTGCTCCGCATAACAATACCTGAGAGCTTGTAGTCACAGCAGAGGTCATGTCACGTGAGGTTCTGCTCCAGCATGGAAAGCACAGTGCCTTCCCCAAGGGGTTCACAGCTGAAGGCACCAAACCTACAGATGAAGCTGTTAGGCGGGACCTTGTGCTTGTGTGATGCTCTGTTGCAGGACCAGGACCTACAGTGTATGGACAGGAGGATACCTTACTCTGTATTTTTTATATATATGTGTGCTTCATTAATAAGAGGGTAGAGGGTAAAATTTGCTTTATGGCTTGGCATAAGCTGAATGGAATAGAAATAAAGGCTGTTTCTGGCACCAACCGCCTTCCTGTTGCTGCACTATAATTCTCCTAACTTCCAACTGATGAATTCTGTGCTTCAGTGATGAGACAAAACAGAATTAACCAGCGAGAAATAAAAAACGGCAGCCTCCTGATTGAGAAAGGACTACTAGTGAAATGTTGCCTCTGGCTGTGGGAAGAGAGAAGGAAGCCTAAAACTCTAAGTAATTCTGCAAATTTGTAATTGTTGCAGGTAATTAGGCTCAGTCTTGGTTGCCTGGCCAAGGCAGACCCAAAATTGCTTGTAGGATTAGGTTTGCTCACTTTCCTTGAGCAAATTATTACCTTGTAAGTGATAAGACAGTGGAGCATCCTCCAAGAGCATGGGACCTCTCTGCGCCCATAGGCACATGGTGAGCAAGGACACTGTCAGGCTTGCTCACAGCAGGCAATGAGCATGTAGTAGCTGCATGAAGTAGAAATGTAGGTAGAAGGCAGATGCAAGATATAACAGTATTGTAGTCACTGCTGCACTGAGGATACGCTTACTTTGCTTTATAAACACTCCAAAAAGTTTTGGAACAACCTGTGGAATTAATGAAAACAGAGCTGAAAATCTCTAGAAACAACTTTGTAAGTCTTGATCTTACCCTCTAAGAAGCCAGTGGGTATTTGAATGTTTAGTTCCTCGGGCTCTAAGTATGAAAGGAAAAAGCCCCTAAAATATCTTCATAGGTAGCCCCTATAAAAGAACAAGATTCAAAAGCATTCCTTCAGGAGATCAAGGACGGTCCAGCCTTTGAAGCCTGGAGGATTGGGAAATTTAAAGATCTTTGTGGCAATCATATTGTGCCATTAGAAATCTACCATTTGGAATTGTAAAGCGTTTAAAAGGAACGATTCCAAATTCCACAGCTGTCTGGTGAGTGACAACTTGATGTGGCCTGGGGGGGAGGAAGAAGGTCATTGTTGGGAAAACAGTTAAAATGAACATTTTCTGAGCAGATGCTTTAGATAATACTTTGATAAATGAGGTTAAAAACAAATAAAATATTCTGGGTGACTTCCAGAAAACAACAGGTTAGTAAAACAAACAAACAAAACTCAAAATGCAAAGGCAAGAAACAGGTATATGGCTGGTACTTAGCAAATAATAGAGGATTGTTCAAAATAAAATGAACAATAAACAGAGTCTAAACCAGCAAGACAAGAAATTTTCTGCTGGCTATGGGAGGTGATACTTTTTTTTTTATTGCACTGCAGTTTTGCCAAGCAAGAGCGCTTCTGGAAGGCTCAGCTGTTCATTTTGATACACTAAAATATTTGAGAATCCATTTTTATTGCCTTTTTTTTCCAAACCATTCAAGCAGCTCAGCTGCTGATCAAAATACAAAAGCATCGCATGTGCCCAGCAAGTGGATAATGAAAACGATCCCCTCGGTTTTGCATCTTTGTCAGCAGACTGTAGTGAGAAAAGTAAACAAACAGCATCACTGATGACAAACTGATTTACAGAATTGTTTGTTTTCATAATTTTCAGCATAATTATGACAAAAGGTCCCGATCCTGTGGCTGCTGAGAACCTCGTGGGGATGGCTGCTGGCTGGGTGCCCTTAGCACTCATTAAAAGCTCCTCGTAGATGTGGTTTGGAAGCACACAGAATAGGGTCTGTTGGGATTATTTTTAAGGGAAGTTTTTTTCCTCGCCCTTTAACAGAACCCATACCAAATAGCTTCTAATCCTGATTCTTCTGGCAGACCTTTCATAGGTAAAATCAAATCAATATGTATAATTTGGGATAAAAAGGAGAAAACTTACCCCCAAATTCAGCATAACCTTTTAATTTTATCCTCTTTAATCCTTTGATAATTTTTGTGCTTCTCCTGCAGAAAAGCAATTTTGCTAATCACCTTTGTGCCAATCCCTGCATTCCTGACAATAGCGTGAACAGCTTCCATCAAAGTCTTTGATGTGGGAAAGACACACACACACATATAATCTGAAAACAATTCAGCTCCTTGGTTCTCAATGGTGAGCACTCTTAATAGAGTGCAAGTTCCGTGGAGGTTTCTAATCCTTTCTGCCAAACAGAAGAGACACAGTCAGGTAGCACACCTTATTCAGAAGTTAAAATAACATGTTACTTGCTCTCAGAGAAAATCAAAACAACTCAAGATCAAAACCAGATTCCGCCAACCCTAACAGGATAGACTTTCTACTCAGATAACTCTTGATCTAAGTGTGTAACAAGTAACCTGCTTTAATCCCTCAAAGCGATGGTGTTACAGATAAGTACTGTAGTAGCAGAGGAGGTGTCTTAAGTTTCAGAAACACACAAAAGCATTGGTTGGAAGGAAAAACAAAACAAAGAGCTGTCCACATGATTGTGTCTTTAGCTGGAAAGGTGTGTTTGAGGGCACTGCAAATAATAAAACCCCTTGAAGACAGGAGGGTAAAAAAAAAAGACAGGCAGATACTGAAATGATGTTTCTTCCAAGATGGATTTTATTGATTTACACTGTTAAAGTACAAACTTTACAGGTATAAGCCCCCCAATTTTTAGTTTACAAAGCCTCCAAGCCATGATGCTGGAATGGGTGTGCTCCATCAGCACAGAACCCTACCCCATTTTCTAGAGGTTCAGGGTGATCATGGGCCACAAAAGGATTGGGATCTTTGCCTGTAAGATTTGGGAAGGATAGATTATTGACTTTATGATTATGCTGCACATGAGCACCTGCACTGAGTCCTTTATTAGAGTATGAACAATGTAATAGAAATAATCATGCTGCACATACAGTTTTAGTAATGGTCCAGAATCTTCCTCGGTTCTTGCTCCTGCAGATATGAACATACACACTCACTTCGGCACTGCTGGGAAGACTAGTGCCATTGGGTTCCCAGCCTGTGATGCACAGCTTTGACAGCTCCATGGCAGTCACAGTAGCTGAAACCATGCCTGAGAACAAGTGTATGCAGCTACAGGTCCATTTCTCTTAAAAAAAAACCGCAAAGAAAAGAACAGGTGATATCTATGTTTTGGGCAAAGAACAATTATTGTTACTATGCTGTAAGGCAATTATCCATAATAGATAACAATGCTACATTTAAGAGAAATGTATCATATTTTTTTCTTCATATTACTCTGTGTCCTCTGTCTGGAGCATATATGACCCTCTCCACAATTACTACGTGCAAACAAGTTACGTCTTAGCCAAATATTCCATAGTCGTTTATACCATGGGTCACAGATTGGAGAGCACTGAGGTCTTGCTTCTACAGATGCACTTGTCCACACCTTGGTCCTGCTATCTCAGAGGGTCACACTGTATATGTGACTTTGCACCAAGGCTCCTTCCGGACCGAACTGGGTAGTTTCCTTGGTAAAGTGGCATGGCCATGAACTGGAGATGACTGTGCACTGGAATATGGGGGTCACACAGTGCAGGGAGACATGCATGACATGGATGTTGTCGCCGTAGAGTAACAGAGCCTCAGAACAGAAGGGACCCCTTTCAATGTCTTACTCTGATAATCCGGAGATAGGACTTGCCAGGTCAATTCCTGGTTTAAGTTTTAGTAGTTGTGGTCTAGCCTGTCTCTCTCTCTGAGGAAAAATCCCAACTGGTATTGTCTTTTAAAAAATCCAAAAATGGTGAATATACCATAAATCTTGATAAAGTGTCTCAACAGCTAATTTTCTTCACTACAAAAGGATGCTTTATTTATTAATTTGTTTCCCATCACCTTCTGTCAAGAGATCTTATCTCTTTGTCTGCTAAATAGAAGAGCCTGGTGCTGCCAGGTTTTTCTTCCTGTGTCAGTGCTCATAAGGTATGATCACCTCGCACCTTAACCTTCTCTTCAGAAAGCTAAATAGACTGAGCACTTTGGGTCTCACTATAAAGCACGTTTGACAGTCCTATAATCATTCTTACTGCTCTTCTTTGAAACCCCTCTAGTTTTTCAACATCCTTCTTGAAATATTGGCTGGACAAATTATTTCCAAAGCAGTCACAACAGTCAAAACCAGAGGTAAAAGAACCTCCCGGCTCTTGTTTGTTTCCCAGGACAGCACTAGCCCTTTGGTCACAGCACTGCAGAAGGAGCTCATGTTCAGCTGATTATTCATCTTAATGAAGTCTTTACGGAATTGCAGCTTTGCAGGATAGAGTTACATCCTTTCAGTGTGACCTACATTCTTTGTTCCTAGATGTGAGACTTTATGTTTGGCTTGATTGAAATACTTACAATTTGATTATGCATAAACTTAACGTAAGGTTATGCAGCCACAAGCATCCCTTGCCTCTTGCTTGCTCCACACTTTGCACCTTCTACAAAGCTTTGCTAATAATGTATGTTTCAGATTTTTTTCAGGTTGCTAGTAAAATTAAATAGCATAGGGTCCGTAAGCTGTCTCTGTGGGATCCTACTAGAGAAAGAGCAACTTGATAATAAATCTGTTTTTACGGTAACAATTTAAGATGGAGAAGTCATTCAGCTTTTAATAAGTTTAATGTTTCAGACATTGCTGAAGTCTTTTACAAAAGAGCTAAATTTAATGTCATCAAAAAGATAGTGAGTTGATATAAAACTGCACTCACACCAAGTTTCCATAATCTCATGTTAAGCAAAATTTGTTATATTACCTCCCTTTCGACTTGCTACTTAAGTCCTGTACCAGATGTGCTGTTATTCCACCTGAGCTCAAAGTTAGGCTGAGAAATTTTTAATTACTTGGGCCACCTGATTCACTTATAAATGCTGACAAAACATTTGCTGCCTTCTGGAACTTCCCTGCCTTCCAGGGTGTATTGAAACTTGACGTAAATGGAGCAGACACTTCCTCAGCCAGCAGTTCTGAACCTCTCAGATACAAGGCTTCCAGAGTTGGTGATTTAGTTGTATGAATATTTGCGTGCTTGAAATTACACAGACAAGATGACCTTCTGGAAGAGGACGCAAGTATTGTCTACAGGCCTGCATGCTATGGTAACCTCATTATATGCTGAAATTTATTTTCCTTTTTCACCGTGCAAAAGGAGATGTGGTGAGTAAGTGATACCTGTTCAAAGCATTCTAGGCAGATGATGAACTTCTTACAATTTATCTATATTTTTTTTAATTTTGAGGGAGAAATTTCCCCAAGTATTTCAGGCTTCTGTAGAATGTAAAGCACTGTAAGACAGAATAATACACCACTAGACTAGATTTTCCTGCTCCACTGTCTGTGGAGGGCTGCTTTGTCATTTTGGACCGGAATCCTTCCTCGTTGTCAGTACTCCAGGCTCCTGTGGATGGCAACAATGACTCAGTTATTACGAACTGTTCTTTCGTGGTGGTGTGCTTGTTAGATATGTACACGCACGTGTGAAGTACGCCCCTGCTCTGTGGAGCCCTGGAAGGGGGAATGGACTGCATCGAAGGGTCCCTGTGAACAGCCAGCCTTAAATCCACAGTAGCAGGGCCTGCTCTTACATGGGGAAGAGCTTTTCTTTTACACGGCCCAGGAATCTGGGAGTGTTGAAAACTGCGGTGCAGCACCAGATGACCCCTGCTGTCATTTCGTGGGCAACAGGTGCTCCTGACCCTGCTCAAGCATAATTAATGAGCATTAATCACCTTGCTGTTCACCTTCCTTCGCAGGGGTGCAGTGCCTAGCTGGGGTTGCTCCAGGGGCTGAAGCAGATGCTCTGGTTACCTGGGATTGCCGTCCCCACCGTTAATTATTCACGTTATTAATGAATACGTGGATCAGGTGATGTTACTAATCCCAGCTTGGAAAAATACGACTCCGTGCGCCGGGACGTGGGGGGGGGAGCGGTTGCGCAGGGGGAGTCCCGGCAGCTTCCGCTAATGAATTAATTCGCTAACGAGGGTGGGTTCGGCGGCTCTGTGCCCCCTCCTGCCCCGGTAGCCACCTCCTCCCCCGGAGGGGGGGAGTGACAGGCTGCGGCTCCTGCCCCATGTGACTGGGGAGCGGCTGCCCCCGTCCATGGCTTGGCCTCCCCCGGGCAGCAGCAGCTCCGGCTCCCGGGGAGGAGGGGCAGGAGCTGCTGCTCCATGGGGAGGAAGGGCAGCCCCCGATCCCCCCAGGCGGAGGGGGGATCCCGGGCCGCCTCCCCCCCCTCCTCCTCCCCTCCTCCCTCCCCGCTCTGGGCCTTACCCGAGGAGCTGCTGCTCCTCATCTGCTCCTACCTGGACGCGCAGGCCTTGGGCCGCCTGGGCCAGGTCTGCCGCCGCCTGCGCTTCCTCAGTAGCCGCGATCTCCTCTGGAGGCGCATAGCCCGTGGCTGCCTCAACTCCGGCTTCACCCAGCTCGGCACCGACCTGTAAGCGCGGCCTTCCTGGCGGAAGGGCGGGGGGGAGGCGGCCGCGGCGGCTGGGAAAGGCCGGGGATGCTGCGGCCTAGCTTGTTGCTAAGGGGCGTTCTGCGCTCCTGGCGTAGTCGCTAAGGGGGGTTCCCCGCTGCCGCGAGGAGGCGGAGGGAAGGGGGGGGCTATTCTCGAACCGCGGCTGCGCTGTCTTTAGTCTGCGCCAAGAGAGGTAGCGAGGGCAGGGGAAGGGCCGTAGTGCCGGGCCCGCAGCGGGGCCGCCCCTGGCGGGGGAGGGACAGAGTGTGGCGGCTCCGGAGCGGTGGGCCCTGATCCCGGCTCTGCCCAGGAGGGTTGGGGGTTTGTGGGGAGGCGCTTCTTGTTCCCGCGAGGAAGCGGGCGAGCATGGCAGGGGTTTCCCGCCCCCTCCGGTCCAGGCCTGCTGGGAGCGGCCTTCGAGTGCTGGGGCCCAAGGCCCCCTCCAGACCAGCTCGGTCCCCCAGACTCCTCCTAACAAAACACGTAGGGTTGGGGACTTCGAGTTAGGGGAGGTGGGAGCGTGGATGGAGCCGCCGTGTGCAGCTGGGGTGACTTCTGTCTGCCCACGCTCCCTCCCAGCTTCTGAGCAGCAGTCCCTNGTGAGGCCTGGGCTGGAGTCTTGGGGAAAGGCTGGAGAGTGAGATTATTTGCATTATGAGGCTCAAGAGCCTCGTGGAAGGGGCCCCCAGGGATGGGTTCTCCTGCTCATGGAGCAGCTAGCTGGTGATGGCTGTCACAGACAGAGTGACTCTTGGACTCCTTGTGGGTTCTGAGTTTTAAAGTTTTATGGATGGGGGTTGTTTTAATTTTTTCCTCCTCCTCTTCCCCCCNATCATAAGTTAAGAGTAGATGCAAGTCCTCTTGGCTTTGCCGTGTGTGACACCAGCAGCTTTCCGGATTAAGTGCTTGTGTGGCTTGGGCCTTGTCAGTGGTTGGTAGGGACCCAAAGGTTGCCACCTTCTCTCAAATTTGCTAGCATATGAAATGCCGCTCGGAGGCAGCCATGCGATGTGGGCTTTACCTTGCTACTTTAAGGTTCCCAAGAGGAAGTTTATGTTCTTAGGATCTATGAATCCCTTTCCATAGTGTTCCTTCCGCTGCTAGCCCAGGATCTTTTTTGTCATCTGATGACTCAATATTGTTTCCTGTGTTGACATGAATCAAAATAAGGCACTATTTTGCTGTCTCGTATTGCCATCTTATCAATAGCACAGACTTTAGGGAAACAATTATGGCTCCTGCTGCCAGGAGCAGAACTTGGTGCTGAAAATCCTTGCATTGGGTTTTCAGGCCAGCACTTCAACCCATCCAGTCTACAGAAAGTTAGGCACAGTTCCCTTGGAAGTCAGCAGGAATAAGTGCTGCATAATGGCTGTGTATTGGACTCATGTCTGCTGTGATATATGATTTTTGTCTCTCGAGGAAATGAAGTTCTATATTTTTCATTAAGAATAAGGTGATACCATGCTCCTTCAGTTGCAGGAGGGATCAGGTGTACAGCAGAGCAGGTGCAGTGTATGTAAGGACCACCACTTCCCCCCTGCAGAGGAATGCTGGTCTATAAACAGCTACAGAAGAGGTTTGCTAGGTCAGAGGATTTAAGTGAAGGGAAGGCTATTTGACTGTCATAAGCTCCCAGGGATTTCAGTGCCGTTAGGTTTGCTATGAACAGGTTTTTTTAGTAATTCTAGGATGTGCTTTTGTGCTGAGCCCTATTTTCAAGTTTTCTTTAAACAACTCTGGTACTGAGCACTGCTTTTAGCATCAGCCAGCACTGCCCTGGTCCTAGGGAGTTCAATCATGTGTAACAAACACACCAAGTGACATTACAAGCTGTTCATGCAGGAACCTTGAGATATATCTGGAAGATGAATCCTTTAATTACTTTTAACTTCATGGAAGGCTCAGACAATCTTCACTTCTTTGAAATAACATGCCAGATCTTATGGATAATACCTGAAAGTCAAGCACTTGTTTTCCCTGTGAGGAGATCCAGTATCTGGGAGCAGATGCAGGAGTTTTCCTCTAGTAGGGTAGATAGTTCTGGCAACAGATAAAAGGCAAGGGGACATCGCAGTACTGGGTGGTGAGAGCCTGGGTATCTGTGCATCTCCAGAAAACCCAGCATGAGTGCATGTACTGAGTTGTGGTACAGCTGTAAAATTTGTACTTAGCTGGAAAAGAGGTTAGTAGTCTCTGTGGCAGCTCATGGGTTTTAAATAGCCATGTCTTTTCCATATCATTTGCTCTGCGTGCATGTCTCCAAGATCAAGAGCAATCTCCAAGGTTGCTGCCCTTGCAATTGAAGGAGTAAGGTTTGCAGAGAGAAGTTGTACTTTGTTTGACTAACTGGTATGAGTTGAGGAGGGGGTTGAGGTAAGCTTCTGGGCGTGCAGTCTTTCTTCTGGATGACAGTTCTAAGTAGGAACCTGGTAGCTCATTGAAGGTTAAATTTGAGCTGGGCAGGTATTTAGGCTAAAATATCCCTCGGTAAATATAATGGTGATGAAGATGATGGATAGCTGGACCTTCTTGATAACTGTGCTTTCTTAGTGATACAGAGTAAATCTTGAGTTTGTCAAGCTTGGCTTTGACTTGCTCAAGAGCTGAAGCTTCTGTTGCATGTTCTGGATAATGTTGCATTCAGTGAACACTGTTTTTTGCTTTTAAGAGACTTCTATGCAATACTGTCCGCAATTGAGAAAGCAAAGGCTGAAACCGTTTATGGTAAATGTACTTAATGAAATAATGTGCATGGTTCTAACATTAGAACTTAAACTGATGGTCCCTGGGAGGCTGACATAAGTTAAAAACTAGTCTAGGGAGTATTTACTGTTTAAAACAAAAAAAAATCTCGGAATAGTTTGATCACTTCTGCTGTTAAATGACTTTTGATAAGCCATCTGTTAATGCTTTGTAAAGAGAGATAAATGTGAGCCTAGAGTGTAAGATAGCTGTGAAACTTATCCTCCTGCCCCCACTTCCCCAATTTTTAAAAGGGTGATTAACTTGAAAATGACACCATTCCTTTAAAATGTTGTTACAGTTATCTGAAGATATTCCTAACAGAAACAAGAAGATCAGAGGGAATAGCCTGTAGTTAGTATGTGAAACAACTGTTTGCACAGTCAGCTTGCTTATAAAACTTCTTTACGCCGAAACAGAAGAAACTGGTTGCAAAACTCTGGCTGCTAGCAGTGTGAAAAAGAGAAATTGTAGTACACCTGAAATGATTTTCTTTTTTTTTTTAATTATCTACTTCTCACCCTGATTATATACCTTTAAAAATTGCTGGCTATGGTTATCTCAGAACACATATTTAGGCTTAAACAGTGTTAAATTGATTTGCTAATGTTGTCAAAGGAAGATGTGGATTTAATCCCTGATGCTAGCTGTTATGCTGGAAGGCATATTCGCAACCCTGACAATCTCTAATATTTGCTCTTTCTGGTAGATACAGCTAATCGGGAGCTGTGGATTTAAGCAAAGTTAAGTATTTAAGATATTGATTCAATCATGCACTTGCCAAAGAAGAAAAAAATCTGCTTTGAGCAATTTTTCTGTACACTCCATTCCTTGGGGTGTGGGAGAAATCAGTAGGTTGGCATCCGTGTGAGTTACGGTATGTTAGGGACAGCAGTGCCTGGCTTGGAAGGGTTCTTAAAACACATTCTTAGTGTTAAAAATGTGCTGTTTCTTCTTTGAATCAGTAGTAAGTAGAAGTTTAATAAATATTGTGTCACTATTGTGGAAGTATAGAGTGGTTTTAGATGAATGTGTTTCTTGGCACCTGTCCTACAAGTCTCTCTGTCAGGCTGCCACTTGTTCTGTATAGTCATGTTAATTTTATGTATAGGCCTGTACTGCAACAAGGCTGTGTCATGGGGATGGTAATAAGATAGTCCCTGCACTGAGGACTTTTTGCTTCGCTCAGTCATAGGAGCTGCTGAAGCGAGAGTTGAGCCTTGTCTTCATGATGTAAGCTGAATGGAGCATTTTTGTTCCAAAAATGCATGGCCGCATGTCACAGAAAAAAGAACACTTTCTGCAGCTAAACTGTAGCTGAGCAGTAGCACAAATCCTTTGGGGTTTTTGGTGAGTATAGTGATATTACAGTTGGGTCTGGTAGCCCGTGTCTGTTTAGCCAGCTGTTGTACAGGCCCAGCAAGAGCAGTCTCTGCCTTGACGAGCTTGCTGCCTAAATAGTCAGGGTAAACAAGGACTGGGAGGGGAAGCGGAGGCAGAGAGGTGTCAACCAAGCTGCCCTCTGTGCAGCAGGTCAGTGTCAGAGCCAGGAATAGCAGAGTGTGCTTTAAGCCCTCATTCAGTGCCTGCCTGCTGGACCACCTTGGACCGAAGAAATCGGAGAGGCAAAGAGCTCATTGGAAGGTGGTTCTTTATTTAAGGCATGGAAGAATATGGAATAAAGTTGCAGCTGGGCTAAACTTATTTCCCCTTTGTTACAAAGGAATTTTAGAGGGCAAGTTAGAAGTTGCAACCTAAATAGCTTGACTATGTGCTCTTTGTAATATATTAATAGCTGTTGTCAAAATACAGAAATGTTCCTCTGTGTGTTTTGCCTCTCCCAGTCTCCTTTTCTGCCTTGCCCACTAGGATCATGGTCTGTTCTCGGGTTCAGAGAAATGGATTCATTAATGGATGAATTTATCGTCTTTGAGTATTTAAGCACTTGTGTAAGCATTTCTGTGAGTTAATAAAAGTTGTGTTTTCTCCAGATCTTGGAAAAATATATACACCTGCAGGAGCAGGAAATGGCCAATCTATGCAAGTCAAATCCAAATGCAAACTGCAGCAATCATAGGAGACCTCTGCCTTTGGAACTAGAGGGGGAGGGAGTGTGAATGCCTGTAAAGCTGCTTCAGTTTCCTTCATCTTTTAAAACTTGTTTTATCAAAGTTTCATTACTTTAAGTCAGAAATAAAGTAGTCAATGAACTGGTGCAGATTATGCAGAGGAGAATACTCTGGGGAGGATACTGCAATAATGGCAAAGGCCTGGAAGAGAGCACAGAGCTATTGCTTTGTGCTGGAAAAGTCAGTGGTTTTTAGAAACTCCTGTTAGATTTGTTATTCTGTCTTAAACTGTTAGTTCTCGGCAGGACAGATCTGTCAGGACAGCTCCACAATATCAAAACTGCTTCTTGTTCTAGGAATGTGAAATTGTTTGTAAGAGTTGTTTCAGGCCTGCCTACCATCCCTTTAAAATCTTCATGAATTCAAAGTGGGAGAAGAATTTTATCTAGTTCAGGGCTTTAAAAAAAGTGTGCTGTGCTTGTTGCTATTATCCCTGTAACCCGCGTGAGTGAAATAACCCCTGGCTAGTTCACTTTATTCAAATACTACCCTGACAGTCTGCTTTTTCAAATCAGAATATACGTGACCTGACAATGTGCGCTTGCAGCCCGGAAAGCCAACCATATTCTGGGCCGCATCACAAGAGGTGTGACCAGCAGGTTGAGGGAGGTGATTCTGCCCCTCTACTCTACTCTCCTGAGACCCCCCCTGAAGCACTGCATCTAGCTCTGGGGTCCCCAGTACAGGACAGACATTGAGCTGTTGGAGCAAGTCCAGAGGAGGCCACAAAGGTGATCAGAGGGCTGGAGCACCTCTCCGACAAGGACAGGCTGAGAGAGTTGATGTTGTTCAGCCTGGAGATGAGAAGGCTCTGGGGAGACCTTAGAGCACCTTCCAGTACCTGCAGGGGCTTACAGGAAAGCTGGGGAGGGGCTGTTTACGAGGGAGTGTAGTGATAGGACAAGGAGGAATGGCCTTAACCTGGAGGAGGGGAGATTTAGATTAGGTATCGGGAAGAAATTCTTCCCCATGCGGGTGGTGAGGCACTGGAACAGGCTGCCCAGAGAAGCTGTGGCGGCCTCATCCCTGGCAGTGTTCAAGGCCAGGTTAGATGGGGCTTTGAGCAACCTGGTCTAGTGGAGGGTGTCCCTGCCCATGGCAGAGGGGTTGGAACTGGGTGATCTTTGAGGTCCCTTCCAACCCAAACCAATCTGTGATAGCTATTGAGCGGCTGCAGACTTTCTCAGATCTTCACATTTTGTTAAAGCAGCCCAGATTTAATCTCCAAAAAGCCTAAATAAGTCCCCGAGAGAGACTAGACACTGCCTGGAATTTCTCACCATGATCCCATTGCAATCACTTGTAGAGGAGAGGACATCTGATGGCAGAGTGGTCTGGCTCAGTCTTGGTGATGATTTATTTTGGGAAGCCCCTGTGAAGGTCTGTGTCTTTGCTGTGTAGTACAGAAATTTCCCTGCAGCTCTGGCTCGTATTAGAGCCTGTGGCTTCTTAATGCAGGTGAATCATTCACGAGAGCTATGAGGTAGAGTGGTAAACCTGCACAGGCTGGTAACGTCTAACTGAGACAGCATAAAAACACCAAAGGAGGCAAGGAGCAGTGAGAGGACAGTCTGCAGAGCTCTCTTCCATCTCAGTTATTTGAATCCATGTCAAATAGGATGGGGGGAGAGCAGAAGACAGACTGAACCTCGCGATAAGCTAAAAAAGGGTCATGTGCTAAAGGAATTCAGGTGGAATTTTTGTCCTGGAAGAGACATTCTGAAAGCCGGCCGACTTGTTGAGGAAAGCAACAGGAGCTCCTGACATAAATAGCTTTTCCCTCTCGGCTGTCTGTTGGTGGCCCATGACTTGTAACTGCACTGAGACCCTACCACTCAACAGGTGTGTCCCGATTACACAAATAAGTGCAGTTGGTCCCTGCATGAGCCATCCCTGCCACAGGGCCAAGGTTGAGAGTGGGGCTTAGCTGCTGTGACCTCTTTGTTCCTCTGTACGACCCTTCCAGTCAGGCCTGAGGCAGGCTGGTGACAGCTTTTATGCAGACAGCAGATTTTGTCCACAGAAGAGATTTTGTCTCAGCAGGTCTCTGCAGACTTGTGTTTCCAGATGAGCTCTTCAGTACTTAAAATGTAGCAAAATGTGAAGGACTTTGGTGTGTTAGGGTGCCCTGTGCAGCTGGGAAAATACACAGTATGACATGTTGGTGTTATTTTCTGTAACATGGTATGTGTTGTTGCAGGCACTATTGTTTGGCACATGCTGGAATTGTAGACGGCCAGTAGAAATATCGCTGGGATGCAGTAAGGGACAGAAGTTCTTGCTGTTGCAGAAATACCATTTCTGGTGGCAGAGGACTTTGGCTGAGGAGGGTGTCATTGAAGGCAAAAAACCTTTGGAGGTGAAGCTTTAGAAGGACATGTGCTCTGGCTGAGTGATTCTTTCTTTCGTTGCTTTCTCTTGGGGCCCAGGCCAGCAACTGCCATGGTGGCTTAGGTCACCCGGGTCAGTAGTGCTGTGGGGGGATAGTCCTAGTCTCTCACTTCAGCAGCTGGGAAGAGGGCTCCAGAAGGAATATTGTATTTCTCTTGGTAACTCTGCCAAGAAAGAGAGGAAATCCATAATTTGAGCAAAATACTTTAACTCTTTTTGTAGAGTGGGGTGAGGTAGGAAGAGGGAAATGAAAAATACTTTATAGTGGGTTGCTTTTATCCTGGAACTCTCTCTTAGGCTATAAGAAGTGTTCAGCTTGTCTTTCTTAGTGCAACAGTCTTTGTAAAGGGACCCTCCATCAGGAGTGCATGCAATTGGAAACGTGCGTTAGCTCAGGTCATGTGTTGCACTGTATGGTTTTAGGACCCTGCTAGAGTGCTTTTTGGATTAATTAGCTAATAACAAAGGTAGCCTTGTGTGTTGTGGATCGTGGAACTTTGTAAGCTGTGGATAATTGTGATGCCCTAGCAGAGCTGGTGAAATGATGGACTCTGGGCTTTAAGAACATTTTGCTTGAATTGCATTGAGTTTTCACATTCAGTGTTTACTGGTTCCTTCATCCTGTATTTCCTGTCACCCTTCTAGGATGTTGGGCTGTACTTCAGTTGATTTCTGATGCAGGGCTGTGTAGATCCTGGTAAAAATAGCAGTCCTTCCTGAGTGAGTCAGCCTTCAGCAGTCCTGAAGTTCACTGTTGGATGGTGGCTTCTCTGAGAATGTGAATGCCAAGATCTTCACTTCACAGAGCACTTCAGCATGTACTGAATTTTAAGCATGTGGCTTAGTATTTTGCTGGGTTGCATACTAAGAAAGGTCAAGGTCTTCACTGGCTGGTGGATAGTAGTCCCTTCACAGCGTTTTGCATAGCGTTTGTCTTCATAAGGTGGGTTAGTCTCCTGAATCTTTGGATATTCGATCCAGTTGCTGAAGTGGGACATACTTGGTTAAGTCAACTGCTCAGGGTAGATGTGTGATGTTTGTTGATTGTCCCAGGTGATCATGGAACAATTCTTAAAGATTTGCTTGAATAGAAAGTGTATTGATCGTGACTGAAGCAAAATGATCTTTGTAGAGGGGGAAGGGAATCTTTTTTTATCAAATTATATGGTGATGCTGTTTTTACCTTTCTAAGACTTGAGAACTGCTGTCATGCACTGCAGTGATGCTCGTCCCCTTTTTTGATGTATTCTGGGAGGTACTTTGGGGGGTGCTGTTGAGGAAGTAAATCAAATTATATCTTGGCACTTGATTGCATCACTGGGCTTGAGTTATTTTCTGTTCTGGTATAGAGGATCAAATGTCTCTGACCAGCACTTGAAAATCATTGCAGTTCAGTCTCTGCTGCCTAGTATTGGCAAAGGGGATGAATGTATCAGTCCAATTTCTACATCTCCTTTTTCATGGCCTCAGTATGTTCTGTCTCCTTTTTCCCCTCTATCTTGAATAAATAAAATATCTTAGAAGCATCCGCCTTTTATTTCCCAGACATGTTTAAATTAGCTGGATCCTGAATTGCTATATGGAGGAGGCAGGCTGGATCAGCAATATATCTATTAACAGTAAAACAATCAAAAAGACAAAACAAACAAAACCCCTTTAAACCCCACCAAATCTCACCCACATAGTCCTCCCCAACCAACCCTCTCCCTTTCCAGACAGGAACTGTTGATTCCTTTGAAAGAATGAGGTGTCTATTACAGGAGTAGCTGCAATAGCGAACTGGTACTGTGGGCCAAGCCAATGTGTGACTCTTCTGAAATTCCTCCTTCAGCAGCAGGAAGATCAAGACCTGCCCCCCCACCCCAAGTAGAAAAGTGACCAGCAGTGTAAGACGGAGGCTGCTTTTTTGACCTTGGATTCACCTTTTTCAGAGCCTTGGAAATTACATCTAGTCTTAGTAGGGTTTGTGCATTGATCTCAGGATGTCTGGTTGGGCCAGTATGCATTGGGAGGGGGTTGTGGCGTGAGTGCGTTTTCCATCACTCTGAAAGCTGGTGACTTAAGATCTGTACGTGGGGAGAACTTAACTGAGGGTTGAGTGTACGGAGGAGAAGTGTTTTGGAGTAATGAATGGAACTGGATGTAGGCGGAGAGTCTGAACTCTGTCTGGGAGAGTAATAAGCAATGAGGAGGCTGCTGGACCTGACCTGACTTTTCAGTGCTGTGCATTCCTCATCTCAGACGCGCTCTGGCCCCATGAGCTCCTGCAAGTGCTCTTTTTAAAAATGGAATTCTTCTTGCAGCCTAGGCTAACTCTACAGGGTTGTTTTTGATTTTTTTTTTTGGTTTGGCTTTTTTTAAGGGTTAGGAGAAAATAAAGAACTCGGAGCTTCCTAAATTCAGTTTTACTTGGTGTGGCTCTACTGATCATAAACTTATAGTTGCAAAGCTTTCTAGGGGACAAAAAGCTTTTATGTGTGAGGTTTCTGTTTTTGTTTAAAATGGGTCACATGCCCAGGAATGCAGTCAAGTTATAATGGTGACTAAGTACCGGAAAGCATAGAAAAGGGGAGGGAAGGGTGAGCAGAAAAAAAAGGAGCCTGAGGCTATGGAAGGAAGGCTGGGAAAATGAGAATCTGGCCAGGCCCCAGGGACAGGTTGGAGATTCTGACACCCATTAACAACCTCCGGAGATGTTTGTTTACAGGGAGCTAATCTTTGTTTTAAAAATGACAAGTACCCAAAAATCTCATTTTTGGGAGGTAGGTTGGAGGCACGGTAGGGATGGAAAGGAGAGAACCGGTTCTGATTGGGCACCAGTTCCCATCTCTGAGGGATCTTCCCTTCATCCTATATGTCTGGGAGCATTGGCCCTTGAGAAAGGCATGAAAAGGGGATAAACTCCTATAATCTAGTAAGTGGTTCACAACCCCTAGTTACAGAGGGTAACTTGAAGAGTTTCTTCGTATTTGTACTTTTCTACCTAAGCAGCTCCACCAGGGATATTGAATAATTAAGTTTATGATATGACAAAGATGGGAACTAAAGCTGCCTTTTTTTTGTCTCTCTTTAATCAATCCTGGATCATGAAAGCAAAACAGATGTTGAGCAGCTGCTTGAACTGGGTATGTTCATGTAGACTCTAAAGAGACCTTGGTCCCCGGTCTCAGTGGTACCTACCTTTTGTCACCTCTTAAGCTGTGTTTATCTTGGCTTGTCTCAGCTCATCCCAATAACTTTGATTTGTATCCCAGCAACTGCTTATGAACTACAGTCTGTCTTTTAGTAACTTTTACTGTAAGTAGAGAATTTTCCAGCAATGTGGTGGAATTCTCTGTTCTTTGGTGAGCTGCTGCAAAACATAGTCTATCTTGGGGCATGTGTGCATTGGGTGGTTGTACAGGTGAATGAATCTTATTTTTAGTTTGAACATATCTTGATTTCTAATTATTGTATCTAGTTATGTGATTGTCAGGTGGGTGAAGGTCTGGAGCAGTTTCTTAAGTAGTCTACTAGCTGGACACACTCTTCTGGATTCTAGTTTCAGTGTTCACCTGACTAGTGTTTCCTCTGTCTGTTCTTGTATGTTGTCATCCTTGTCTTAACTGGCTTTTGTTAGTCTCTATTAGAAGAGTGATGTCCTGTTTCTCTGTTCTGGTAGTTTCTTTCCACGTCATTCTTGTTTTGATTACATTTTGTCTGAACTGGTGTTGCATTCAGTATACTGGATCAGGTCTTGACCAGATTTAAGGTTTGTACACTAGTGGTCGTCAGGGATGGCTTTCTGTGCTAATAAGCACACACTCTGCTCAGTGTTCCTTTCTTGCCAACTTTCATGAGCACACTTGCTCTAGTGTGGCTCAGGCAGTGTCAGTGTTTACCAGTTCATCATTTGTGAAACTGGAGTGAGAGCATACCTGCGACCAGCTTGAGCGTATTTGTTGTCCCTAAAGCATCAGTCCTAGTTGATAATCTCATCTCTCTTCCTTTGCAGAGCGGCTGGCATTCCAGTGAAGGAAAGGGTGAAAGTATCTCAGAACTGGAGGCACGGACGCTGCCAGAGGGAGACGGTCCTGAAATGGAAATGCAAGCAAGTGGCTCCTTTCTCTTCTACTTCTTGTGCCAGCTGCTGTGGGGCCTTGCATTTGTGTCTCTGCCCTGAAGTGAGGTGTTCCCTGCTCCTTGTGATCCTTGGGGTCTTACAAGCGATGCTGCTGGCCTCTTCTGGTTGTTGCTGGCTAGCTGTGGGGTAACTGGAGCTGCAAGGCCTAGATATTCAATCTGAGAGTCAAGAGCTCCTATCTTAGTAAGAGTTTGAATTTGGCATTGTTCTGATCTGTGCAGTTCTAGTAGGATTTAGCAGTCTTTACTACGGACTTCAAACTGTTATGTTACGTTCCTATCTATTGCTGTATACCATGAGCAATTTTTGTGCTGCTCTTGCAATGAGCATACCTTGATCCCAGATGTGGGCTTGTGTGTCCCCTCAAAATGCTTGGTTTGTCCTCTATGCTTTATACTGGCCCCTGATCTGGATGTACAAATTTAAATTTAAAATGCTAATTGCCATTCTTCCTCCTTATGTTTCTTCATTCTTCTACCTTATGCTACCCTCTTTCACTAAAAAAAAAAGGCATATTTGACATTAATAAGGGGAGATTGTTGTGAAATTCTTGCTTGGAAAGATATGCTTTGCTTTGAAAGCTAAGTATAAGATAGGCCTCTTGTCTGAACAGCCTATCTAAATTTTCAGCCTTCGCATCAGGAGACAGGAGGAGAAATGAGAAAGACTATGGTTTGTGAGATCCTGAAGAACATGGACCTGCTACTGAGCTTTCATGCCTTTTTGTGCTGTGTAGATTGAAGTGATGGATAATGTGCCACTGCTTGTCTAAAGTCCTGGGAACAGCTTTAATGAGCAGAGTGGGTTTTGATGCAGGTTGTATACCTGCCTTTGAAGTGCTTGCGACCATCTGTGAAGACAGGCTCTGTGGATGTTAGAGATCATTACTAAACCAGCTTCCCAAGTGAAAAGGCAAGGACTGATTTAATGAGGCTACCATACAAAATGCATCCTCTAATTTTCATTTATCCTGCTTCAAATTTGTTACTTCTCCTTATGAAAAAGCCATAGAAAAAGGTAAAAAGCTAAACTGCAGCGGAGGAGAGCCACAGAAACTAGCTATAGTCTAGGTAAGCTGGATATTCACTTGCTTTTAGAGGACTGCGTAGGAGTGGAGGAAGGAAAGGGAAATCAAAGTCCACCTAAAACCAAAGCTGCTGCTCCAAAGATGCCTCTTATTTTTTCCATGCATATGATCAAGTCTCAAATGAACATTATAACCTATGCTCAACTGCTTTGTCCATGTGACTAAAAGCCTGCTATTGGAGATGAATGCAGACAAGCTGGAACCTTCTATCTAATAAGCAATCTCGTCCACTTGCTTGTTTCTAGTCCCCCCTGTTGTGATCTTATGAAGTGTGGCTGTGTGTAATGGCTCTGCTGACGCAGCAAATAATGACCTCTGAGGATGAATGATCTGCAAAAAAGGGAGACAGTTTTTTTGTGAGAAGCCCCCCTATTTTCAAAATAGTTTGTTCCTGAATAGTTTGAAAACTGAAAGGTTGCTCTTGTGCCTGGAACTTGTCTGTAGGAAGCTGCCCACAGATAGCAAGGGGTAGATGGGGTATATGGGCTCTTCTGAAAGATGTGCCACAGAAATAGAGAGGCTGCTCTGCAGTTCCTTTTGGCTCAGCAGTGGAAGAGGTGTGGAGGTAGAAACATACCTCCTCTACGTGATGAGCACAAAGTTCTTCAAAAGCCTCAGGCTTACCCTGCTGCTTTACATATTAGCATACACAGGCTGTGGCAGGTGGAGGGCTTTGTAGGAAGAGCTGTGGTGTTTGATGTAACCTGCTCCCCTGCTCAGACATATGTGAAACAGTAGCAGCTTTGTGGTCTTTGCTGGTCATCAGTATATAATGTGCAGAATCAGGACTGTTTGCACCAAGAGCCTCATATTAAAGGTTCTGTCAGAAATGCCCGGCATAGCTTGCAAGTGACTGATAGCCTAGTTTCTTAAAAAGTACAGGGCTCATGAAGAGGGGTCAGGGAGCCTTAAGTATTTCCTATCTAAACTCACTAGACTCTTGGCCATCTTCTCTTTCAGAGATTCCATGCTTCCTTTTCCTCAGCTCTTGGTTAGAAAAATGCCAGCAATGTGGTCTGCTGTCTGTGTTGCTGGAGAAGCTTTGCTTCTTAGCTGTGCTGCTATATTAACCCCTGCTTTTGCATGTGACCAGCAGCTCCAGCTTCACAGTGTTCTTGAGTGGGCATTTGCTTTTGTTGATATGTTTAAATATGCAATCTCTTCTTTTTGTGTGTGAGGTTTTTTGTTTTGTTTTCTTGTCCCCACCTCTGTACCCCCCAACCTGCTGTCTGTTTGCAGTTTGATGCCCTGGATGGAGCTGGATGGCGAGTATCTCTACCTGTCTCAAGCAGAGAACATCCAGGCCTACCGTCTCTGTCCGGATGGTACAGGTTTGCAGCGTCACCCTCAAGCTATCTTCTCCGGCCACCAGGAGGACGTATGTCGCTTTGTTCTTGTCAACTCCCACATCGTCAGTGGAGGGGGGTAAGTTGGGCAAATGAAGGATCCCAAGGGGTGTGACAGTGAAGTTGGAAAGGTTGTGTGTAACTCCAGCCCAGAAAAGAGGAGTCAATCTTGCTACATAGTGTTCTCATGCTTGGCTGTGTTCAACTTGTGCTGCTTCCTCTCTTATGATTTGGTTCTGGTCTGACAAGGTTTCTGCTACAGCAGTGGAGGAGCTGAGGCTCATGCTGTTGACCTTACAAAGTGTCCTCTTCTCCTTTGAACTTGTGTAGGTGTCCACAGGATTGCTGAATCAGGATTAATTGATCAGACAATCCTGACTGGTGCAGTTCTCATTTCTTTCCCTGATAGAGTCAGGGTAGCTAGATTGTGTTCTAATATTCAGAACTGCTGGTTAACTGGGACCATAGTGGTGCATAAAACTTTCTAGAGACAAGTATAAGTTTATTAGACCTACTGATGTAATTGGAGAGAGGGGGAAAACTGCCAAGCATTCCAGCACATGCGCACTTCTCCAGTTAATTGTGCATTTGACTGGCCTTTCACAATTACAGCAAAGGAAAGAACTGTTATTTACAAGTTTTAGCTATCGATATACACAACATGGAATTTGGAGATACAAGCATGGCTGTCTGCCCTGGATATCTTGACTCTCCCATGTGAACTATAGCCCAAAATTCAGGTGAAAATGAAGGCATGTATTTAAAATTCCAGTAACTATATTGATTGAAAAAAAGTCTGAATGTCTTTAGTTAATTCAAAACACAATACCCTGCATAGCTGCTCTGAAATGAATGAAAAGCTGAGGCTTGGACATGGATAAGAATGACCTCTCACTTGTTCCCTTACTCTAGCCATTCAGCGTCCAGCCAGGATTCTGGCAAGCTCAAAGCAGTAGGAGGTGGAATGGCTGCTCTGCTAGTTTCTGCAGCTTCATACAAAGTGGAGGGTGGAATGATAGCCAGGAAAACTTTTGTGTACAGCAGATCAGGCTTTGACTGGCCAGATGGGGGATTGCAAGAGAACAGGTGATGTGTGAGGAATGGAGGGTTAACAATGCTGCAAGTATTTCAGCTTCCCTGAGATACCAGTCGTAGTCTTTGTGGCACTCCTGAGCGCTAATGGAAGGTGCATGGCCAAGGGAGGTGCAGCTGATACAGACTCCTTGCCTGGGGATTTGTTTTTCAGAGATGGAAATATTGTCCTTCACAAGATCCATGGCTCCTACAGCTTCAAGTTCTCTGCACATGAACAGGAGGTGAACTGTGTGGACTTCCAAGGTGGCCTTATTGTCAGCGGCTCCCGGGACAGAACAGCAAAGGTGAGCAGTGATGTTCCAGCAGCTGCAGGTGCTGCTGCAGAGGTGACCTCAGAGGTCTTGTGCCATGAATGTTTAAGTGTCAGCAGAACAGTTGTGAGCCCTGTCTTGCCTATCTGCAGGAGGATATCTTGGCGTAGGCTTATGTCTCTGAAAAGATGCTTGCAGTGCCAAGCTTTTAAGAAAGAGATTAGGCAGCACTTGATGACATCAGCTGCTGGTTTAACTAGGAAGTGCAGTAGGTGGCAGCTGATATTTTGCTTCTTTCACTGTACATCTGTCTAACACTGTAGAGGAGATCTGTGCCAGTTAGTCTGAAATTTGCCATACGTATCTTAAGCACACCCTTGCTTTGCGGTGCAGTGCTGCTTCACATGCTCTCTGTTGTATATTTGATCTCTAAGGCATAGCATGATGTATTTTCCAAATCTGTGTGATTGTGGTTTATCTGTGGGCTTTGGTTTTTTGTTTGGTAGGGGTTTATTTTATTTTTTTTAAGGTTCTTGGTTTGCAAACTAGGAGTGAATTTGGACTATGAATACTGTTAGCTCTCATTTTTCTCTTCCAGTTGGCATCACTGAATCCTGTCATGTTATTTTTAGCTATTTCTTTTTGAGACAGGACCTTGTCAATTTTTTTCTTTTGTTCCCTCCTCCTCCCCCTTTCTGGATCTGATTGGCAGTGCTGTGTTCTTACAGGGACCCTGGGAGTTGCTCTCCTGAGCTGTAAGCAGCTCTGTTTTAGTAGTTTAGGAAACTCCATGTAGGTGTTTCACCCTTGTCCTTCTAGCACAATGCAGTACCTGCAGCATCTTCACAACCACTCATTCCATTGTTAGAAGTGGTTTCCGGATGTTGAAAGCTTTGCCTGTTGTTCAGGGTAGGTTAATTGATACTCTTGGTCCTTGGTACATATAGTAAAGCATTAATGGAGGTAAGAGGAAAAAATGCTGTTCCTGTGTTGTAAGGGTGGAAGTTGGGGCAAAGAAAGACCTAAACATCTCTTTCAAGGTTTTATAGGAAGCGTGTGGTAACAGGTAACTATCTCACAGGCTGCTGAGCAGCATGAACCTATCTGTTCTCAGTCGCTCTATATGAGTGTACTCCTGGGTAAAATCACTCCTAAGCAGAGCAGTGTTCAAATGCAAAGGGCACTGTTGGACATGCTGCTTGTCTCCTGGGAGCAAAGCCCTGAGGCTGCTTTGTCTCACATTGAAGCAGGGCTATGGACCTTTTTTGCTGGGAGAGTGCCTTCTTGCTGCTTCCCTGGCAGCTGGAGGACAGACCTCCCTGACCTTGAGAACAAATTCCTGAAGGCCAGCGGGGAATTTAAGGCTGTTTTTCTTGGAGCTAGTGTGAGATCTTGCCCACCCAGTGCTCCCCACAGCAGAGGCTCTAGAGATGTTCACCTCCTATTTTTTATCATCTTTTGTAGGCTGCCTTGTTTGCTTGAATGAGACTCTTGGAGGGTGGAAGGGAATCCCTACCAGCCTTTTAAAGGGACTCTAAGTGTCTAAGCTATTGAGGGCTCTGCTGAGTGTTGATTAGGACTAAGCCCTGAAGAGCTGCTAATGTACATTCCTGTGTGATAGGCACTAGATAGTGTGCTCTGAGCAATATTTTTAACCTGTAGGAGATAGGAATGCCTTAAAAGAGTTAAGCTTTTCTGCTGCTTTTGCTGACACTAGGTGCTAAATTCCCCGCTGACAAGAATAGCCTGCAATCCTGGGCATTATCAACAAACAAACAAATAGGGCACTCCCAGCTTTGAAGTCTTGAAGTGAAACACTGGGGGTCGGTTACAGAGAGCTGGGGGGCTCGAGTCCTGTGGGCCAGGAATGAAGGCAAGGTGAGGGCCACAAGCAGGGGCCCATCAAGAATCTGGAGGACTTTATTAGGACCCAGAAACAAAGGGGAGGTGTGTGGTGAACTGGCAGAAGGCAATGTGCATGTAGGCACTGATGGGGAGGGAAGAGATTCTCTTGAATTGTCAGTGAGCAAAAGAGAAGTCTATTTGAAAATAACCTGGGGTACACTTAAGATTAACTTGGTTGAAAGGGGACGGTTTTGTAAAAAAAACTCCTTTACAGTGTAGGAAACAATTTTGTAGATAATATGAATGGAAGATTTCCAGGGATGGTACAAAGTCATCGCATACTATTCAAGAGGACAGTAGAGATTTGAACAAATCCCACTTCTTGGTTATTTAACTACAGAAAATGAGAAACCTGTGTTAAGCGCTTCCCTGGAGAGCGTGTTGTGATGGAGGTGCACTCCCTGTTCCCTGTGATGAAGTGGAATGGGAGGTGATGCTCATAAGCTGAATCTTTGTGTAACTTGAAGTGCGTGTTTCTGCCAGTGATTGAAGGCTCTGCTCCTCAAAAATAAGGAATGGGAATTCAGGGAGAGGATCTCAGGGAAGGTGAACGTGGCAGCTTTGGCAACTCTTCCAGCCCAACATTAGCAGTGTGCATCCTACCTTCTGCACCTTCTGGATGATGTGGCATAACATGCATCTCTCTCTTTAGGTTTGGTCCCTGTCCGCGGGCAGAGTTGGGCAGTGTCTACATACAGTGCAGACAGAGGATCGAGTGTGGTCCATTGCTATCAGCCCATTATTAAGGTAACTGTGTCTCTTTATTCCCAATTTCCAACAGAGAGAAGTAAAGGAGTTGGATAGGCTGTGTCCGCAAATCTCTGAGGCACCAGTGTGACACTTCAGGGACTTGATGTGGGTGGAGGCTGATCAGGTGCTTGTACCTACAGCAGACGCTCAGGAAAGAGCCTGTGGTCTTTGTTTCCCAGAACAGCTGAGTGGTCTCCTCATAAAGAGGCTGTGGAAATGGCCCTGAGTTCTTGTTATTGTCTCAGGGGGGACCTGTTCATTCTTACTTGCAGAGCAAACACTTTGACTTACTCTACGTTGCTAATTAGAAGCAATGAGCTGGATCCTCTTGAGGTCTTCTATACTGAAAAGATACCAACTTGTATTCTCGTTCTCTGGCAGAAGAGATGCCGGCCAAAAAGGTCCCTGCATTTTTCCTTGGGAAGCTACCTTGGAGCTGTGTGCAGTTGTTAGAGAGCTCTCTTTTCTTGGTAAATTCAACATGCTGGACTGGGAAAGATGGAGTTTAGGGATGAGGTTTTCCATCATTTACTGCCTGTAGCCCTGTGCATAATGCTACAACTATGGCTTCAGCATGGGAGAAAGGGCAGTACCTATACCAGGGTCTTCCAGGGTGTTTTTCAAAGTGCTGCTGTTCTTGAGTAAGGGAAAATCTGAAAAACTTAAACTCTCACTGTTAAGATCTTCCACTGGTCAGCAATGATCTGTCTCTTTGGTCCACTGTTAAGCTGGTCTTCTGCATGCATGAGAGAGTCTTCTTCAGCCTTCCTCAAGGGAAAGGGGAAGAAAAGCTGTTGTTGCTGTGCATGTGATGTCTGAGACTAGTGAATTTTAGGCTTGTGCAGAACCAAAATACTTCCTATACCTACTGTCCTCATTAGATTTTTTCCAAGCTTTTTTTGTGGGCAGCAGAAACTTAGTGGTATGGAGCTAATGGCATTATCAGGGAAATGACCCTTGAGGCCTGCTGTGATTTTTTTTGCCATTGCCTTGCCCCATAGTGTTTGGGACAGATAGTGTTTTTGAAGATGTGCCATGTGGATTAACGCTGCTGTAAGATGTTAGATAGAAGCCCTTTGCCATCTTCTGTGCTACAAGGGCCCTTTTTCTAGCAGACAGGCTCTGGCTCTAGCACCATGGCTGGTTAGAGCCTAGTGGCATGCTGCTTCCTACTCCTAAGTGATGACCTACTGAGGTGGCCTCTTGTCAGGACAGTGTTCTTCTCCCTGGTGTGCACGCTTGTGCACACTCTCTGTCACAATATTTACCCAATGTCTCCCCACCCACCCCCCCTTTCTTCCCTGCAGGGTGATAAATGGGAGGTAGTAGAACAGCTACCCATGAAAAAGTGGGCTTAAACTGTGCACTTTTTTTGAGACTGCACTGTACTAGCCTCCCCCACTAGCCCACCCTACCGCCCCCCCTTTACCCCTCCATATTTTGGGGAGGGAGGGTAGAGAATTAGAGCCAATTAGCCACGTCATTAATTCTTCAATTTGACGGCTGATATAGCAGGGCCTGAAACACACTGCTGACCCCGTATAATGGGAACCCTGCTCCTTAACATATTGACGATGGGAGAAGTTAATTAAAATTCCACAGAGAGAAGGTGTCGGCTAACCTATAAACCTGTCGCTTCTCAGAACAAATCGCAGCCATCCTAGAAGAGAGAGAGGATCAGAGCAGGAGGGCATGTGGTGGGGGAGGGCCAGGGCAAGGGGCAGGGGAGATGAATTTTTCACTAATAGGTTTTATTGCTTGCTGTCTAATGAGGGTGAGTATCAAAAAGATAATATCTGGTTTCTAGCAAGGTCTGCTTTAGGGAGCTCTGTGGTTTCTGCTTTATTTGCAAGAGCCCATATTTCAGCCATATGCATTTCTTATGCACTTGTGTGTGAAGCTTTTCCTCCCTTGCAGCCCCATCCTTCTTGCTAGAGCTTGAATGTGTTTGTTCCTCAGTGAGGCTGAACGTGGCCTATAACCTCCACTTCCTCCTAAACATTTGGTGTGCCCTCTCGATTCTCCCTTCTCACTTGTGCTGGTGTATACTGAGAGCTCCTCCATAAGAAAAGATAGTTCTTCTGGTATAGAACTGCTGTAGAATCAGGCTCCAACCACATAATTATTTTGGCCCATGGTTGCTGAGAACCCACCAGCTCTCTTTACTATGGACAGCTCAAGAACAGCTCAAAGCAGCTGTGCATGGTGGGGTAGGAGCAGGGAGGTCTTCTCTAGCTTTAGCCATTCAACAGTGCTTTGGAGAGGCTGCAGTTTCCTGACCTGGAGTGTTGCCAGGACTAAGGCTCCCTAGAGTAGTCAAGGTTGTGTTCTTACTGAACCTCAACTGTTAATGGGCAGGATGGGAACTTTTTTCTTCTTAATTTTCAGTGATATATCCCTGTGCGTGAAGCTTTCTAAGAAAGTATCCCATGCGCTCCTGACCCACAGCTGGGTTTTCTGCTGTAGTTCTGCTCTGCTGCTTTAATAAGCAATGCCTGTACACCCAAACGAAACTTCAGAGACTTGTGCTCTTAAAGTGCAGCTCCTCTGGCTTCAGGCATCTTTCTTGGGTATTCTACTTTGATTTGTCCGCAGTTTCCCTAAAGAGATCCTCCTGAAGGTGTGGTGAGCTAGGGAGGAGGCTTCTTTTGCCTTTATGTAGGGCTGAGCTTGCAGGGTCTGCAAACAGAATGATATCTGTAAGGGAGACCAAGTAGGGTAAAAGGGTACCAAGAGTGCTGGATCTTCTCTTCTTATTGTATGTGGGAGAACTGTGCTTAGTCCTTTGTATGACCCTTTCAGCCATGGAAGTGCCTTCACATCCATGCATGTTATTGGAGCTTTGTTACTTTGGGGATCCTTAACGGTGCCCTGCAGGGTAGTAGGAATGAGGAGGGCATCGTGTTTCTTCTGGGTTTTCAGCTATGCTGATCAGTGTGCTTGGGACAGCAGGTCCTTTGTTGCCTGTCACATCAGGTACTAGAGAACAGTCTGAGGATATCCTTAAAACAGGGTGCCTCAGCTTGCTCCGGCAACTGATTTAAATAGTCTCCAAAGCTGTCCTCCTCCGTGGATTAGTAAAATGCTGTACTTAGATTACGGAGAGGCTGCGTACCCTAAACCATGTTTCTTAGCTGCTTGTAATCCCCTTCCCCCCGAGTTCGTTTGCCTTTTGAACTCTGCGTCATGCAGATGTTAAACTTTCATTTGCTGGTGCTTACTGCAGTGACTTATGTGTGCTCAGGGACCAGGACAAGCCTGAGTGCAGTGGAGCAATTCAAATGTGCAAAGTGAGGCGAACCCAGGGGTTTCTAGTGGAATAGTGGCACCTTCATGCTTTGTGATTCCCTGAGGTGGCAGTAGCCAGGGAATAGTGACCACTGTACACTGTTTAATTTGTGGGATAGGTTTACGGAGAAAATGAGGTCCAGTTGCTTGGCAATTATGGCTGCAGAAACATAAAGTTTATGACGTAAGTTGTACTTCTGAAATGTTCCTTTATTTAGGAGAAAATTTCTTGTAATAGTTTTTCCCCCTAGATAGAGAAGCTTGTAAACTGGAGAGGAAAGAAAAAAGTGGAACTTGATGTTAAATTCACTATTAATCTTGGATTCAGAAATTCTTTGGTGTTGGAATAAAAAAGGTATTTAAATCTAAGCTTCTCCTGCTGGGTCTGGCCACTGACACTTGATATTTAGGCTTATAAATCATGAGAGCTGATCTTCCCATGTTGTACTCAGTGTGTTAGATTTTAAACCCAGGAAAGAAGTGATGGAGGCACAAAAATGGTTTTCAATGTGCAACGATAGATAGAGAGCTAGGAAACCTTTGGTGCCATTTGGGGCAATGTTGGGCAGCTGTGGTGTGCCTGGTTGTGACAGAGATGTGCTTTGGGTCTGTAAGCCCAGAAGATGGTCTCTCCCTCTTCCAGCTGTGTACATTACCTCTCCTTGCAAATGCTGCCTTTGTAAAGTGCAGATTTACTCCAGTGAAGAGGAAAGTTTGTACCAAAGACTAGCTATCTGCACTGAATGTTTAATTTAAAGGAAAATTAGTACTTCTGTGAGCAGTTGAATTTAAAAAGGCAGGCTTGCTCTACCTCTTCTATTTATACAGTGTTGTAGCTGAGATTTGACTCTTCTATTTTAACATGCTGATTTGAATTTCTGTTAACCTAATTGCCTCTCCCATGGAATATTATGGGTAAGTAATATCTGGGGAGACCTCAGACAAATTGTAAAACATACCCAAAACTTGTTGGCGAAAGGAAGGAAGAGAACAGTTACTGACAGGCATCTTGACTGAATGGGCCTCTCTTCCATGGGGAACAATCAAAATGATTAATTTTGAGGGCTTTTTTTTTCCATGGTTATCTGGAAACTTTTTGTGAAAGTGAAACAATCTGATCTTGCAGATTGCATTAGAGCAAAACAGCCCGCTCGAGTCAGAGCAACTTTGCAGTGGTTTTAGCTGTACAACTGAAGCCCTAACGTGCAGCAGTTAAAATGTTTGATAATGTTTCCCCACCCTCATTTCTTGCTACACTTTTATCAGCAGATATACGCTACTACATATCAAGATGAGCTGTAATGGTGCTCTGTTTTGACCTAGCTTTGTGTAGTTAACCTCTTGAGTCTGCTAGGACATGGGACAAGTAACTGGATTTTATTCTGGTTTGTGCATTGCCAGCAAAATAGCAGGCAGCGATAGCTCTGCTGTCCTTGGGGATCTCTGTAGAGCCTGGTCGGTTTGAATAATTGAGAGAGGACTCTGACCTGCAGCTGTTCCTTAAGCAGGGGCAGGAAGAACCTGCTCAACTGTGAGATCCCAGGGTGGACTTGCAGAGTTAGTGGTGGTGTTAACTACCATCTCGTACTGACCTCGGAGAGTGATCTGGATGCGGTTTTCTAGATATATGCAATAGTCATAACTGACTTGGTGCTCTTTCACCCCCAAGCTGAAGAGGAGGAAATGAGTATCAGTTTCTCCCCTCTGGAGCTAAAATGACACCTGTGTCTTATCCGTGTGCCCTGACTGTTCCCTTGATGGGAAGAAGACGACTTTGTTTTACCTTCTTAGCTATGTGATACTGACTCTAAGGTCTTTTGCACATGCATGAACATTCATGTCCCTTTTCTCTCTCCTCTAGAAACAAGCAAGTATGCAAACACTTCTATAAGCCGAGAAACTGTGCAACGTACCTTTCTTTGCTTCAATTTCCTTTGCCCTCTAAGCTCATATGACTGATGTACTCCCTTTTTGTCAATTTTGACCAATATTCTAACGTATATATTTTCTGTGACTGTGTGAATTGGCTCACTAGTGGTTGTGGGCAGGTGAGTAGGTTTTTGGGAGTCAGTAGCTGACTGAGTTAGATCCCAAACATCTGTTTCTAATCCTGTGGAGCTGTGTTGTATACTGAAATTTATTTTTTTCCTCCCCGTGCAGTCTTTTCTTGTCTTTTCCCTTTCTTGAGGGGAGAGTCTGTCTCAGAAAGCTTGGGGGAAGCATCTTTCTTGTGCTGCTTGGTTTGCATAGGAGAATCTATGTCTGTTTAATCGATGTGGCAGAAGAAACTTAGTTGAGGAGGCTGGCAGCCTTATGGTTTGAGGTTTCTGTTTCCAGTTTGTGATCGTTTTCTCTTTGCTTTTTAAATTCACAGGGGGAGAAGGTAACTTCACCAGACCTTGGCTGCTGTTTACCTTTGCTAGGCTGTGCAGTGTGCCTTTGTTTTTCCACCTTTGATCATTGTCCTGCCAACAGATAATTTAGCAATTGCATCCCAGGGTGGAAGTGTGGAGTTAATGTTAAAATTAGGGTTTTTTTCCTTTCCTAACTTCTCTGGCTGATGGAGCAGAGAAGGGGAGAGGGGAGGTGAAGAGGGCCATAAATTCTAGACTTGGTGATTCTGTTCCTTGTAGAGAAACGAAAGCCTCTGATGTCTCTTCAGCACTTTCATTAACATTTAAATTAAGGGTTTGTTTTTCAGGCGGCTTCAGTCGCAGCCCTTTCATAACCTGACGCATGGAGGCTGTTCTCTCTTGTCTCTTTTTCTCTTTTTCTAGCTTGCAAATCAGTGTACAATAGTAATCACTGCCGTATTTTATTTTCTGATCTCTCAGGAGGGCAGCGACCTGACAAGCTGTACCAGAGGTTCAAAGAGAAACAGAAACAGAGTGCAAAGGTAGATGGGCAGGAGGATGCCAGGTTTCACTCCTACAATTAGAGTGGTGTCTGTTCCCTCCCCTGCCTTTCAAAGGGCTGCTTTTGGGGGCGGGGAGGGACAGAAGGATGGACCTTTCTTGCCTGGTGAGAGCCCCAGGTGCAGATGTCTCTAACCAGCCTCAGCTTCCACTGTTACTCCTCCCAGATGAGGCCAGAGGTGTCACTCAAGAGGATGCGAACTCATACCCTGAGGTGGAAAGTGGAGTTGTAGTGTCCTAAGATAGCAGCCTTAGTCCCTCCAAAGAAGTGTTGATTCACTCTGAGGACAGCAGGAGGCTGGTCCTCAGCCTGCCATTGGCATTTGAAAGGAGGGCAATAGTGGAGGATATTGCCCTGAAGTAAAACTCACCTGCTGAAGTCAGGTCTGCTCTGAGCACTGCACCTTATTGTACGGTAGAGGAGACAGCTGGTTTGGAGTATCCATGTGGATCTTCACTTACAATGGCCTAAACCAGGCAGTGCCTTTATGTAACTGGTATGGGAGCTAGATAATTGAACATCAAGGAGAAAAAACTGACTTTTACACAATTGCTGAAGCAGGTAGAAGCCCAAGAACAAGGGGACAGTTTTAGGAATGGCAATGACTTCCAGTGGAGAAGCAGTATAGTAGGATTTATGTAAACATGTGAGTCTTTGTCCCAAAGGTCTTTTGGAATCTTCCACTTCTCATCTCCCACTCAGCTGGTCACCACTGGTTGGCTGTTATCTTCTGCGGGCTCTTTGATGGGAGTTGGAGGACTCTGAGTGGTGCAGAACTGGTATCTTTCATGAGCTACAAGTGGATAAAAGCTAGAGGAAAATGAGCCAACACACGAGCAAACTGTTTAGCATAATGAAACCTGCAGCTTGATTGCTGTGACTGTCACACTGTTTATGCCTTTGCTCTACCACCACCCCAAACTTGCTTACCTTTCACTAAGAGCTTGATCCAGATGGGCTTTGAAGGATGCCAGCAGGATGAGCAAGTCAGCAGTGGGATTGGAAAGTGTATTCCCTGCCTGCTGGTAGACACGGTGCAGAAAGAAGGGTGCCAAAAGTTTCTGTTTCTTCAAGATTGGTTTTAACGCATGGTGGTGATGGCCATGTGGCTCTTCTGGAGGACCTAATTCAAAATCATGCAATTGCAGAAGCCTCCTCTATATGCTGAAAAATGTTTCTGCTCTGGGGGTTGGATTTTTTTCGCCCTCTTGCATGAGCTACCACAGACTGTAGTCTGTCACTTCCTGTGTCACTGTTATCAGGTTGAGGTATCATGTCCAACTGTTCTGTTACTGATTGTGCAGTGATGACTCTCAGACAGCGAGTGATACAGAGCAGCGTTTCAGGGGGAGGTGATCTTGTCCATATTCCAAGTGCTCTGGAGCTGTGTGGTGGGATGTGCTGCTCTGATCCCATCTGCCTCATGCCCTAACTGTTTTGTACCACCCATCTGATTGCTCTGTGACTGCAGGTGAGTCCTAACTCCTCCCTGTGAGAGATTTCTGCATAGTTCTAAGAAGTACCACCATCAAAGTTGTCTTGGTATCTTCATCCTATATAATGCAAGGGGGATTCAGAATGTCTGCTCTGCACTACTGGCATCCATTTACTCTCCCAGGTGCTTCAGCTTTTGGAGGTTCATAGGTTCATGCCCACTGAGTTTTTTTTCTTCTTCAGAGCCCGGTGTCAGATGGTGCTAAGCATGTTTTGTGAAGCCCACAGCCTGTGCAAACCAAAGTTTTCTGGAATGGGAAAGAGGATGCCTAGTACATGTCACACACAGTCCTTGATCGTGACTTCTGAGCTACCTCTGGTGTTGCTCAGTCTGTAACTTTTCAGTGAGGAAAGCTTTTAATTTAAGCCCTTACAAGGCTGGATGCCAGCGTGGAGCCCAACTCAGCTGCCCCAGGGGTACTTGAGGCAAGTGTGCTGCAGCACTAACTGAGGTAACTCCTACTAAATTCTCTTTGGAAGCTCCACTGTATTTATGGGTGGAGAGGGCGGGGGGGGATGCCTGCCCTCCCACCTTCCCCCATGTTGTCTCAAAAGGCCCTGGTGCATCTTTGATTAAGTGTAGGTCAAAAGAATTTCCACATCGTGACCTTAATAACTGGGGTTGATTGGCAGGCGGTCTGCGGAGAGGGAGCAGCCTGTCCCTTTCATCTCCCTTGGTGCCGTGCTGGGACAATGGGCCAGCATATTTTCCTTGTTGTTCCTCATTTGAAAAGGGTCTGGTATCTCTACTAGGTACCTGTGACATGGGGGTCTTGATTGGGGTCTCATAAAGGGCCCTGTCAGTGTGTCCAAAGGCCAGGAACACAAAGGCGATCAGTGGGTGGGGGTCTCAGCTGACCACTGAAGAAGGGAGGGGAGGGTCCTGGAAGCAGTGGAGGGAGAAGCAACCCCTGATGGGAGACCTTAAAGAGGGGAGGGGGGGAGGAGGCGGCCCATTTTTGTCCCAAACTCATCAAGCACATCTGCAGAATTGTCCCAGCCGCTGCCTCCCAGTTTCAAAAGAAAATGATCGTTTGATAAACCGTCCTGATTCACCACTTTCTCACAAGGGAGGGAGACCCACCTTTGACCTCTATGATTCCACATTGGGCGCAGCTCCCCCCCATCCAATTGCTGGAGAAACTTTGAAATGCATCCCTTGCGCTCCCTTTCCTTCTCCCTCTTTCCCTTTACTCTCTCTTTCTTTTCCCTCCTTTTTTTCTCCCCCTCCTCCTCTTCCCACCACCCCCACCTTCCCCGCTCTCCCGCTTTGTAAGAAAGCAGGCGTACTGCTTTGGAGTTTAGGCAAGTAATTAGTAAAATCTTTTCTGCAGCACAATAAAACCACAGCGCTTGGCCCGCATATTCCCACAATTTACATACTCGCGGGCATTCGAGAAAACAGGTGGCATTCCCAGTGCATCGCTGCCCATGAAAATCATTTGGAAGGCAGGGAGGGGAGGGTGCTGGGACCCGCTCGCTCCTGCGAGCTGTAGGAATGTGCATGAATATATTAAAATGTTTTCACACAATGCTTGTATTTTCCAATGGGAAGAGGCATCTACTGGATGAAAGGCGGCTGGCCCAGACACAGGCCTCTTCCAAACGCTCTTTCCCACTCAGGGTTTGTTCGCATGGACCAGATTGAGAGGGGGCCTGGGGGGGAGGAAAGGGCAAGGGTGCTATCTATGAAAACTAAATCTTTGTGTGCCTCCTACCCGCTCCACATTTGTGGTCCCAGAAAGTTGAGTTATGAGGGAATCATGTCTGTGGAGGGGGGCAGAAGGGCAGGGGGGGATCATCAAGGACTTTCTGCAAAAGCTTTTGGAGGCATTGCAAAAATAGAGAGGAAACAGCTTGTAATGGAGCATATAGCACTCTGACCAACACGATTCAGTAGCTGCAGCAGGAAATGACTGAGAAGGAGCTGGCTATCTTGGGCAGTATTAGCAAAGTGCCTATTAATAACAGAAAACACCCTTGCAGTACTTTTCCAGCTTCATCATACTGTCGAAGAACAGACTGCTCAGTGCTCAGCGTGGGCAACGTATCCAGCTGTTCCTCTCTTTCCAAGGGGGTGGTTGTTCCAGGCTGTGCCGCAGGTGGCACCCAGCAGTTCCCACTCCGTTCCAGTTAGGAAACACTTAGCTGCTTTGCCTCGTAAGGAGTTCTTTGGGTGCTTTCAGCTTGTAGGGTGTTGGCAACAGATGTGTTGGTGGAACTTGTGTCTAGAGAGTATAGATACGGGATTTCCTTTCTAATGGACAAGAACTGAAGGAGACAAAGTAAAAGGAGGGAGAGGCTGAATGCAAGTGATGAACGGCTTGGCTTAGGAGCAGGGCGTGAATGTGTGGAAGACCCTGGGTTCAGCTCCAGGGGTACTGTTTTGTTTGAGAAAATTGAGGTAGGTTGAAAGAAACATGATTTTTTTAAAAATAATATTCTTTTGGTGAAAATGTCCTTTGAAATTTCTGTGGGAAGTGTTGTGGCACCAGTATGGTGATTTGGATGTCCTTCTCATGTGCCATGCATACAGCCTTTGTAGAAAGCTCTTCTGGGCAGGCATCCTGGGCATCCTGCCCAGATGGATCCTGCCCTGAGGATTTAGAAGCCTGCCTGCAGTCAGCCAGAACCACAGCAGCACAAACTTACAGATGCCATGAAGAGCTATTCCAAGGCCCACGCTACCCAGCTCAAGCTTCTGCTCTCCTGAAGTAACTTAGGAAAACACAGGCTCCCAGAACAAGGCATAACCCATTTAGAGAGGAGTGGGAAGAGCTTTACTGAGACTTTCTCCTCAGCTAAGCCAACTTTTCTTGTCCTCTCTGACCGGTCTCTCGCTCTGCCAGGTGGAAGAGAACGTATTCCCCAGCCCTGCAAGGACCCAAACAATTCAGCATCTCAAAACTTTTTGCAAAATGGTATTCTTGCATGGCAGCTGTTCCTAAAATGGATCTGCAGAAGTAGCAATGCTCTGTAATGCTGTTTCTCCCAACTGGCCTGCACTGGTCATACTGGTGTTGGTCATGGTGCAAAGGTCTCTAACCTTTTGTTGGAAACAACCAGCAACCAAACTGGCAAGAGGACTTAGTTTTTATTTTTAATTATTGTCTTCCCAATTCTCTGCTCCTCCCGTTCATCTTTCTGCATTTCTTAAAGAGGCAGTGGAGGGAAAAAAGCTTTGGTTTTTTGTTTGGGAAGGGGGTTAGGAAGGGCGACGTGGCCCCTGCAACCTCTCATAGGGGTGTCTTGTCAGGGTGCGGCATGAAGGGCACAAACAGATCATAACCTTTAAATGAAAATGCAATGGAGGGGAGAGATGAAAGCAGTGAAACAAATTAGATACATCTAGAGGGGGTGCTCAACTGGAGAAAATTAGCATTTCTTCCTAATTGGAGTGCAGGGCATTCCATTACAGGGTTTCATTACAAGGAGGGAAGCATTGGGCCTCTTTGGGGATTCCCCCCTGCCCACTGTTCTTCTAAAAGTAAAAAATTTATTTGGGAGAGATCTGAGAAAGGACTGAATTTATCAGAGTGAAGGTTTCACACTGCTGCAGGAACAGGAATGATAGTAAAGCACCAGTTCTCTCTTAATAGAGAGAAGAAAGTGATGATTGTGTGCACATGAAGTCAGGTGCTAGTGCTAGTTTTCCTGAAGGAAACAAAAATGTTTACAGGAGGCTTCAGGTGATGGTAACTTTCTGATGTTACTGCTGAATCAAATTTGTAGACCATCCCAGAAAGCACTAGTTTGTTTGAAGCGTAAAGAAGTTTTATGACTAAGATCAGTGGAGTCAGTTCAAGCCTGCTTTATGCTGCGTATCAAGTCCGTGCTGTGCAAATCCACTTGTTCAAGGCATGTCTGTCTGATTCTGCCTCTAATTAGAGCAGGAATTTGGATATATCCCTGGGAATGTGTGGAACATCTTGTGTCTGCACTGGGGCTTGTGCATAGCTTTGTGGTCTGAATAGCTAGTGCCCACTTGAGAAATAGGCATGCATGGATGTTCTTTATATGTGCATCTTTATGTATAAATGAGTGCTAAGAATAACTTAGAGGGTGTTCAAGGGATACAGTTTTGCACTGCATCTCTGGATTTGGAGTAGGGAGAGGCAGTTTCTTTTTTCTAAGCAGAGACTGGATTATTTATCAGTCAGTGCTCTCAGGAAAGGAGGAGGGGAAAAAAAAGAAGAAAAGCAGGCTTGCTTCAGGTGTGTGGTACCTACCATTAAAAAATTTCCTGCTCCAGCTCAGGAGAGGGGAATATATAAGCATAAGAACGTGGGTTGTAGGAAACTGCTGAAGAAAGAGTCCTGTCTGTACAGAAGGTGGTTCCTAGCAGGGTGGGAGGATGTTTACAGTAGTAGTGCCTACGCCCTGGGCAGGCTGTCATCCACATGCCCAGGATGAGGTTGCAGATGATATGAATTTACGGAATTGATAAATGTAAATCTTTGACTGATTTCTGCTGAATTCTGGCACTTTGACACAGCACTGACCACAGGAATATCTGAAGGTCTAGAGAAAATGCTGTTAAAAATGGAACCATGGCTCAGAGATGTTCTTCCCCCTTATTAGGTCTGACACACATCAGGATGATGAAGTCTCCCATCCCAGCCTTCTCCAGCCACTTCAGTTCCCGCAAAAGATGCTTGGCAGACTGTTTAAAATGAGCAAGTGCATCAATCTGGCTCTAAATCAGTAAAGCAAATTACTTTTGAAACACTGGGAGAGGTAGAAAGATGGAAGCAGGACCAGAGAGGCTGGAGTTTAGAGAGGAGCGAATGACTAGGAGGAGATAGTCAGCCTTCAAGGAAAAACTGATTCCACTGAAGAATGGGAATTTCTACTCAACATGTGCAGTTGTGCATCTGGCTTCTATGTTAATATGCTTTAAAATATGCATACAGCATGCCAGAGTGCCTCTTGCCTGTAGCTAAGCTTTTAGCTTCCTTGGCATCCTCCATCTCTGTTGGGAGTGGAATTGGATGCTGGAAGCATGTGGACAGAGTTGTGTGGCCATGACTCTCTCCTTTGCTCTGTTGCTTTTCAAAGCAGTGTGAGACTGCTGCAGACTGGAAGACAGATTGGAAGGTCTGTTCTCTCTGTGTAGTGTTCCCTGTAGTGTGTTCTGTGGTTCATTATCTAGGATTCGTCCAGTCTTCTACCTTCCCTCCCACCTGCACGACTGCAGCCACTTTCTTGCCCTAAAGGGGTGTTGTGGGTTTATTCACGATCTCTGCGCGTGCCTGCATGTGAGATGTACTCGTACTGCGTTGTAGGTATCCTGACACTTCACAGGTGCAGGGCTAATTTGGGGCCAGGTATTAAAGCCAGCTTTTACTGTGCATTGCCTTGTCTAATTAGTAAATCCTTGTTCTCCCTTCTCTGAGATTGAGGTCCATGTTCCTCTAAGTGTAGCCGTCCATCAAAGAGGACTTGAAATGAGGCCCTGCTATGGTTGGTAGACACGGGCAGCTAATGGAGAGAGCCCATTTCCTTTGAGAAGAGAGACCTGTACAAAGGTGATTGATAGTCCCAGAGATTTATTAGTGTGGGGGCTGGATAGAGGCTTGCAAACTGGAACCCAACAGCTTGGTTTTTTTCAGGGGGGAAAAAGAAGCCTGGTGGTTCATCTGTGTGTGTACCTCCCCCCCCAAGATAAAAAAGAAAAGGAGACTAAAGAAAGAAATGAACTGATCACAGGAAGCAATTACAGACTAAGCTGGGCCAAGCAACAACTGCTGCTATTGCAGTGCTTGGTCTCTGCCTCCTGGTGCAGCTGTCTTGAGCTTTGCACCTGCGCTTTGTTTGGTGGCCTGTTTCAGCTGTCCAGGCTGATTTAATGAGGGGTGGGGATGGAGCAGGACTGTCTGGTGGCACAGATATTTTTTTTTCTTACTTATTTTCTGTCTTGTACAGAGTACTGATTAGCATGTGTGGCCTAGAGCATGTTTTCCTTTTCCATGTACTCCTCCTGGATTTTCTCCTCTTTGACAGTGGAGAAGCAAGGGACCCTGCTCCAGAAATCAGAAAAGCAATAATGTGTCTCTAGCATGTCTTCTGATGCTCTCAGAGCAATCTGAGAACACAGATTATGTGTTGATCACTTCAGATAAGTTTGTAGCCTGGCAGAGCAAGGATTTCATGCTCCTTGTATGTGGTGGAAAATATCGGGTACTTTGGTAGTATGGAGTGCAGGTTCCCACTGTGCAATGGCTCTGTCCTCTGCTTCCCAAACTATGGTTTGTGAGATCCTGATGGTCCTCAGACCTGTGCTGGCTCTCTAGCTGTCACAATGAAGCCAGTGATATGGGTCTCTGCTGGTCAGGAGTGTCTGAGACGCATTGAAGCCTCAAAGCTTGGAGCAACCAATTAACTCTAACCTGCCTCAAAAGGAGCAATGAACCAAAAGGATCTGAAGAGGACACAGCAGAAGAACACTCCTCTGAACCAAAGAAATGGCTACTTTACTGGTTTGTATCTTGGTTTTGTGGTTTTTGCCCATATTTGGTCCCAAGTGAAACACTCTGCGGAAGTTACTGATGTGTTGGTATTTGGTTGCCTCCATTACGCAGTTCTGGTAAAACCAGTCTGAAAAGAAACAAGGAGAGTAAGATGGTGGTGGGTAAGCTTGAGTGTGAAAGTGTTATTCACTACATCCTACAATAGTGGAACTAAAGATATCTGAAATTACTAGGAGATTGTTTTAAAATGGACAAAAGGTGGTATTTCTTGACACAGTGTGTTGTGAACTCCCTGCCCCAGAAGTTTCTGGGGGTGGATGATGCCCTCAGTTTTGAAAGGGATTTGGCAAATTCATGGATAGCAGTCCCATAATGAACGACTAGATGGGGATATACCCTCTAAAATTCTTAATACGGCAATTGTGGATGCTGGGGCACTACAAAGGGAATGACCACAGGAAGTTGCCAAGCTTACATGTTCTTCCTAAACAGCATCTCTTAGTACCTCTGCTGGAGACAAAATGGGGCCATGGCTTGACCAAGGGGGTCATTTGTCGGTTGGACTGGATGATCCTTGAGGTCTCTTCCAACCTTAATAATTCTATTCTATTTCTTGTGGTGTTCTGACCATGGTGGGTCAGTCCAGCATCCATCTACCTCAGCATTTGCTGTCCAACAGTGGTCAGTAGTAGATGTCTAGGGAGAATGGTAGGAAACAAGGCAAGTGCAAAAAGATCCTTTCCTGCCTATTCCTTCCCAGCTTCCAGTGATGGGGAGGTTAGGGTTTCCCTGGCTAGAGTTTGCATCCAGACCAGTGCTGCTTCCGTATTTGCAGAGGCTAGCTCTGTGAGCAGCTCCTCTCTTCTTCCTGAACCTGTTAATGTTCTGGTCTTTGTAGGCTTCTTTCCAATTCAAGGAAAAACACATTGTTCTATTTTTAAACCTTTTTCCTGACCATCTTATGGGGGTACACAGTGAATGATTTCTCCCTCTGGACACCCTTTGCGCTGCTGATGATTTTTAGTATTCTTCCCAAGCCACCCCGACTCTAGTATCAGTGGCCTTGCACGAAGCAGAGCAAACCATGACTGTTGTGAGTACTTGCTGGCCAGTTGTTATTTAGAGTGAACTTCACATATAGGTGTCCCTGAGATATGGTAAGCTTATCCTTTCCTCCCAGTGCAGCCTCTGACTGCAGTCCACAGACATGCAGCCTAACCTGAATTGATGGTTATGTCCTCATCAGGACGAGGGGCAATGGGCACAAGCTGGAACACAGGAAATTCTATCTCCATATGAGAAAACTTCATTACTGTGAGGGTGATGGAGCACTGGAACAGGCTGCCCAGAGAGGTTGTGGAGTCTCCTCCTCTGGAGATATTCAAGGCCTGTCTGGATGCAGTCCTCTGCAATGTGCTCTAGGTAATCCTGCTCTAGCAGGGGGGTTGGACTAGATGATCTCCAGAGGTCCCTTCCAATCCCTACACATCTATGCATCTGTAATTGGACCTTTCGTTTCCGTATGATAAAGATCAGTGACAGCTTTGACTGGGACACTCCTAACTCTTAACACTTTGGTAATGTGCTCATTTCAGTGGAGGATGTGTGAGCGAGCTTGGTTGTGACACTTCTTTATGTGAGTGTTTGACTTGTCAAGCAAAAATGGTTCTTTTATTAAAAGGGTGAGACTTCCTAAACTCTCAGAGCACAAGGGAATAGGGCAGGCCATGGGAAGGAGGAAACCGTGGTTTCACACTCCTGTCTGCAAAGCTGCCTGTGCATTTAAAGCTTCCACACTTCTGTTCTTGAAGAATTGGAGGACTGACTGCCAGCAGGTTGTCTTGCTTTACCTAGACAGATGCTTACTGAGGGGCAGAAGGCAGTGGGTTACTTCCTAGCCCTATATCAAATATTTCAAGACATCAAAACTAAATGTTTTAGGGAATCCCCTGTTCCATTGCAGGCTTGGAAGATGTGCCTGAAGGGGCTTTTCGCCAGTCCTTTTCAGTGCAATCCTTTCCCTCCTATTCCCTTCTCTGTGTAGGTTTTTTTTTTTTTCCTCAGTATACTGACCTTAAGTATCATAATAAATTATTTCTTGTCTTCCTGCCTTATCCTTTCCCTATCTCTACAGCATCTATTTTGCTTTCCTATCTTCATCTGGCTAATCCCAATTATCACTGAAATTCAGTAATTCTTGGCCTGCCTGATGACTGACACTGAAGACGATAACTTGTGCTGTGAACCTGTGTTTTATTGTGTGTTGATGTCAGGATGGCTTGAGCTCTGGCTCCTGCAAAACTTTTTCAACAGGTTTTTGGATAGTTCAGGAGCTGTGTGGGAGGTGGCCAATAAACATCCTTATACCTTAGATGTGTGTTGTCTGTCTGATTGATTAATGAAATCTTGTGCGCATTTCTCTGTATACAGGGATGGGGCTGTCCTTCCTGGCCTGACTGGTGGGTTTTACTTCCCACTCTGGTGCTTGCTCATAACCAAGCATGCCCTGAACCTGCAGATGAAGGGCAGGGACTTCATTCAGGATCTTGGCTGCTTGGGGACAAGCAGTTGATATCCTTAGCATGAAAACCCTGAAGCAAACCATACTGCATAGAGTGGAGAGGTGGGGAGGACGAAGCTGCCCACAGCTTTAAGGGCAAATGAATTGAGGTTGTTGCAAGCATGTCTGTGTCAGGGCTGGAAAGATCAGAGCAGGAAAGCTCTAGGAGTCATTTCATGGCTGAGTTAAACGCAGATGAGGCTTTGCTCGCCTCCTCCACAGAGCACCTGTGTCTCCATGCCTCAGTGTCCTGGACATCTCTGTGTGCAGCATGTGCTACATATACACACTTCTCCCCTTTCACCTTTCCCGGTCTTTAGCACCATGATACCTTCTGACTATTATTTCCTTCTCCCCTGCTGAACAATTAATTTAGGCTTTGTTTGGAAATCGCTTGAATATCACAGAGCAGAGGAGGAAGATCAAGCACTCTGGTTTTAAGTGATTAGGCTCCTTTTCTCTATAAGCATGAACAAGTACAGCTCTCTGCCTGTACATGATGTGGAGAAAGAACTGCTTCCCTTTGTGGGAAGATGACGAAAATATATGTTTGTTGAGAAGTCCTTTTCTTCCTCACCACCCTGATCACTTCTTTCAAAATTCTCCTGAATTGGGAAGTTCGAATTTGGGGGGTGTGTATGGCAAAAGGAGTAAGACAAAAATAATTCATGGTTTGTGGCACCAGGAAAACAGATTCCTTCCCACCCCTACTTTTAAACTGAAACATTCTTGAGTTTTAGTTGTTTTGGCAAACCCGAAAGGATTCCCCCTGACCTCACTGGCATGCATGGATTGCTGGCTTATTGAAAAGTCATTTTCTGTCATATGTTCTAATGGAAAAGTTTAGATAAACTGTCATTATATGTATGCATTTTTAAAAGAATGCTTGTTAACTGAAAACTCTGCCAGTCACGTCTGAAAATATATTGGGACTGTCCTTGGCAGTCCTGAAGCTTAAAAAATAGAAAGGAGATATTTTTAAAATAGGAGAGGTTTTCTTCTTTTGCATCATTACTCTTTAAGCATTTTCTGCACATGGGTATGTATTTAGACTTTTTTCCAAAGCAATGACAGCTGGAGTATTTACTTAAATCAATTCTACATGTAGAATTCTACATTGTGAGAAGCAGCAGCTGCCCCGGACAGCGTGAGGTTTGTGATAAGGTATGAGCATAGGCAGCATCATGTGTATCTTCCTGCTGGTGCTGGGAATGTTCACTGTATTTCTCTGTGTAGCCTTGAAATTGGCCTGGCCAGCTTGCGTCTGCTTATATTCTTAGTGTCAGCTTCTCAGATGCTGGCATTGATTTCCTGACAAGCATATTTTGTTCAGAAGTGTCAAAGGTTGCTTTTAAGAAAAAAGTCTTGAGCGTTGATGAGCCAAAGGCACACAGTATCTAGGTGAACTCCATGGCGAAGTACTTTAAGCAGCTTGGGTGAAGCTGCAACAAATTCGATTGAAATTGAAAAATGGATGTTTCTGTGGGAGTCTTTAGTAAAATATGAAAGATATATATGATCTGAAGAGTATCGTGGAATCAGGCAACTTCTCCAGTTTGTGACTTGCTGCAGCATCGGGTCATGGTTGTGTATTTTAGGCAGCTCAGAAATTACAAGTCTGCATCCTGGGGCTTGTACTGCCTGTCTCCTTGCTGCATACCGAGTCTCTGGGGATCTCCTTGTTTGTCAGGATTGTTGTGATTTGCATCATCTCTTAGGGTTTGCTCAGCACTCCTATAGAACTTGGTGCTCTGATGAAAGTAGTGGGCATCTTTTCACTTGCCTGCTTACCTTTTGGCCTTTGTTGCAGAATAAGGACCAAGCTCTTAGTTTGTGACAATTCTTGCTTTCCAGTAAGATGTGTCATAAGGGACACAAGGTGAGTTTCTTCAGAATATAATTTAACATTTAAAACAAAAACCCAACCCGAACCAAAAAAGACCTCATTGCACTGGAGCTGTGATCATTAAGTCAGCTTGAGCAGGTTTAACTTGGCTACAACCCTGGAGCTGACCAGCCAGGACAAGGATTTCTATCCTCAAGGAAACAGTGATAACTCAAAGAAAGCGTAGATGCTAACAAGTCCTGAGAATCAACAGAGTCACTGTGCCACAGGATGCTGGTTTCTGGCTTGTGGGACAACTGATGTCAGTAGTTTGGTCAACCCACATGCAGCAGGTTTCATGGTAGGCTTTGCAGAACCAAAGGCTTGTAGCAGAAAGGGAGGTGGAATAAGTGAGGTCCCACTATGAAAAGCAGTTTTGCTTTGCTAATGGGAAATGGCTCAGCACAAAGAGAACCTGGAGCCTTCATTGCTGCCCTCCTGGTTCTGCTTGTGACTTTTGGGGCAGATGCTGGAGGAGGTGAATGATTCTTCCCTGATTTTTTTTTTGAGCAGTAGGAGTTCTCACTGTCTTTGGGACAGTTCTTGCTATCCTGTCTGGGACTTGCACTGTCCAGTTTCCTCTCCCCAGATCTGTTGCCTTTCTCAATCTCAGTGCAAAGGTACTAGACTAGAAATCCTGCCCTGGGAGCGTAGGCTGCAACAGGCCTTGAAGAATCTGTCATGCATCACACCTCTTCACGTGGTCCTATTGTGCATCGCTGGATCTCTTTTCTCCTTTACCCTTTTTTTGGCATTCTGCGCTGCCTTGTTCCACAGGGTGGGGGGAAGATGCTTGTCATGAGCTGCCCTTGGTGTGTGTCGCACTGCTGACTGTGCTCCCACTCTACCAGGCAAGCTGTCCTGGTCCAACCCCCTCCTCCCGCTCACCCTGGATCGGAGCCCCCGAGAGGTCTTTGTCCGCCTGTTGAGAGCAGCCCCTGTCCCGCCATTCCCACATGGTGCACCCTCCCCAGCAGCCCCCTCCCCATTCAGCAGTTCGGGCTGAAAGAACCTTGGCTAATTACGCCGGGCTGAAAATTACCACTTTGCTGCGTTCTCCTGCTGCTGGGCCCATTTGTGTGGGGCCTGTAGTTAGAGGGAACAAAGTCCCCCCCGTGGAGCCAGGCTGGCCCCAAGTGTGAAGCTACAGGTACAAGCAAGAAGGGAATGAAGGGAATAATTACCAGCTTCTCCAGGTGAAAGACCCGTTAAAACTTCAATAAGCCAATTACGGGCCAGGGTGTGTGTGGGGGGAGACTCTCCCCCACCTATAAGTGATTCCCACCAGGCAATTAACAGAAATAATTTCACGGAGGGGAGGATAAGAAATGGCTCTTAGAAGTTGTCTTGGAATGG
>VWZZ01000792.1:255754-305682 GCA_013399095.1 Psophia crepitans | reverse complement strand
GGGGGGGGGGGGGGGGGCAGGCCCTGAAACAGCATGATTGCTGCAGTAGTCTTCATGTACTCCAACGTCCTGGCTCACTGTGTGGCCTGAAAGTGTTGGTGGGACTAGGGGGAGAGGGAGGAGGGAGGGAAAATGGCAAAGAAAAAGGAATCGCTGGAGCTTTACACCTGGGCAAGCAAGGGCTGGAGTTCAGAGCTGCTTGTAAGGCTGTGTGTGTGTGGGCCCAGAGCACTGAGCTCAAAGGGGGTGCTGCATCTGGGGAAGTGGGTGAGGGTCAGGCTCAGGGTGTCTTCCCCATCAGGGAAAGAGGGAAGGCTAACGGTGTAGGGAGGAGATGGGTGCTGGGTGAGAAGGCTCAAAGTGGGTATGCAGGTGGGTGAGAACTGAACGTCAGGCCTTCAGAGATCTGAATGATGTTTCTATTCTATTCTATCTGCCTGAGATGTATGATGGTCTGTAGGTCCCCTGCTTTACGCCAAGAGCAGATGGTCACCAGTGTCTAATACTTTTGTGTGTATCTCATCCAGGGGCTGTGCTTTTCTGCTCAGGCAGCAGCTTCACCTGTTTCTTCCTTTCAGTTGGTTCCAAAAAGCCCACGGATTTGTTCAAGATGGAGACTTTATGAAGTCGCCTTGCAATTCCCTTGCGCTGTATTGCGGATGGCACGTGCAGCAGTCAGTGGTAGAGCATGCTGCCTGGTGGGTAACTAGCAGGAGTCTTGCCTGTCTGTGTTTGAATAGCTGCTCTGGGGGAGTAGAGCAAGAGTAGAGTGTAGGATGAAGTTGCTGCAGATGGCTGAGATTGCCCTGGGATGTTGGAAGGGAGAATGTATAGTGTAATTAAAGTCCAGATACTAGCTGTGGTTATTTTACCTGCACTTGCAAAAGATGATGAAACAAAACCCCCTAACCCTAAACTCCCTAAAACACAAATGAAGTGTTAGTAGTGATTCTCTTTGCCTTTCTAATGTTATTTCTTCTGAGAATTAAAAATGTCCTGTGAGGTTTTGTTCTGGTTACTGATAAGCTGAAATAACCCTGCTGCAGTGGTATTTAACCACCTCGTCTTGGACTGACCTGGAATTCCCTAGACTTTGTCCTCCTTTTATTTTTTTTTTCCCCCTTCTCTTTCTCCCCAGGAAGCTTTCTGTGGTAGGAATTGAGAAGTGTATCACTTGTACAGTCCAGCTTTTTTACTCAGGAGTAGTTTCTTAGCAGATTCCTGTTTCTTCATGATTGGGCTTCCAAGATGTAACCCCAGTGGATGTTGCCTGCAAGGAGAGCTCTGGTCACAGAAAGGCCTGATAAGCATGTGCAGGCAAAACGGTTTTGGCACGGGCTTTTTGCCCCCCCTTGATGTTTGGTATGTGCTGTTCAGACCAGTGCCTGGGTTACATTGGTTACAGTTTTGGTGCATGTGCCTTACCTGCTGAGTTTCATTCTGTTTGTGGTTACTGAGTTGTTAGCATATAACCCAGCTGTCCTGACTGACTTCTGAGATACTGAAGGTGCTTGGTTCAGTTCTCTGGTCATCCCGCAAGAGGCACAAAGTAGGGCTACGAACATCAGTCCGGAGCTGTGAAGGCGCAGCACCAACCCAATCTTGGCTTTGTCCGCCACTGCCTGAATCAAAGGCAGGTGGGACTTCTTGCATGTTTGTGCCCACTTTCTCAGGGAGAAGAAAATGCTAAACTGATGGTGCACTTTTTTTTTTCCTCCTGCAAAATAAGGGCCTCTGGGGAAGGAGCGCTGTGACAGTCTCCCTGCCTTTGTGTGTATCTGGTCTGTTGGAGAAGTCTCAAGCTGGAGGTGCCGAAACTCCCTGCGCTGAGTTTCTGACCCCCTCTTCTCCCCTTGACAATGTTGTTACTGTTGCATCTGCTCCCCAGCCTCCTGGGCTCTTCAGCAGGGGCTCCATCAAGTTTGTGTGACCTTAGCACTGTATTCATGCTGGAGGAGTTACCTTCCGTAATGATGTCAACTGATGAGGTTAGCAGGATGGTGGCGGCCGCGATAAGACATGACATGTTCTAATGATTCGCCTTAGCAAGCTGCATGTGTGTGTTGGGGGGGCATAGAGGGGCTTAGAGAGGGGAGGTGGGGGCCCCACAGGTGCCGACAAAGACTTTGACCTTTGCTGCTATAATATCAGTGTTTCACAGGCAGGGCGGTTCGGTAACCCACTTTCAGCCCATCAAAAATTGATTTAATTGCAATTTTTTCCCCCAATTAGGAGCACTGGAGCTTAACTAATTGGAGTAATAGAGAGTAATAAGGCTCTGATAAAAAGCCTTCCTCTGCCTCCTTTGTATCTTGTGTCATTGCCTGTCAGAGGTCAGAGAGCTTGCATATTCTATTAGGCAGAGTTGCCTTCATTTGTACAAATTAGTTTACCCAACAGTAATTAAAATGCCAGTGCGGGTCGGGGAGAGCTGAATACAGTTGATGGGCACGTTGGTGAAGGATTTGACAGCTCCAGTGGCCTCCCTTGCCAAAGCGTGTCAGTGCTGAATCAAAGGCTACACAAACCCACAGACCCGTGTGTTTAACCCGCGGCACTGTCGGCACCAACTGCTTTCTCTCCTCTCCACTCTCTGTTTTGGACTTGCTTTCTCTTCTTCTTTCTCATCCCACTTGAGACTTTTTAAAAAAGATGTTTCCCATCTTTGAGCTGTCCTTTCTGTTGATCGCTTTCATAATGCTGCTACCAGCCCCCCCGCCCCGATCCTGTCTCCCTCGGTACTCCCCCTTTTCTCCCCCTGCCTTCCACATTCCCAGCTGCAGGCCTCTGTCAAGTAATAACTTCTTTGTCTCCTAGTCCGATGAGTCTCCGTATATAATAGTCTCCAAAATAGAACAACGATGTCCAATTCCAGGGGGCGGGGGAGCGCACAAGAAGGAAGGAACAGGCTCTTGCACGTGTCAAGCAGATTCTGGATTTGAAATCCCCAAAGAGCAGAACATGATTTGAGAAGCAATCTGTTTACAGTACAGGGGAAGGGCGCAAGCCTGGGGCACGGGGGACGTTTAGAGAGAAGTGGTTGGAAAGGACCTGTTTCACCCAGGTTTCTTCAATGACAATTGAAGGATTCAATCCTTCCAGGATTCTCAGCTCAGGCAATGCCTGCTCTGAAGGCTGGGTTGACAATGAGGAAGGTATATATTGTACATCATCACCTCTGGAGCTGAGACTGTTTCCAAGCCTCATGATAAACAGCATCTTTCCAAAATGTTCGATGGGCAGCTACCTGTTTTCCTCTGATTCATCCACACCTGGCAATGTTCTGGCTACAGAGATGCTACAGGTGGGGTGACACTGTGTAGTTGGCACCTTGGGAGCAGGCATCGGATCGTTGCAGCTGGACTGTAGCCAGAGCGCTACTGCTGTTGCCAGAAATGCCATGGGATCTTCAACAACCACAAGTCAGTCGAATGGAGAGAAGTTCTTGTGTTTCTTCCAACAGCACTGCCAGGATATGTGTTCTCTCTCATCCCCTGGCCCAGCTTCTGTTGTGGGGAGATGATCTCTAACGAAAGTTTTTCTGTAGCATAGACAAGATCCGACTTCAAGAGAAGCAGTTTTGGTGGTGTTTTTCTTTTTTTTCTTTTTTTTTTTCTCTCCTGTCCTCCTTTTCAGTAGGACATTTCAAATGGGAAAGAGAATATCAAGGTATCAGACGAGTTGGAAGATGACTTGCTTTGGACAACAAAATCATGCTGTGTATGAAGTATGTGTGTCTCAATGCTCTGCAAAATTCTTGCCTTCCTGGCATGGTGGAGGTGGAAATGCTATGTTGGCTTGATTGCTTTCCTCCTGGGGGATTCCTGTGAACATAACATGCCCTGTTATGAAAGACCTGCAATGGTGCTGATTTTCCCATTAGAGAAGCCTTTTGGAGGGAGTTTGTAGCCATGGCACCCAACAGCTTTTAGAGGGCAGGGGAAAGCTTAGCGGGGAATGGACTTTGCATCTCCAAGGCCATCTGAAGCTTGGGCATAACAATTTTTATGTAGCATATAGATGCATCTGGTCAGTGTCTCTGTACATCAGTAGCATCATATATACTTCAGAGAGATGGGTCATCCCTGCAGTTAGATATATATATATAGAGAGAGAGAGAGAGAGAGTATCTTGTGTTTTCCTCTTCCCAATCTAGTCTTTCTTCTGTCTCTCTGGTTCCTGAAAGCATTGTAGGCAAAACAAATGACACTCACTAAACTAGTAACTCAGCTTGAGTTATTTCTGTTGGTCAGCTGGCAAGAACAGTTGTGAAGAGGTTGCACTTCTCTAGTTCAGAGTTTTTTGGTGTGTACTCTGTGCTTCCTAAGATAAAAAGCTTTGTTGAAGGTAAACTAAAAGAAGCAAGCCTGGTAGAAGACTTCAGTTCTGCTGAACGACGTTTCAGAAATTTTGGACCCAAGCTTTAAATGCTTTGCTCCAATTTGCATGCTGTTTTAGACCTACCAAAGCTGACTTGTGTTGCCCTTTTGCTTGGAGTGAAACTGTCACCTCTGCGAGGTTCCCAGTTATGAGGGGCCTGGAGGTTGAAGGTGTATGCCTGCAGACCAGACTCAAGATGAGGGGCTCTGTATCATCTCTTGGGAATCCAGGCTTCCAGGTCAGTTTGCACCCAGGCTTTAACAGTTTCTCTTTGGCACCAGTTCTTGTGCATGTCTTGTGAATGCTGCTTTCTAATCCTGGCAGTGAAGGTGCCCTGCTCTACTGGGAGAAGTCTTATCTTTGCTTGCTAATGGGCTCCAGCCTGTTAAAGCTGATAAGGCCTGCAAACCTGATCCTGCTGAAGTATGAGACAAAATTCCTGTTGACTGAATGGAGTCAGCTTTACTCAGAAGAGACTTGTTTGTGGCCCTGAGGCCTGTATGTGATGCTGGAGAGAAATCTCTTCATCTAATGCTATTTTTCTTTCTTTCTTTTTATTTTTTTTCTTTTTTTTTGAGGGGTGGGGGCTAAGGACTGAGGAGGGAAAACTGAAGTCCAGACCTGACAGCGTGAGCGGGGATTAGACCTTGCTGTTCCTCCCACCTTTTTCTCTCTGTTGGTGTGCCTCCATGCTAATTTAGACCTGTGGCAACCATCAAAGCCTTGTGCATACCTTCTGCACAAAGGGGCTTGTCTCCCACGTGAGGGCGTTCTCTGCTGGGACAGAGTCAGTTTGTCCCCCAAAAGAAAAATCTTAAGCACCCAATTGCCTGCTTGACTGACTCCCTGACTGCTATTATGTTTCTAACCACGGTAATTGGCTTTAGTAGTTATTAATGGATTATGTTTGGGGAGGGAGGGACAGAACACAACACCTAGCTTTGTAGCTGAGGGACTCCCTGACCAAAGTGCTGTTGTCCAGACATGGGGTTTGAGGGGTGAGCTGTCAGAATCAGTCTTTTTTGCTTGTTTTCTTCTGAGATGGGAAACACTGGCAAAGGGGGAATGTTTCATCTTGTACTGCACTATGGTGGAGAGAGGGCAGGTATTGAGCAGAAGCCCTGTTTCCGAATATGGCGCTGCATGCTTTCTTAATTGGTCCTCGTGGCTGCAGCACAGCAACAGGAATTGGCTTTTTCTTAAATTCTCAGACTTTGGTTGGGGACTTCTGTGGAGAAGAGTAACGTGTGCACCCTGCAGCATCTGTGCAGAGCACCCTGCGGGTGCACAACTGCGGGCCAGCTGCACGTGCACTGCCAATGAATGTTCGATTTTTGCGTGTAAGACAGCCTGGTTGGAGAGACTTCAAAATAGCTCTGGTGCTGCAGGCCTTGTCTAGCCCTGAGGGGCAGGTAAGGGTCACAGGACTTGTGTGGACATCTCCAGGTATGTGAGTTTTGGGAGAAGAACTATAACCAGCAAAAAAGAGAGCCTTGGTAGCTGTAGCTCTTCCTTGGTTTCTGTAGCTCTTTGAGATTGAGGATATATGCCTGCCTGTCTTGCATAGCATACTTGGCAGTGCTGTTTTGGCCTTGTGATTTGGAGAAACCAATTGCTCAGCTGAAACATGGAACTTGGAGTAGAAGGTGTCCTGAGTTCTGGCCCTGCTTCCACATGGCTCTTCTCTGGCTTTGAGTGTGTGTTCACTGCTTTGCTGCTGGGTGCCTTGTAACACCAGCGGTAGTGCTCCTCGAAGAAGTCAAGGATGCTGCAAGAATTCCTTCCTGGGACAGTAGAGGCTTGAAAACACCTTCTGACTTCCGAAGGAAGAATGTTGTAGAGGATCAAAGAAATGTTTAAAACCTGCTATTTTTACAGATATGACACTGTTTCCTTATTTTGCTTTCCTCTTTCAGCTGCTAGCCCCATGTCATGCTGGAGAAGATGGTTAGGCAAAGCATAAAGCTGACTTTTATTTAAAGCAGGCTCTGTTTCCTGCATTCATGCTATCCTTGTTGCAATGACTTAAACATAGTTTTGGCATTTTATTCTTGGTAGCTGCAGTAAATGTGGCTTTGTGAGAGGCCATTTATAGCTTACTTAGAAATCTTTGTAGGAGCTGCTTTCTCTTATTTGAACTGAGGATAGGAAGTTGGCACAAAACAAGCAGTGTGGCGTGGAGAGCCACAGGACCCGTGTTGCTGCTGCTAGATTTTAGGGATTTGTTTGAGGCCAGTGGCCAGAGCCAGCATGTGCAGCAGGGACATAGCATCACCGAGAGGACTTTGGAATGAACCTTGCTGGAGAGTGTGAACTGAGCCAAATATTGCTGCAGGAGAGCTGTGCTGCCTCTAATAGAGAGTGCTTGAGCACTGAGGATGGCAACCTGATCCAGCTTTGAAATCAGCCCTGCTTTGAGCAGGCTGGACCAGAGACCTCTATTCTGTGATTTGTTAGGCCTGTGATGCTGCAGCCAATTCATGATTGTGCTCAGAAGTTGCCAGCAAACAGAAATGAGACATGAAGTAGGAATTCACAGGGAATTTTCCGTGGGGTCTTTCCACTATACACTGACTGTATATAAAACACGCTGAGTACTGTGCTAACGGTTTTGAAAATGATGTTGCAATTTACAACTGCTCCTGTTTTATGTTTTCCCTTTGCGTATGCAAATATATCTTTATGTCCTGCCAGTTCTCTGCAGTTGTGACCTGCTGCATCTGGGAAGCTCAGCTACTGAGAGCTCTGGAGCACCTTTCCCTTGCTGCTGCCTGTCTCTTGTGAAATGCAGCAGAACGTGCTGAAATAGTTTTGAACCAGAATTCAAAGTCTGTCTTGTACCCCGTGTTCTCTGTCTTGCTTGTGCACTGTTTCTTCACAACAGGAGGATTAGTAAGTGGGTTTTTTCTTTGCTTGTGTTTTTTAAACAGCTCATTTGTGACGGGGACAGCCTGCTGTGGACACACCTCACCTCTGAGAATCTGGGACCTTGAGAGGTGAGTGAGCTTCCAGGTTACAGGGAGGGACTTGGTGAGAAAAGTGAATAACAATGAGAAACACAATATTGGAGATGCCATGAAATCAGTATTTTAGTCCCTGTAGGCAAGGGATGTTTGAACGTGATATGTGGGACAGAGTGGGGGATGGAACAAACTCATGTGGAAAGGTGTATGTGGGGTTGGTGCTGGTTCAGTAGGGAGCAGCTCAACTTCACAGCTGTTCTAGTTGATGACAACGCCATCCTGGTTTCTTCACATTACTCATGTACAGTCGGAATATGCCCATTAAACCTTCCTTTTCACCTGTCTCGGTTGATGCTTCAGCCTGAGCCGGAGGGGTGAGGAAGGTGATCTGCATCCTCCTGTCCACCCACTTGTGGTGCTCAGAAGCTAGAGGCAAACACAGGTTCTGCAGCATCTTGTCCTGGCTGGTGTTTGTGGTAGCTCAGGGAGGTGAACAGTGGCAACAGGTTATCTACTGGAGTGACTTAGGCATGTTGTCTTCTCTCTGTCTTAATAAGCATTGAGGAGGTTAATTGCTGTGGCCTCTGATTTGGGGCAATTGAGTAGTTCCTGTTCAGTGAAGTTGCTGACCTTAGCAACTGGGGAAATGTTGGGCTCAAATCCTGACGTGAGACTCAACGGCTGACAAATTTGAAACTCTCAGCCTGAGGGTCTTTGTGTAGTGATGGACAGATAGCAAATATTTGGCAGGATTATTGAACGGCAGCTCAGCTTTCCGGGGCTGGTATGCTGTGGGTAGGAGTGGCACAGCACAGATTTTCACAGGAGCGCTGTCAGGATTGAGGTGAGATGGTGGGCTCTGGGAAGGGAGAGGGGGGAGGCAATGGCAGAAGGTGTCTGAGGGGTGTCAGCAAAGCTGTATTTGGGGAAAGGAGGTAGAGGAGGATTGGCGTGGATGCAGGGCTGATCTGAGGCCAATTCCCTTCTAATCTATAGCTTAGATTGTCCAAGACAACTGCATCAAATACAAACATAAACCAGTTTCTTCTTCTCTGAAGTAACAAAAATAAAGACTTCACAAAGGATGCATCCCACAAAGGGTGAACTAGAGCAGGAAGGACGGTGCTAGTGCATTTGGCTATGGTGCGTGTTTCTCAATGACCTAGTCCAATGGTGCCTTTTGAGTATCCCAGAAGGATGCAGGCTGTGCTGTGATACCCCTGCCCATCAAGTTTTCTGACTGTTTTTAAATAGAAGCATCTGACAGGGGTGAGGACATAGGCAACCCTCTCCCCGCTGCCCCAGTCTCTCTGACAGCCTTTCCCAAGGAAGCCTGAAGAGATAATAAAGCTGTGTAGAAAATAGGATTAAGGTAATGAACAGGCACAACGGAGTTTGATCTTTCAATAATGTCAAAGCCTGAGTGACAGGCAAATAAAAAAGCCAAGGCAACCTAGGCCAGTGGGCCTCTGTTGCAGTGGCTGGAGTGTCAAACTTATTCTTCCCTCTTCACCTGTCACAGCTGGAATGCACCATGCCACTGGGCCTTTTCCTCTCTGGGGACCTGTGTGTGAGCTGGGAGTCTCATCAGCACGTGCAGGGCAGGAGACTGAGTAGGGAGCGTGTCTGGGAAACTAGCATGTGAAGCTTGATGTGACCATTCATAGTGAGGGAGTGCAGAGCTGTCCTTCCAGGTCTCGACTTTTCCATAAACTGTTCTTTCCAGCAGAGCTTTGGATTCATTTTCAAAGGCCCCAGTGGTTGCCAGAAGTGATCTTGTAGGAAAATGCTATTTCTTCCTTTGAGGCTTTTGCATGTTGTCTGCCTGGGCAGACTCCAGAAGGGGGAAAGGCCAGAGTCTGACCTGGAGGGGCTGAACATGGCAAGGACGTTATCTCTAAGAGCAGAATCTAAGCAACTTCTCTGTCAAAAAAAAGGGTAGAGTGATGCTTAAGATGTGTTCTTTAATAAAACTACAGAATCCTTAGCACCACTTAGATGTTTAATGTTGTCCAAGACCAGTTAGTTGAGTTAGCTGGGTTTTTTCTGCGTGGGGGTGTGTATAAGTAACATTGCAGCAGTTTCTGTGGCATTCTCTTCCCTTGGGGTAGGTGGTCTTTTTCCCCAACAGCTGAGAGCTGGAACATGCTACAAAAGGATTTAAAGCTTAAATAACCTTTTGTGTACTGATCTTCTTAGTTCCAGGCCAGATAAGTCCTTGGCTAGTGCTTGTAGCTGTTGGTCATGGTATGTTTTTGTATTTATGACCTTCGCTGTTCCCTGACCCCGAGGCAGCCATTCTCATCCCTCCAAGAGGAAGGGGATAATGTCTTCACCTGGAAATATGTTCTGGGCTTTGAAAAGGGCTTGATTGAGTTTGGTGGCGAGGAAATTTTTACAGGGGAAAGGAAACGCCTCTTGCTGCATCCCACCCCCACAACTGTCTTTCATTTCTGACTCTGCTGAGATGATGGCGTTGGATCAAAGCCGCAACAGGCAGCAACAAGCAATTGTCAAGGGGAGTCTAAAGCAGGGGAATGACCGCATAATGCCAAGACACTGTCTCTCATGGCTGAAATTCCAGCTGCTGCTACACCTGGCCCTTTCTCCTGTAATAAAGGAGGATTTTTTTTCTTATGCTTTTGAAGCTGGCAAGGTGCACCTCTGGAGGACATATCTCATCCCACAGATGCTACATTGTGCCATCTGATTGCTTTTAGATGTGGGGAAGTTGCTGTGCACTTATTGCCACTCAGGATCAAGGTCTGTGTGGAGGGGGGCTGTGAATAACTTAGGTGATTAGAGTCTGCACAGGAAAGGAGAACAATTAGCAGTATGGGCCACTGGATACTAACCTGTGTCCTTGCATCAAGTATCGGGTCTTGCTGACTCCTCGACCTCTTGCAAGTCCCCTTGCCCCTCTGTGCCAGTGAGGGGTATGATGGCAGCCGCTCCTCTTGCGGGTCAGGTACCTCTGCTCTCTTTTTCCTTTCTCTGCTCAGAACTTCTTGTCTCATCTGCCAGTGCTAGTCTGTGGCTTAGCAGAACAGCCAATTAATGGCAAGCAGGAGAAAAGGAAACTTTCTTTAGGTCCTGTTCCTTTTTTTTTGTTTTCCTCTTCCCACCTCCTATCTCCTTTGGGAGTTTAAACTCCTTGGGAGATGAGGGTGACCCACCACTAGGAACAACTCCAAAGCCAGCATTTGTCATTTGCCTGCGAAGATGCGTTGCTCCTCAGCCTATCATGGTGGTCTGCATGTCTTTAGGTGACAAATGCCCCTGCCTCAAGGATGCTTCTCCATAAGGTTGGGTATTCCAGAGGTCGCTTTGCAACAACTCTTGGAGCTATTCTGCCAAGCCCGATGTTTGAAATGGACCAGTGATCTGTCTGGCGTGGCAGTCCTCATGCTACAAACACTTTGAATGCACAGCTCCTACATTGTGCTTTTCTGTGACGCAACCTGATGGACGCAGGGCACGAGCAGTTATAAAAGCTGAGCCAAAGTTAGCTGTGCCCTGCAAGCCACCCCAGATCCTCTACTTTCTAAATATCCAGTCTTTGTCCATCTCCTCCCCCCTTTTGAAAGCATTTTTGGCAGAGTGGTTTTTTGTGTTTTTGTTTTTTTTTAAGAACCCTCTAATTTCTTGTTCGGTTTTTCTCCCTCTCCCGAGCCCTTTGAAAGTGGCTTTACGCCGTCACTGACACCAAACTGACACTTTGCGTTTCCCCACTTCTTATCCCTTTATGGCAACAGATGTTGAAATTTTGTATCCCTTTTATCTGTCCCTCTTTGCCCTCTTCCTGTAATTAGGTTTCCCTTGTTAGCAGTACAAAGTGGCCCGGTTTGCTGCCTGGCCTTTTGAGCCATTGTGTCTGAGCACATTTTTTTCCTCCTCTTTCGGAAGAGTTCCTTCCCCCTTAAGTAATAGGCAGGGTGTGGGCCAAAGCTGTGGCTTTTTCTTGTTTCTTTGTTCTCCATTTATCTCTGCCACCTTTTTCAAAGGGATGGGGAGAAAAAAATAGAGAGTGCGTAGAAGGGGAAGATACAGAGTTGTGTTTCTTGACCGTCAGGCCCCCCTGCGCTTCAGGTGTTCAAGACAGGTGCCTTTGATGTCTGCAAGTTTTGGGGACGTGGGAGGTAGAGGATTCACAAGAGTAGCTTGGGAGTGGAGGCAGAGGGAGTTACAGGTGTGTGGCTAGTGCCCTCAGCAGAGGGGTGGGGAGGAGTCTTTCGGGGTAGACAGGCAGCTGCTATATTTGCCTCTAGTGCTATTACGTTGTGCTCTTTCTGCAAGCCAGAATGAGCATTACCACCACAAGCAGCTGTCTGAAGTTTGCTAACTTGCTGCTGCTTGATCTCTGGTATGTACTTCCATGGGATCCTGGGTAGGTGACATCTGTCTGCAGTGGGGTGGGCAAGAATTAGTTGCTGTCCTTCAAATTTCAGTGTATGTTGATCTGCGTCCACTTTGGTGGCTCTTTTAGAGCCCTTGAGTGAGTGAACGTGAGCAATTGTCAGCAATGAGGGAGAGCTTTAAAACTTTGGCTCCTGTGCCTGTTCTTAAACAGCAAGTGTCATTTGACAGTTGCACTATGTAGCACTGAACACCGTAGTTAGCTGTTGACTGCTGATGCTGTCCTGTTTAATTCCAGTCCTTCTTGGCTTTGTGTCCTTTCATGATCAGATTATTTTTTTTTTAACATATGGAAGTAGATAAATGAGAGTCTGCAGTCTAGTTCTTGGTTATAAAGCTTGCTGAATGTTTTCAACAAAAGTTTTTAATGTAGAAGCTTGGCCCAAGATGCACAAGCTGGATTCTTAGTGTTGTGTTCTGAAACAAGTTCTGTAGAAGATCATTTTCTCCACAGCTTTGAAGTCCAAGGTTTGAACAAGTTTGAGACCTTCTAATTTAATAAGAAAGGAGTTTGTTGGGTGGAGGGGAGCACATGGATTCAGAACTGGAGTTATTAGATTGAAAGGAAAGGTAACTGACTCTAGGAAATGGGGGGAGTCTATTTCACCCAGGCATTTAAACTGGATTTATCAAGTCACAGAGAAGTGGGTGAGTATCTCTGGTAACAGGAGAGAGGAGCAATAGCAAATAATATCCTGGCACTGATAACAGTGTCACAGTACTTGGGGGACAGAAGAATCATCCATATTATAGATGCAGAATTCCCTTTCCTGCTCTTCTATTCTACCGATTCATCATGCCAAGTATCTTTTTTGGCAAGGAAACTTTCTCTAGTCTTCATGGCATAGAGGCTCCACACTCCTTCCAGGCTTGGTTTTCTTTCTCAGCATCTCCATCTTGGCTAACCACAGTTCTAAATCACAATAACTGACTCCAAACTTGTCCATCAGTGGGCTAAACAGCTTTCTGGGCTGTGCTTACATCAGGTAAGTGAATGCAAATACATGCCTTCTACTGCCTCCACTCACTGCAGTGGGATGACCCACAGGTAGTTGCCATTCTTCAGATGGCTGCTCATTCTCTTTCCCTGAGGCTCTCCTGCTTGTTTTTTGGTGTGCTGTTTCCCCGTCCTGTCCGCAGATGGCTTTGGTTGCTCCTTTTAAGGCATCAGTTCTCAGTATTCCCATTTATATCCCCTTTAGGAACACAAATGCCATGCCTGCTCCCTGAAATTCAAAAGAAAAAGGGTTAGTGAGGTGACAGACAGGGGTCTGTTGTAGGGGAATTCTAGTCTTCAGGTGAACCCTTTCTTGGCCCGTTCACATGGAGTTTGGCAAATGAGTTTGGCACAACAGCTGTCTTTGGATTTCTAATTTAGTCCTTGGGAACCATTCCCTCTGTGGTAGGGTAGGTAGGATGAAGAGGTCACATGTCGATCTGGGCAAAGGGAAAAGCAGGTCCTTCTTCATGGAGCTGGCAATCCCACTTGTGACCTGAGAAGTAAGACTAGATATAAACAGGTCTCTTGTCTTCAGGCATGAATTAATTGCTTGACAAGGCCAGAAGGAAATTCCTACTCCAGTTCTGCAGCTCTGACAAGTAGGGTTCGATTCCCTTGCTCTGAGATCTTGGGCGTTGTTGGAGGCAGGACACCAGGCCTATGGCCAGCTGCTTGAGCCAGTGCTGGAGGAAGCTTGCTGCTGCAGGGAGCCTCTTAAGTGGCACTCTGTCTCTTGGATGACTGTTCCTTTTAGCAGACTTTGTTGTGTTCAGCACTCTGTCTCTTGGCTATAATGGATAGTTTTGGTCTCATCTGTGCAATGTATTTCCCGTGGCATGCATGTGTTCTCAAAACTGTTTGGGGCTTTCTGGTTCTTTACTGATTTCTGGGGAGGGATTCGACATTGTCTTTCTGAACCCTTTCACATAAGCTGGGCATCTCCTGCCTTTCTTTTATTAAGAGGGCTCTGGTGTATCTAAACCTTAATGTAAAACTGTTGCAGGAGGAAGAACATACAGGTGTTTATCCTAAATCCCTTCCTCCCTGTGGCAGTCTTGGCCCTGTCTCACTACAGATGAGCATGAGGCCAGCTCCTGCCCTTTGGATGTGTGCATGTCCAGGGCATGCTGTGGCCTTTGCATTCCTGTTCAGGCATATTTATGACAACTTTACAAGGCCTTGAACAATTGGAGAGCGTGGGTGGGGGCTGGACACTCCAAGCGCATCAATCAGTTTCATCCATCTGAGCCAAAGCAAAAGCAATCTTTATTTTTCCCTGGGTTGAGAGAGAATCAACAGAGGCAAGAGAGAAGAATGGGAAGGAGTGAATGAGGAACCCCCTCTGCCACTGGCTAGCGGTAGCTCATTTAAACAGATGGCTTTGTTTTGATTTGGACTCTCCATTTTTTTTGTCTCCCCACTAAAGGAGACCTGCAGAGTTCTGTCCAGAAAGGGAGCCTGTTCCCACACAAGTGGGGCGAAAGGCGAGGGGCTTTGAGAATTCCCTGTTTCTTTTCCTTGCCTCCCTCTTTTTTCTCTTCCCCCAAGAAATCACAGTTTGAGAGAATTCCCCCCCTACTCCTCCCGTTGGAAAGAAAGACAGAGAAGACATTCTTGACATTCTTTGCAGAGAAAAGGGGTTAAATGTCTGAATTTGGGGGTCACCATGTTATACAAATTGCAATCTAATCGTTTTTACAAGAACACACGTGTGCTAAGAAAAGGAGCCATGGACAAGAAAGAAAAGGGGACAGACAACCTTTTTTGTCCTATCTGCTTTTTTTTTTTCCCCCCAAGGTTTTGGACTATTGTCATGTCCTGTCTCTCTCCCCTCCTCACCCCCGAGAAGGAGAACATTGGTTTTATAGTTAAATTGGTTCGTAAAGCAGAAGGGCTTGGTGCCATTTCTGTTTGTTTTCCCAAATAAAAGCCCCAGCAGGGTCTCTTTTGCACCGTTGTGGCTTTATTTGAAGAAACTGGCTTTTTCCCATAGCCCAGCGTGTCAGTTTATCCTCTGAACTTAACCTTACGGGAACCCGAACAACAAAAACTCACAGGGTCCCAGAGCTGGAAAGGTAAAGAAATTGTATCTTTTTATTGGACCATTTAAAGCGTGTGTGGGCCAATTCAGAGAAAGCAGAAGAAAAGAAGGCAAAACTCCCTCTTCTGTCTCTGCCCCCGACACAATCTCAAACCATCGTTGGTGTCATTCCCCCCTACTGCCTCGAGTCCCTTCAGCTGTGCTGAGGAAGCAGAGAGCACCATTTCTCCTGAAAATCACTTATAACAGCATCTCTGAGCCATTTCACATGGCGATCAAAATTCCCCAGGCCAATCCCACATCTCCCTGCGGGAGTTAGCAGCCTTGGCTAAACGCAGGGTAACCTTGGGGCAGGATAACTCTATGAAGAATAACTTTGCCAATGTGTCTCCCTGTGTACATTACAGATGTTGCCTGACCGAGCCTTTCCCTTCTTAGCATAAGCTGCTGCCTCCCCTGGGTGCCTCAGCCGCTGTTGCAAAGCACCTGGAAGAGACGACAGCTCAGCTCTTCCCTTTGGTTTTGGTGCACTCTCCAAACTGGATGAGAGAAGTTGTACAAATGTTGCACTCTGGATAATTGTTTTGAAATTGATTTTGTTTCCTTTCTCTGTTTGATACTCAGCTCAAATATCTCCCTGTTTTGAACTGAATGGTGCTCCTTCCACTTTTTGGAGGGTGTTTTTTTAAGTAAATACTTCCCGACTGGTTTGTTGCAAGTAGTTATTGGGGCTGAAGTATAGGTTTAGAGCTTTGCTCAGTTTCTGGATAGTCACCTGCTTATGTGCAGTGGCTTCCCCTCTTTGATGGATGACCACAGTTCACAAATGAGGTTTCCAGAGCGAATGAGTATGTCCTCAAATTCACACATCTCTGTTTTCAGCAGATGTTCTGAATTCAGCAGTTTCCTAGAATTTGTGTATTTGTATAATTCTAGTGAATTGGAGTCACCAGAAATTGAGGCTGGGGAGAAAAGTGTTTTATCCCAGTTTTTGGAGTGCAGTTTATGTGTATTGGAGACAGTTGGCCAAGACCTGCAGCAAATGGGCAGGGTACAGGAAGGGAGGTGCAGACTTCTTTCGGACTCCAGCTGTCAGCAAGGTCTCAGGGAAATTCTGAGCTTTTATGGTCATGCAAATAATTGCTGTGGCTTGGGAGGCTTTATATGGCTTTAACTTGGTGATGGCAGCATCCCATGGGTTATCTAGAAACTAACTGTATGGGCTCTGCCATGGCTGATCTTATTTTGTCTTCGTGTTGCTGGGTAGAGGAGGAGTAGAGCCTTCAGCTGTTTTTTAAAAAGAAAAAAACCAACTTAAACCAGTTTGTTTCTGCCATTCCTTGGTGGTTCACTTTGCTTCCAGGTTAGAAGACTTCTGTCTTCTGCAGGTATCACCATAGCAAAGCTCATGGTTAGGTTTCCGGACTGGAAAGAAGAGTGTGAAATGTAGAAATCCCAACAAATAGCTTATTTAAAAAGTAATTTTAAAATGTCTTGTTTTCTGAAGAACGTGGGGATTGGTGGAAATGAATCAAAGGATTCTCTATAATGTCTGAAGAAAAAACCTTTCATTTTTGGACTCATCAGTTTGATACGTTTCCCATCCACAGAGACTTTGTTTAAATGTCTTGTTCTATCAGCAAGGAGTCCAGGGCCTGAGGCTAACACAGTTTTGGACTGCTGGATTTGCTCTGGCTCTGTTGTTTGTGGGCTGGTACCAGGTTACTCCCAGTAAGATTTCAGTCTACTTAGGTGCTTGAGAGAGAGCAGGAGAAACTAGGAATATCTGTGAGTTTCCTGCTTGGCATGGGAGGCCTACCTGTGTAGATGCTGCATTGGCCCAACTGGTTTGGGTTAAGGTGCTGAAGCGGAGAGGTCTGGCTCCAGACTGGCCTTTCCAGGAAACCTGGACTCTCATGTTTGTGATTCTGCTCCACAGAGCTCCTCTGGCATAGAGTGGTTTCTGTTAGTGCCACCCAGCACTGGGACTGAACTCTGGCACTATGTGGCCCATGCTGTCCGTACAGAAAACGGAGCAAAACTCCCACCAGCTGCACAGCTGACTACCTGGCTTGCTTGAAGAGGGCCTGGGAGTGAAACAACCTCCCCTTGCTACTGCTGAAGGGCCAGTGCATGGTGGGGAGGTGGTGTGGACCTTCCATGCTTGATCTTGCTTGGGCTTCACAGTCACTTGTTGACTTCATAGCGTATAACAAGGATGGGGCACACTGGCCTCTAAAGTGCTGAGGATCAGCTACCTGGTTTTGGAAAGGTGTTTCGGTGCAGAAGGTGTAAAAGGGCCCACAAAGGAAAGGAGAAGGCTGTTCCCTGCTGCATTTGGCTGGTGCTGGTGATGTCTGCAAGCTGGTGAGAAACAAGGTTCAAGATAGCTATCACGTGTCTTTCTATCTCTCTTTGAGTAGATATCTTCTGTCCACGTAAGTTAGAGAACCATCAGTAATGAGCTGGTGTATCTGCTGCTTTTCTGTTGCCCCTTGGTGGGTTATATTCATCCTTTATGGGTCATTAAGGATTAGCTGTGGGTTTTGCTCCCTAGGAAGTAGAAGTTGTTGAGGACAGGAAGTGTTTGGGATAATGAAGACTGGACAATTTATGGGCACCAGCTTGTGATCCCAAGGCTGAGAGAGTTGTGGTAACAGCGAGTTCCCTTCCCAGCATGGGCTCAGCATTGCTGCGTACACTGCGGGGCCATGGAGCTAGCCTGGCATGGCAGTAGCTAGTCCGGAGACACCTTAATCTGCTGAAAAATGGGAAAATATCAATCGTGTTCTGCATCTTTATCAATTTAAGTGTGCCCGTGCCAGAATACTTGGGTCTTTTGGTTTGCGCGCCCAGCGTACAGCTCGGTGTGATTTTGCCCTGGTGTCAGATTTTAAGTGCTTCGCTGTAGCAGCTAATGCGTTGTTTCTGTAAACTGCTAAAGCACGGCAGGGGCTGGACCTCCTGGTTGAAAGCTGCTTTGGCTGACCCATTCTTGGGCAGGAGAATTGAACTGATTAACAAACCAGCAAAGCAAGGCTTGCTTTGCTGCAGTAAGTTGCAAGTATTTGTGCACCTTTCCTGCCTACAGAGAAAAGCCAATCTTTTTTTTTTTGTCCTTTTTCCCCCTTTTTTTTTTTTTTTCTTTTTTGTTACTTAGGCTGGAAAGGGAAGTGGAGGGAGGAAAACAGGTGGGACTGCTGGTGTGCCTGGGTACCACTGCAGTGAGGTGTGAAGGCATGGAGAAACACTGGGAGCCAGGCACCTGAGTGGGGTTCAGTGCTGCACAGGAAGCTCTGAAAGCAGGAATCCAGAGTCTGGTTTCTGCTGTCTGGTGCTGAAATTTTTCACTTGGAGACATCACCAGGCTGCCATTAAAAATTGCTGCCATCTTGCAGCACTGCAGACTGAGGTCTGCTCCGGGAGATGGAAGACAAGCTTTAGTGGGGCCAGGCTTGCTCTAGGTGTGATGGGTGCTTGTTTAGTGGTGGGAGGTTGTGAGGAGATCTGCTGTGACCCATTTCAAGCACCTGAGAGGAGGAAGAGGGCTGGTCCCAGTGAGTAAAAGACCCAGGGCTGGTCCCAGTGAGTAAAAGATCCCTGGATGTGCTTCTGTATCCTGCTACCTTTTCTCAGCACAGTGCTGCTCTTTCCCTGAGCTCACTTAGTCCTTTACATATTAAAGGTGTATTAGCAGGGAAAATAACGTGAAGAGGCTTCAGCTAGCTAGCGGGCAACATTCACCAGATGTGCTGCTGGGCTGCATGGCCCATGTGCAGCTGCCCAGCCTGGTTTCCTCTCCTGAAGTGCCATGTCCCTGGAGTACCAGTCCAGGGGGTACCCTGCAAAACAAGACAAAAAACCCCGGTAGTATGTGGGAGGATGGAGAGAGGGGTCCAAACTGCTGGTGCTGCCTGGAGTTTGCTGAGAGAACGTTTCTCCTGTAACTCCCTGCTCCTGCCTGAGCAACTGGCAGAGGACTCTCCAGGTTGGGCAGTCTGGCCCCTTATGCATCTTGCAGGTAGTCTAAGGGTTCTTGTTTGGAGGAGCAGCTGACTTCTCCTTCTACCTCTGTTGTATGTCTTACAACTCTGGGCCACACATACAATTCACAGGATGAAGAAGGTTGTGGGAAGCCTTGAGAATGGTTGTGCACATGTCCATCTGTCCTACTGGCTTTGCAGAATGGCAGATGAAGAAGATCTTTGTGCTTGGCAGGGCAAGGGAGTGCCAGAGCTCAGAGGTGCCCATCCATGCCTCACTCCACGGTGGAGCTGAGGACCCATCTGCCCCAGCCAAACCCCACAGCTCTTGCTCCCAGTGCTCAGACTGCAAATGCTTCAACTCCCAACCTGCGCACAGGTACAGAGTTGCTGCTGGTTTGGTTTGCAAGTAACCCTCCAAGGGTTAATGTATTGTGAGCAGGTTGCAAAGGGCTGAAGCCTGGAATCCCCTCGATCCCTTGCCTGGAGAAACACAAAGTCCAATAAGCCAGCACCCCTGGATTCGTGTTGGGGGGGATTAATTCATGCACTTGATGTTAAAGCTTGTCCGAGAGGTTTGCACGGGGGGGCCATCGCTAGGGCTGGTTGGCCTCTCTAAATGGTTGCTAGGGCCCTGGCATCAAGGGCCAATGTAGCTGCCCACAGCCACGGTCACGGAGGGAATTACACAGCCACAAAGAAATTGTTATTCTACATAATCTGCTCTTTGGAGAGTGACTGTGGGGAAACAGGCTGGCCCCAGCATGCCGCCACCTCTGTGATCATAGAAGCGTGCTGGCTGCAAAGATCGGCCAGGGCTCGCCTTCTGATCTGGGGACACCAGGGCTCGAGGCGCTAATCTGCTTTATCAGCGATTTCTCTCTCCTGACACAAAGGTGTTTACTTGTTTTAACATCTCCTAGGACTCTATTTCTCCTTTTGTGTGGTCTTTATCCCCCGACGAGGGCTTTAGCCCAGATTACAGACAGAATTAAGGCATTTGGCAATGTGCCTCAGAACTGTGTGATGCTAGATCAAGGAGCAGAAAGTAACAAAATAATGGGGGGAGATGCTGGGAGTGACCCCACTGCGGGATCCGTGCTGTCGGCTTTCAGAACCGCCTCATTGTCCTGAGAACCAAGAGCCTGTTGGAGAGGGGTGACCATGCAGCAGGGTTTGAAAAGCAGGTGCTTCAAGGTTTATTGTGTCCAGAGTTTTTGATTCAGAGGGTGTGAGGAGAAGGAGGAAGAAAAGGAGGGTTTGCAATAGGTGGCCATCTCAAGCAGCTGGGCAGATTGTCCACTCCATTCCCAAGAGTATGCTATGGCTGGGTGTTGCTGTCTGCTGGGACAGGTGGTGGGATACTGGGGATGGGCTGTGCCATGTGCCTGATGTAGGCCACAATTTCATATGGCCCAGGGAAGGGACACAAGCTCCTTCTCGCAGTCTGGCAGGGCAGGTGCTCACCAGGCACCATCGACCTGGTGAGGTAAGCTGCTGCTTCTGCATGTGGACAAGCGGCAAAATGATACAACCACAAAGCATCTGGCTTAAAGCTTTGTGGAGATCTTGCTTTTGGTATTTTACAGCAAGTAAGAAACTAAAAAGGAGGAAGGGGGAAAAAAAAGCTAGCCTTTGGAAAGTCATCTCCAGAGCAGCCCTGAAGCGATGGTTCCTGACCTGTCACGTTCAGCCCCAGACAGTGTTTGCAATTTGCAGTGTAACTGGAGGGGATTGAGGAGAGCAGGCACGGCAGGCTGGGTCAGGAGAGTCTGATTTGCCTGTGGATCTGAGCTGTCAAAGACGGAGAGAAATACCCCAGTGGGCAGTATTCTGAAGGGCAGAGTCTGGGGTGGGAGAAGATTGACCAGGGAAGTGGCTATTGCAGATTATCTGGGGTTTGACTAAGCTGGGAACCATCTCCCATGGAAATGAAGCCCCTTCATTCAAAGTACTGGTCACTTCTCCCAAGGAAGATGATCCTGTTCTGCTGGGGATCAGCTGTGCCTGTTCTTTGGCTCTTTCTCTTACAGCTGGGACTCCTACTGGTGACCCTACATGAGTTAGTGGCCCAACTAGAAGCTAGAGGAAGGAGGGGATGACTGTGCAGGCTTTTGCAATCTGTTAAGTCACAGAAATGAGATCTAGGAGACATCTGTGATACTATCTCTGCTTTGGCCTGCTGAACTGGAAGGTCACTCTGCTTTAAATGACTCTTCCCTATTGTGTTTCATTGCAGCGGTCAGCTGTTGACCTGTTTAGGGACCGACTTCCACCGCGGAGCTGGAGTCCTTGATGTTCTCTACGAAACGCCCTCCCTTCTCCTTTCATGCGGGTACGACACCTACATCCGCTACTGGGACATCCGGACCAGCACCAGGTGAGCCCAGCCCGCTTCCATCCGGGCCCACGTGAGGCTCCCGGGCCCTCCTTGTGCAGTGTTTGAGGACTCACCTGCAGCTGAATTAACTCCTTCAAGCAAACTGGGCCTCTGGTTTGTGTTGTCCTTGCAGGAAGTGTGTCCAGGAGTGGGAAGAGCCCCATGACAGCGCCCTGTACTGCATAAGGAGTGATAAGAACCATATGATTGCCAGCGGCTCGTCTTACTACGGTGTGGTGCGCCTCTGGGATAAGCGGCAGACTCGGTGTCTGCAGGTGAGGGCTGGCCAGAGGTTGGGCAGCAGCAGGACTTCTGGGTGGTTCTCTGGCAGCCAGGTGCCTGTGTCTCTTTGGAAGAAGAGCCAGAAGCTGCTGGGCCATCTCTGGGGGGAGCCCACTGTGGGGAACCTAACCTATATGCAGGGAAAAGCCTGCTTTGCCTAGGCATTGGGTCTGTAACACCACTTGGGGTCCTTGGGCCGATCTCTTCTTTGACAGGTTGGTTCTCCTGTCTTTTTTGCAGAGCTTTCACCTGTCTTCACCCACCAGCAGCCCAGTGTACTGCCTCCGTTTCAGTACCACCCATCTGTATGCTGCCCTGGCATCAGCCCTGCACGTCCTAGACTTCACGGCCCCATGAAGGGCACCACAGCTGCTTCTGGTCACCCCAACTCAGCAGAGTTGACACTTGGCTCAGGGAATCGCAGGGCAGGAGAGGTGAGAATCACCCCCCAAGGCTTCTGAAGGGATTTTTTTTTTTGCCTACCAGAAAGCCACAATGAAGAGTGCACAAAGGGCCAGACCTTCTCAACCTCACCTGCCTGTTAGTGGAAATAAAGGCCGATTTGTCCTTTACCCTTTTTAATTTGTGCAAGTCAGGGTTGGTTTCATCAACTGTGTTCTCCTTTTTCTTTTTTTTTTCCTTTTTTGTTTTTCCTGTGGATACAGCATTTGAGGGGCAGGTTGAGCTGGGATGCCCCATCAGCTGTGTGTGCTGGTCAGATTGAGATCAGCCAAGCTCTGAGCCATGTGGAGCAAGTCTAGGCTGTGTATGGGGCGGAAGGGAAAGGTGCCTGGACCGGACCCACCTTTCCCCTGTGCTTGCTCTCCTGACAGCTGCTTGTGTTGTCCTTTGCAGCCAAGAGCAAGAATTGAGCTAAAAGGCAGAGCCAGCCCTGCTTTCAGTGTATGCCTCCCCAAGCTGGCCGTCAGGTCGGGCTGTGCACTTGGCAGGACTGAAATGGTCATCTTTTGCTAAATAAAACTCTGAAGGGAAACAAAAGACACTGTTATGTTTTATTTCAAGTTCCAAAGGGGCTGCAATGTTACCTGCTAATCCGAGGCCTGGCTAGGTGGAGGAGGTTGGACCCGTTTTCAGACATTCTCTACATGTCTCATAGATCTCTCTCCCTGGCTAGACCCTGTGACACTGCTATGCTGAAGGCAGTTCCTGGGATCTTGGATCTCATGTCACTTGTTCAAACAAGAAATTGAGAAGTAGGATCTGCAACTCGCTTACTGCCTGCATAACGAAGCAGCAAACTGGACAAGTGCAAATACCAAGGCCTTGATGTGATTTACTGGGAACCCACAGGCACATCTAAGCGGGCTCTGCTCCTTTGTGTTTCAGCCTTCTGCACCCGAGCCGGGTCTCAGAACAGCCACAGCTTTCCGTGTTGTCTGGACATATGTGGATGAATGCCACAGTGTCTGGGGTCTGGCCTTCCTTGGAGAAGGAGGTGTGTGAACCCTACTTGACTGTGAGCTTGCGTATCCTGGATAGGTAAAGGAGAGGTTCTGTATTACAAACTGGGAGCACTTCTAGGGCAAAGCACACAGCATGGTCCTTTGTTAGAACTTCATAGGTAATTTCCACTGTCAAGAGGCTGCTCTTCCCTTGTGATGCACAAAAACTGGAAGATGATGTTTGTTGGAGCCCTTGCCTGAGCAGGGAGGGAGTGGAACCAACCAGCTCCTCTCCTGGTTGAAGGCAGTCCTCCATTCCAAGTGGATGTGAGACAGCCGCTCAGAGTTGGAAGTAATCTAAAAGCTTGGCTTTGCTGCTGGATCACATTCTCGCAAGGATCCTTCCAGCACAGCTCCCTGTGACAGTTCCTGATCTAGTTCTGCTGCCATCCAGGCGTGCTTGCTGACAGCTTCCCAGTGGCACTACGTATTCTGCTGGTGTAAGGGTGGTGATGTCTTAGTGCCCCAAGCACTGATCTGCTGCTCTAAAAAGATGCCATGCCTGTAACAATCTTTCACCAGCTCAGAGCTGTAGCCCCCAAAGACTGCTAGTCCAAGGCAAGGATTCCAGGGGGACCTCTGGGCTATTGGTAACACCGAGCTGCTGCTTAAAAGGTGGTGCTTTGCATCAGGGGCTGCTAAATACCGCAGCTGTATTGCTTGGAGCACTTTGGGCACCGCCTGTGAGGAGAGCTTTAGGTGATTAGGCGGGAGGTAGAAGATGAGAGAAAGCTGGCAGAGCTTGCGAGTGGGGGAGGTCTGTTTTTTCTCAGTTCCTGGTGTGTTACAGGTCCTTTAATGAAATTGGGAGGGATGGAGATATTAAATGTCTTCGGTAGTGTCCCCAAGGAGAGGCTGTGAAGGAACCAGAGTAACTGTGGGGTGGGAGGAGAGGTTCTTTATTGCACAGGGACTTGGACAAGGCCCAGAGTGGGAATGAGCATGTCAGCTGAGCAGGTGAGCAAGTGTCACTGGGGCAGGATACTCCCCCCAAGACAGCCCTGCCTGCAACACTGCTGCTGCCAGTCCCTCCTGCAGCCCATGTTGGTGGGTCCTGCGCTCTTGTAGCTGCTTTTAGCTTCTCCCTGGCTGAAACCTGGGGTGAAGCTGCAGCCCCATGGTGGTGCCAGCCTGGTGGGTAGAAGGATGGACCCTTGCCTCTCAGGTGATGTTGGGGAATGGGGGCTGGAGCACTGGCTTAGATGAGCTCTGCCAGTTGATGGGTCTCTGTTGTCTTGGAAGGAGGATCCAGGTGGGTCCCGGAGCCACCCAGGCTCTAAGGAGCTTTCGTGGTTTGAAAGCAGCCTTCACCAGGGGAGCTATGCTGGGAGCCTACAACCTGCTCACTTAAAAGTAGGGTTTGTTTGGGTAGGGGTTCAAGTATGAACCAGGATGGAAGGACACACAGAAATCTAAGCAGAGGGGTGGCAAGTGCAGGGTAGAGACAGCGGTTGTTTGGAGGCAGAGCTGCTGAAGCAGCACTGCTGGGGTTGTCCCTGCGCAGCGAGGCTTGTGCCCTCAGGAAGGGGTGTGCTACTGCTCCCCGAGCTGGCCAGCGCCCGCCACTCTCCCCTCAGTGCCATGCAAATGAAGGCACAGCTGCATTTCAGTTCCTGCGCTCTGTCTGCATGTCACGCCGCGCATGGCTGGCGGTAAGGAAGCAGTTGGGTGTCTTCCTCTTCACCCTATTTCATAGGCTGGGCCTGTTCGCCTCTAAGCATCGGTGCTGTTTGCAGAGATGCCAGAGCATCCTTCTTACTGCACGTAGGACCTTGCACAACAGCACCGGAGGGGAGCGGCTTCCAAGCACATCCTGGGTGAGTAACGGGTGTGAGGAGGGGAATCTTACGTTCCAAATGTTACTGCCTTCAGCGATGGGGGCCGACAGAGGGAATTAGAGAACTAACTACCCGGCTTTCATGTCACTTGTGCTCATGGAGGATAGGGAGAGGGCTGCTGGCTGTGGCACACTTCCTTTGCACACTACAGCTTCCTGCAGCTCGTAGAAAGATCATAAATGTCTGTGTAGATCAGCAGACCAGGCAGTAAAGAGATCGACCACCCTGCCATCTCCCTCGGCCTACAAAGATTCCTCCAAACAGCTCTACTAACAACAAGACTAACTTTTATTAGAAAATGCAAAATAAATACCATGAAGCTGTGCCAGAGAGCTGCCTCACACCTCAGCCTCTTAGCAGCCACCGCCTACTGGGTCTTACAGTCACCATCCCCATCATTAGCTGCTTTTATCTTCTTCAGCTCCTTCTGCAGCTGCTCTTCTGCAGCCAGGATCTCCTTCGGCTTCTGGTACTATAGGATAGAGAGAAATGCCCTCAGCACCCCTGTTCAGCCTCTTCTCCAAGCAGACCAACTGGGGCCAGGTGCTACCAGTGGGGCTGGGGCCCTCCTGCCAAGGGAGGCCTTTCTGTTACCAGCTGCCTCCAAAGCTCTTTGGAGACATGGTGCCATCACACTAGCGACACTTGCCAAGATCTGGAGTGTCTTTTACAGTGCAAGTACAACTTCCCAGTTGGATGTGGAGTCCTGGTCCCCACCATCCCCTCCAGCATACCCTGGGAAGCTGTGTTGTGCAGATCCCTGGTGTGCTGGCTGACTGCATGCTCACACGTGTGTTATATATATCTAATACGCATTTTTTTTAAAGGCAGACAGAGAAGTAAGTTGCAGTTCCTCTTTCCTCCCCTCCGAGCCCCCTCGCCCAGCTGCAGTTTAGTGGTGAATGCAGGTGCTTTTTGGCAAGGGTTTGGCCCGTAGCGAACAGAAGCTCAGGACTCAAGGTGCTCATCTTGGTCTGTTTCCTCTGCGCGTGCACTGCAGCTCTGCTGCGAGGTTTCCCTCGGAGGGGATGCTCTCTGGGTAGCTGACTGCGACACTTAAGAAGATGAGCACCTGCTGCTCAGAAGCATCTGTCTGCCTCTGTCTGCTCCTTGCAACAAATGCCCGTTTTGCTAGTCTCTCACTTCCACTGTGTGTGTGAAGGCATCCTCTCCAACACAAAGCAGCAGGTGACTTTATTACTTTTTTTAAAGACTGAGACCTGTAAGTGCAGCAGGTCCTTGGACTTCTATGCTTTGAGGCAAAAGAACCTTGCTGTCACTGAAAGTGGAGGCTTGCTCAGGCCTGAGGGAGAGGATACATGGAAAGCAGGGTATGACAGATGCTCTTACACCTGCAAGTCACCTTGAGCAGCAAGCAGGGCCCCTCCTGTGGCCTGGGCTGTCCTGGCTAGTGTCAGCACGCCCAGTGTAATCTGAAACTCCCACTGACTGTGTGACAGAAGGGGGCTCATCAGTGACCCTCAGCAGATCTCCCTGCTCTGCCTCATTTCCCCACGTGTAAGAATTTTAACTTCTTTGTGGACATAAAGAGAAGGGCCAAGTGCTGTTCTGCGCAGCTAAAACCTCACCGTGATGATCAGAGTGTTGTTGGCGTGGGTGAAGCTCAGGGCAGCTGCGTCCAAGGGGAGCTGGTATCGGTCTAAGTCAGGAATAGAGAACTTTTTGTAGTACCTGCAAATGAGAGCGGAGATATAAATGCGGAAGGTGGGGTTCCTATTCCCCCACTGGCAGTGCTGAGCTATGGAGTGCTGTTCTACAAGGCACAGATGAGGACAACACATGTCTCAGGGTTGGCAGAAGTACCCTGTGCCATGTTGTGTGCCTGCTGGTGTCCCCAGGCTGGCAGGAGCAGTGGAAGCAAACCTCCAAACTGGAAATCAGAGCTGGCAAAGTCCTGAAGGGCTTTGGTGTGTGAGAGCAGGTCCCTCCAGCTTGCCCTTTAGTGCCAGACACAGTTAGGGACAGACTACTCAGCCCTACCAAGAAGTGTCCCTTGTCCTTGCTCATGGCCCTTCATTCCCTCAAAGTACCAGTTTCCATTAGCTCTTGTCAGAACAGCTGTCAAAGCCCTTGTGCCCTGTGACTTACCATTTTGTGCTGCAATCCTTCCTAAAACCATCTCTTTGGCCTCTTGCTGTGCTTCCCAGATAACTTCCTGCTTTGTTGGCATGGTGGTGCTCAGGCATACCCCTGGGCACAGAGCTCCAGGTGTAGCTGCCCAGACTCACCTGAGGCTCTGCTCTGCAGCGTCTCCATTCAGCCCCTATGGTGGCTCTGCTGCTCCCCTAGTTGTTCTTTCCATGGTCTCTATCCCAGTCTCCTGATCACCTCTCACATCCAAGCAGAGGACAGAGAGGTTTTTGCCAGCTCCCTGTCCAGCCTGTGTCTCTCCACCAACCAAACCTTGCACTTTGCTCAGTGTGAAGGAAAGGGGCTATGCCTCAGAACTGGAGGGGTTATAAGCTGTCTAGGCAGCTAAGAGATTTCTTAAGACTTTGGGACCAGAACCTTGTAGACTCGTGTCTGTGTTTCCCTGAGACCTTTCTTGCTTGGCATGGCTTGCCCAGCATCTGCTGCTGCTCTCTGGGGCTGCACCAAATACACTAGTCGGTGATCCTATGCCCATGTAGAGGCATGGTTGGGTTCTTCAGCTCTCCCAGCACTCATGGGCAATCCTCTCCAAGGAATTGGCCTGTACCTGGTACTGAGGTGCCCAGAGTGGGAACAGGCAGTGGCTGCTGTCATACCGTGAAGGGTTCTTCTCCATTCAGCCGGCTGTGCGTGAGGCTTGGCCTCTCTAGCTACCTCTGCCCAAATTGCAGTTTATTTTCCAAGTCACGGTGAAAACAGCTACAAAGGGCAAATGGCTCTCCTGGTGCAGTGGGAGGAATGTACACAGCTTGTTACCGCAGGGCTCAAACCGTTCTGTGTTGTCACTGCTGTCGGTATTTGGAAAAGGTGGCAGACATGGATAATAAGGGAGATGTCAAAGGTTAAACAGCAGAGATTAGATGAACACAAAGACATGTTAAGGAAGTGTTAACTTCTTACCGATTAGACAAAAAAAAAAAAAAAGCAGTACACAGAAAAAACCCACTGTTTCAAAGGGCCTTGGGAGTCATCAATGAAACAGCAGCATTCTGCTGCCCCAGGACTAAGGAGAACGGGAGAAGAATGGCTTTGGCTGGCCTCAAACTAAAATCTGTGACAAGATCAAAGGAAACCAGATCTGCCTGGCCACCCCCTCCTCCTCCTAACATTACCACTGCCTCTCGCTACAATAATTGAATCAGGTTTGGCGTTTGGGGAGGTGGCTTTCTGGGTTTGTTTTTAGAGTTTAGTTTAATGGATTTATTTTACAGCAAGAGGTTTTAAGCAAATCCCACTTGAGCAGCCCTTGCCGTGGCCAGAGGGAACGGAGTGACTGGTGGAAGTGAAGAGATCCTGTCTGGGCTGGGGAGGTAGCTGATGGGCAGTTATCCCTGCTGAGGCAGGCAGATTCTCTGCCCTCTCCTCTCACCCCATGGCCAAGGGCAGTATTGCACTCTGAGCCTGAGTCCTGGCCAGAGATCCACAGTGCCTATAAGAAGTCACCTCTATTATTTTCCTACTGGAAACCCACTTTTTGTCAGCCTGTAGGGAAAACTGCTACTGGTATGCTGAGAATTTAGAGCTGAGCTACTCAGTTGTGACTTGGCAACCCATCCCATTGCCTGTGCCTCTGGCTGGCCGTCAGCACAGCTCTGTTGCTCAGAAGCAGCGTGGCTGACTTCCAAGGGCTGGAGAGGCTCCGAGGCTTCCTTTCTCTCCCATAGCGATGCTCACTCTTTCTGTGAACTCCATGCCTTTGTTGCTATCTTGGAATTAGTTGCCGAGCAGTGCCTTGTCCTGGCTGAGACCCAGGAGAAATGCTTTAAAATGTCCTGGAGCCTGTACTAAGTGTTCTGGTGCTGGAGTCTGTCCCTGCTCCCTACTGACAGCAAAGTCATTCTTGTCCCCAGTGAGGCAACTTTCAGCTTTAATTCCAAAAGTCATTAACTTTCACATGCAGGCCACGAGCCGCTTTCAGGTCCTTCAACCATCTCTGGCACTAGCCTACAAATGTGTAGGTATCGACTGCTTGCGGGGGAAATCTGCTGTTTTCCTGAAGAGAGGTATATAAAAAAGCTTCAAGTCAGGGCATGGATGAAGCCTCAGTGGTACATTGTAACCTTACAGCTACTACTAGTAGGACTGGGAGTAGATAAGTCGATGATAGTAGGGGCTTGGACTTAGGCTCACTTACTCCATTCCTGTCCTAGCTCCATGGGTACCCACGTGCGGCTGACAGGAGCCTCACTCATCTTCGGCACATACGAAAGCGCCGCTCTTCTGTGAATCACTCTGCGCATTCAGGCCAGCACCTTTCTGTATCAGAGCTGCAACTGCCGGCTGCTTTCATGGGGCAGACTCCCCCTTCCTCCTGCCTCGCCTCCTCCAGCTTTTGAGCGTCCAGGTGCGCTCATGTGCAGAGCTCAGAGAGCCCTTGCCACGGCCTCTGATGTGGTGAAGCCTTGCCTGACAGCTTGCGGGTTCTGCGGTCTGACAGGCGCTCGGCGGCCAGAGTGGAGCAGTTCTTTGCCAACAGCACCACCTACAGCCACCTACAAAGAGCAGCGCAGGGGGTGCCTCGAGAAACACCGAGGTTAACTTCTTACCCACGAATCTGCTCTTTCTCTGTTCTGCAGCAACGCTGGGGAGGAAAAGCAAGCAGAAAGCAGCCTCCCCAGCTTTCCACACCGGTGTGTTATCCCAGTTTGTAAATAGCTTTCACTTTTCTTCCACTATCCTCCCTTGTTCTCCCAATACTTGCTCCTTGCTATCTCTTCCTAGTACTACTGCTCATTCCGGCTTATCTCACTGAGGCTGTAAATGCTTCGGAGCACAGCGGGTCTCTCATTCCACCAGAGAGGCCATGTACTGACACAGTATAATGGTGCTTAANCAAATTTCTATTGGCAGAATATTGCGGTGCTTCCTTTCTAGATTCAGTCTGCCTTTTTTTCTTGCTACCTCCAGACCATATCAGCAGGACTGTGACAGGTTTATGCAAGGAGATCTGTCTGCCTGGGCACCCAAGACATTGCTGTACCTGTTGAATCCTGCAGCTCCATGCATTCTGAGATACAGTGGCTAGATCAAAGTATTGTGTCAGAGGGAGAGCATGGGATGCTCTAGCTTCAAAAGGTCTAAGGGAGCAGCATTCGACAGGGAAAGAACAGAGCAAACGCCATGCTGTTGGAACCATAAGATAAGCTTGCAAAAGCCAGCACAGAGCTCGAGGGGCTCTACCATAAACGTGTCTGGGACAGTTGAGCGTGGAAATTGGACAGCTGGAGACACGCAGCTGTGAGGTGTGGGGGATAGAAGGTGAGAGAGGACAGCTCCCCTCTGCAGTCACTAGCCTGCCCTCTGTGCCAGCCCACCCCCAGGCACTGTCAGCACCGGCGGTGCTGTCCTTACTGACTTCTTGTTGGTGGTCCGGATGACACAGCAGCGTTGCTCCTTCTCCACAGAGACACTGTAGACGTCCTTGGGGTAGGGCAGGTTACGGATCCGCCACTGGAAGCTTGTCAGGGTATCCTTCCTCATGAAGACAGGCTACAGCAAACGAAAATCTTTAGCAAGGCCCCTCCAGCTGTCTCCTCTCCTCCCTGTCCCCTTCCTCCTGTACTACCTCAAGAGGCTCCATGGGGGAGTAGCAGTTTTTTCACACTGGAGCATTAGAGAGTAACTCAAACTGCCTAAGCATCACTTTTCTAGAGCTAGCGCTGCTCGGCCTTTACCGAGGGCACTGCCTGCCTTGCTTGCAGGAGGCTGGAAGCCTTCAGTGAGAGAGTCCTGCAGTACAAGGCCGCCTCTTCGCAGGCAACTGAATACCGAGCTCTGCCCACACTAGGGACTTGCTGGATTCAGTCCTGGCTCTGCCCCAATTTGCTGTGCACGGCTGTGCTTGTGTTTCAGGTCTGTCAAAAAGACGGTGTGAGATTAACACCTCTGCCCCCTAAGCTAGAGGGATAGGAAGATGAAACAGGCCATGCTATGTTAAGGAGCAGCCTGCTATGCACTGCCTGTGTCGGCCTTTCATTGCCACCGCCTCTGCTTTCCATCCGCTGGCTCTTTGTGGCACTGGCCTTCCTTTCAACCTACTCTTTCAGAAGCCAGAATAGTAGTTGGCCAACATAGCAGTACAGTTTCTCTACTTAAGGAAACTGCAGATCTCTTGAAGAGCCCAAAAGAACCTAAGCTGTGCCTTCTTTCTACCCAGCCCCACAGCTTTGGGATGATTTGTAGTAGAGTGCTGGGCAGGTTAAGGCTGTCTCTTGGGGCTGTGAGTTATCTGTGGTCTACAAAGTACTGCTGTAAGCACAAGACTAGATAGTTTTAGGTGCAGTCGTGCCTGCACACCCTTACATACATTGGAGCTGCTTTCCTTTATGAACTCTGATTCCAGCACTTCCAGGAGTGGCAAGGTTGGCTCCCCCACTTCAACCTGCCACTTGCCAGAGCCTCCGAGGGTGTTCTTCTCTCGCCATTTTCTACCTGTGAAAGGGAGAAGAAGAGTTTTCATTATTCTGCTCTAACTCCAGCAAATGACTGCCAAGCTGCTCAGCACTCTGAGATGATACAAAGATACAGATCTTAATGCCAGTCACTTCCACTTTGGTGTGAGTGGATCTGTTAGCTGGCAAGTTCCTGAAGTCAGAAATTCTGTACCAAGTGCCTTTCTTCTTCGCTGCTTGGTGCTGAAGCCATGGTGGGGTTGCAGCAGGTGCCATGCCACAGCTGATGTGGTTTTGGACAAGAGCCATAACCAACACCTTGCTTGTTTGCGGCTGAAGAAGCCACCAAAAAGCATATTTCACCCCAGCATGTGCTACAGACTCAGTGTCTGGCTACGCAAGATGGCAATTCCATTTAGTTCACTCGAGTCTGTTGTGACAGACAAGGTCTTTGAGAGAGATCCTGGGCTAAAGCAAGGTCTGCTGCACCACAGAAGTCAGAGAGCCCTGGGCCCAAACCCAACCATACTGAAGTCCTTACCAAATGCAGCTACAGGCATGCTTATCTCCCAGATATCTCCTAGAATATTTAGGGGGCAATTTGTTCCTTACAAAGCAATTTGTTCCCTCTCCACACCCCAGTCCTGTGAATGCAGACCCACTGCCACGCACGCCACAGTTGTGCCCTGACCCACGTCAGCTGGGGGCCAGCTGAGACCACCACTTACTCACTAACTGACTGGTCTGCATGTCATACTCTTCAGCCATCTCCTTCCCATCCTCGAACAGGTAATGGATCTTCCTCTTTCCTGCAGTGAGGCAAGGCAGGGGTGAGGGTAAACAGGAATACGGCTATCCCTGGGTCTATGACCCCGTCCCGCTGTCTGGGGCCATGTCCCCTTGTCGATGGCCTTGTGTTCTTCTCCAGGGCCCTGTCCCAGGTGCAGGGCCCTTCCTAGCAGCGCTCCCTTCCCCCCGCCCGCTCGCTGCAGGGTCACCCCAAAACACGTCGGGGTGTAAAGGAGGGGGCTATCCCGTCCCGCCGCCGCCGTTACCGTCCTGCACCAGCGCGGTCTTCCTGGCAGCCCGCAGCCTCTCTAGCCAGCTCGGCACCGCCATGGCGGCCAGGCCCCGTCGCCACGGCAACGCGGACACTTCCGGTCGCCACCCGGAAGTACTTCCCTCCGCCCCGGGCTCGGCCCGTCTCCCTGCCTCGCTCGCCGGCTGCCGGGGAGCCCCGCTGGGGGAACCCTTCTCCTCCTCGGGGCTGGGGTCGCGGGGAGTTCTGACTGTGCCCCCGCTGGTGTGGGGGTCTCGGCCCTCTGGCCGCCCCTCCTCAGGCCGGGGCGGAGTTTCCCGTCTTCTTCCCGTGGTCCTGGGCCCGTCCGTGAGGTTTCGGGGGAATTGTGGCCTGCCCCGAGGCTTCGGGTGCTGCTAGTCCTGAGGTGAGCCCGGCTGGTGGTGTTGAAGCCTTTGTGGCCTGAGGATGCTGGCAAGGCAAGCTTGGTACAGCGTGTGGGTTTGGTCTGAGATGAGTTGAAGTGTGACCTGGAAAAATGCTCTCCCCAGTCCTGGGGCTTGGGGTGGGTTTTGTTTTCTTGGTCTAACAGAAAATGTTACAGTTTTCTGAGGTAAAAACGTCCTGAAAACAAAATCACTTCTGTGAAACTGAGTTTTAGAAGCATAGCAGAGTTTCTTCTCCCCTGAAGCTGAACTCTTCCTCGCAGAAGCAATGACTTGAGCCCAGCCCTGGGTCGGCCTTCCAGAGGATTGTGTTTGCTGCTTGGATGAGGAGGCCATAGGGAGAAGACAGAGCCAGGTGGGACCATTTTCAGCTCTTCCAGGCTCAATGCGATAGGTTTGTGCTGGATTCTGTGTGAGAAACCTCTGAGCAAAGCACAGAGTGGAAAACAAGTTGGCATTGACTCCACCAGCCAGGTGAACATACAGTGATTTGGGGTTTCTGGGGCCAAAGAAAACCAAAATTCCTGGTAGCCTGGGCTGGTAGTTAAATGGCCAAAGTTTGCTTTTGCAAGCTTGTGGTGGTAAAGCTACAGTTGTACCCGTATTGAATTGGCTAGTTAATCTTTATTAATCTGCTGTTTCCAGCTGCAGCTGGGTGGGGGTTTTCCTCCTGTGGCCACATGAAACACTTGGTGTAAATCAGCTGCTCCCTTCCCTTCCCGGCTTTCAGCCCTGGCAGGAGAGGCATTTCCCTCTTGGGAATGTGTTTGTCGCGGTTGATGTGTGCTCACTGCCCCCTGCAGTGTGGTGGTGGGGAGAATCCAAAAGGAAAAAGTTGCAACCTGTGGGCTGAGATAAAGGCGGTTTAATAGGAGAGAAAAGGGAAGATAATAGTAATAGAATATACAAAATAAGTGATGCACAGGACAGTTGCTCACCACCTGCAACTGATGCTCAGCTAGTTCCTGAGCTGCCCTGCCTCCTGGATAACCCTTCAGTTATATACAGAGCATGATGCCATATGGTCCGGAATATCCCCTTGGCCAGTTTGGGTCAGCTGTCCTGGCTGTGTCCCCTCCCAGCTTCATGGGTGGGCACCCCCCGCCTTCTTGTATGAGAAGCTGAAAAGTTGCTGATTGCTTGACAACAACCAAAGTATTAGTATGTTATCAACATTATTGTCATCCTAAATCCAAAACACAGCACTGTACCAGCTGCTAGGCAGAAAAATGACACTATCCCAGCTGAAACTAGGACAGTGCCGAAGAAATACCTGGGAAATAAAGTTGCTTCTGTTGGCTGGACAGGAAGGAGTTCCAAAATGTTAAAGTAGTGGAATACTTTATCTTACAAGAACTCAGCTTTAGTGGTTTCTGAGGTATTAAAGCAGGGTCGTCTTAAGTGGCTTTTTGGTGGTTCTAATTTTGATTTTTCTGACCTTGTGGGCTGCAGTTCTTGTTTCCAGGTGCCTCCCTTAGGGCAAGCATTTTTGGAACGCAATAACAAAAACAAAATAACAAAGACCGTGAGCAAAATGAGTGAGTCTTAAGTTGTTATGATTGTGTAACGCTGTTCCAAGAAATCTCCTTCCTTTCTATTGGCATTCAGGAATTGCAGCTAAACGTCCCACCAGGCCTATGGAGCCACGAGGGATTGTTAAAGCCTTTCCCAAGAGGAAGAAGGTGAGGGATGACTCAGGGAAAAGTGTCCCTGCAAAGATCCCAAAAGAAGAAGGAACAGAGATACCTGAGGGTAAGTCCTGTGTGCCCATGATGTGGAATTTAATACTCCTACCCCAGCTTGTGTAACTGTTTCTCTTGTCACTGAGCTCCTGCCCCTGTGTTTTCCTCAGCAGAGTGGCTGAAACCAGTCGCCGCCTACGTGTTGCAAGCTGGCATCGGCCAAGCCAGGGCGGAGATCTTCCACAAGCAGATTGTCCAGAATGGCGGTGTTGTACACCACCGGCTCTCCTCGGAGGTGACGCATGTCATAGTGGCTGAAGACATGGACTGTGATCGGGCCTTTAGGCTCCTTAAATTAACCAAACTACCTTCAGGGCTGCAGCTAGTAAAGGCAGCCTGGCTAAGCGCTTGCATTAGAGACCAGAAGCTGCTGAGTACCGCTGGCTATGGTGTCTTTATCCCTCACAGGTATGCAAATGCCACACTGTCATTCCTCCCTGCGGCACTTCTATCCTAAACTGAACAGCACTATAACTTGACTTCTGCTCAAAATCTCGGACTGCAACTCCTTGCAGCTCCTGTGGGTATGACTCAAAGTCACTTTTCCCCATACAGACTGTGAAATTTAGTGACTTTGTGACCAGTTGCCATTCTGTGGGGTAACAAAACACGGAACAGAGCCCACAAGTGCTAACAGGAGTCCTGTCACTTGCTACAGGTGCTAAAGGCACCGCTTCCTAATCCATCAGTGATAACAAGGAGATTTCTTTTAAAAATGCTGAGGATTAAATGCTCTTTCCTACTTATTGCAGATGAAAAGTAGAGAGAGAATTGACAGCTAGGCACAAGAGGCAATGGAGCAGCAGGCAGCCACAGGTTAGGATCAAAATGTTTTGGCAAGGTTTTGGAGAAAGAGCCTAAGAGTGAGGTAGATAGGAATAGAAGTTTCAGATCAGTAGGTGGGTGGAAATTAGGGAACTGAGCCAAAGCCAGAGTAATTAATCTGTGATCTGAGAGAATACAATTCATATGGGTTGTTTGCTCCATCCCAAAACATGCAGAAGGATTTCTCAGTGAAACTTCTGGAGGCTGAGAAGTCCTCTTTCTATACTAAGGCATCTGATCCATGGCAGGTACCTGGAGGAGGGAGAACTGCAGAAAGAGCAGCAGCAGGTCCTGGGCAGTGAAGAGATCCAGCCTCCAGCAGGGGAGGGAGCAGTGAAACCGAATACTGAAGTACAGGTGGAGGATTCCTCGCAGCGAGGCCTGGGCACCCTTGGACAGCAGCAGCTGGCTCAGGTGAGGCTTCCCGCACAGGCCCTTCTTGTGAACAGATCCTGCATGCTGCTTTTCCTGGCTAAGAGCGTCTCTGCAGGCATACAATGCCAGATTTTCTCAGCAAAGGGAAGGCATTTGGATATTTCAGTGGGTTGGTGCTGGCAGACTCGGGCTGTGGACGTGGTTACTGCTTCTCTTTGTCCCTTTTAGGTGTTAAAAGTAGAAACAACATCCCTTAAATTCCTGTTCCCATCAGAACATTTCCAGCTGAAGCAGTCCTGGTGCTCTGATCAGACCAAGGCTCACTCTGGTGATCATGTTTCCCCTGCATCCTTTTGAGGAATATTCCCTGGCTGAGAATATCTCCCTTTCAGGAAGCTGTCTCTGATATTTCATCCCGTGTTCCTGCCTGAGCCATACTGACCCACTCTCCACTCCTTGGCAAACACCCTGTTCAGACACATGTGCAGTGGATCAGGTTGCCACTGGAACGATCATGGTGGTGTGCTTAAAATATCTGTGTTGGGTTATTAGTGACCTCTGCTGTGAGTCAGCTTCTCAGACTGCTGTTAGCTTTCTTTCCTTTCTCTGTATTTTTGCTCAAGTTTGCTGAATTTTTTTGAGGACATTGGCATCATTCAAATCCATCTGTAGCAAAGCCACCCCAGACCACTTAGAGCAGCAGCTCCCAAATTTTGTTTCACAAACTCCTGTAGTTACTCCCTAACTGGCAGCCCGCTGAGGGCTCCTCTGTTTTAGGCTTTCTCTTGAATATGTGTAGGGGAGGATCTTTTCTCCCCAGACTTAGTATCCTCTGTGCTATACACAGAGTTGACTGCTTCTTCACTGCATTGTCTTTGCAGTTACCCCATCTTTGTTGTTTCTTTTAACTAATTTGATGGCAATCATTGTTAACAAATCTCACACTTAATGGGTGAAAGGATCTTTTGCACTGTTATGGATCCTGTGGTATCTGCCCTGCTTTCTGCAGGGTGGGCAGACAGCTGCTACTCTGAAGCCTTGCTGTATCTTTTTTCTTTTAAATCCCCTCGAGCAATGATATTTCCTGTTAGTCTGTGCACAAAAGCAACATTTGTAGACACTTGTAAAATCCCTTGTCTCAAGCTGAGGACTATGGGAGTATGGGGAGAAGAGAACCCAGAGGATATGCTTTAAAGACAGTACCAACCGCTTTTAAGAGCCAGCTACAACAGGAAAGCTGAAATTTCAGCTTAGAAGTAGCCTCCCTTTAAGACTTTCCTAGCTTGGGTGGGTGTCTTTTCTCTAAGAGATGATGAGTGTGCCAGTGTTTCGTACTGAACGGGGCTGCTCTGGGAGTTCTGTGTTTGGATGTACGTGGTGAGGAAACCCTGTTATCAGTCAGACTGTAGCAGCCACTGTGTGACTGACATCCGGATGCAGTAGTTTTCTGCAAGGCACCCTTTGCAAGCAGTGCCAGTTACTCACTGGCTGAACCCGGGGGCTGTTACCCCAGGCTGCCTGCCTCCCTCTCAGGTGGTGTCTTGCCTCAGCTACTGGACTTCAGCTGCTGTCCTGGCTCCTGTGCTGTGCTCCAGACGAACCGTGTGCATCTCTGTCTCTCCCAGCTGCTGTAGGATCCTGGAGTATCTTAGAAACTAACGGGACTAGTTGGTTGTAAGGAGTCCATCAGCTTTGTTGGCGAAGTGTAGAGTCAGGGGTTTGTGTGGTGTTTTACCTGTGTGACACTGCTGGCCAAGAGGATGGGGACTGCATGCTCCAGCTGCGGAGCTGTTTGCATTGTGCTTGGATAACATGCTCCTTAAATGCTTTCTTAAAAGCTTACTAACCAATCTGAACACACTGAGGCTTTGCTGCCTTTAGAGGGAACAGTGTCCTAAGGGAATTGCGTTTCAAGGCAAGTAAAACTGCTTTAGTCTATCAAGTCCTAGTCTGACCCAGTTTTCAGAGTTATAAAACAAGATTACAAAATGGAAATATCCTGCCTCTTCTGCCTAAAAACTTCAGCTCTGTATCTTGCAGGAATTGTGTTTCCAGACCTCCTTAGGCAGCAGAACCAGAGATTGTAAGGATATGGCTCTGACTTAGTTAGGCTGATGCTCTGCAGAAGCTCATAACAGGACTTGTGTGCCATGTGTAATTGCTGAACTGATCACAAGTGGCCCTGTGCCATTCAGGGTGACTTCCACAGTACAGGAGCTCTTGGATCTTTGTGGACTCCTGTGTTTATACGTCAGGAGAGAGGGGAACCCCAGTGAGTAACACAGTCTGCAAAGCCTCAATGCGGCTTCCCACTTCTATCCCCTTTTGTTTGTTACCTGAAGCCAAGGCTCATTGTTTCTTAAGTCCACACAGAGGCATCCTAATGCTGAGGGTATCAGTAAATGTATACATTGGTTCTCTCTTCTGTCACTGAGGAATGTGGAGTCCTTTGTGTCGTTCCTTCCTCCCCCTTTTCTCTTGCAGATAGCCATGGGGAAAATGGAGGGGTTGTAATTTACTACCCTGTTAAGATTTTGTGTCTGTAACTTGAAAACAGAATTCAGTGCCAATCTCCTGTCATCTGCATCGTGGGGTGGAAGGTGCAGAGTCTGAAAGTGAGAGATGTGCCTGTGCAGCCACCAAACAACCGAAAGGTGGGAGCAGGGGGTCAGGACCCCCTCCAGCCAGGGATTTCAGCATTGTCATACCATGCCAGCAGTTGCTCACTTAACCAGTGTCTTCCCTCAGATCTCAGGGGCTTGGCTACAGGAGGTGCGTGTGTGCTTGGATCACAGGTGGACAGCAGTCTCTAGTCTCCTGTGCTTTGTGAGATGTGCCTGTAGCTTTGAGGGGTGAATGTGTAGCTTGGGGCATGAAGAACTGTGGTGTGCACATAACCAACAGCTTCCAGAGATGGCACTTGGAGCACTGCATGCCCTGGAGTTTGGTTACTGCTCTGACTTCCTACTCTCAGGAGCAGCCTGTGCCAAGGGGACATATGTGAGGCATACACTTATTCTCGCATGGCTGCTTTTCTACCTTTCCCTAAAGAAAGTCTCTGATGATGAAGACAGTGAAGGAGAAGATGCTAGTGTCACCCAGGGAGATCTGGAAGCATTGATTTCTGGCCGCTACCCGGTGAAATCGTCAGAGGAGACCAGTGACAGCTCTTCCGCAGTGGCCCAGCCTGCCAGCAAGTGGGTTTGTGCCCATTCCTCCAACAGCAAGAAGGATAATCACAACCAGTACATCACAGAGAAGCTGGAAGTGCTCGCAAAGGCCTATTCTGTCCAAGGGGACAAGTGGAGAGCTCTGGGCTACTCCAAAGCCATCAATGCACTCAAGAGCTACCACAAACCAGTCACCACCTACCAGGTAAAACACCTTCCCAGGATGGTGGAGTAGGGAGATAGACCCAGCCTCCTAGCTCTGTTATGAACCAGATTCCCTTCTCTTTCTGTACGTGTAATAGCTTATCTTCAGGCCTTGGCAGTTCCCTCCTGTGGGAGGGTTTTGATGGAAGTTGTGTAGTGGATGTGAGTTGTATTTGGCTACCTGTGGTGTTTTCAGATGAGCAGAAAAAGGGAGTCCGAGTCTTTTAGGGCCAAATCTGAGCACCCATGAGATAAATGCATTCTCCAGGCTCAATGCAGGGACATTTTCACCTTCCTCTTAAGCATCAGCAACTGCCACCATTGGAAATAATATATAAAACTAACTGGATTTAGGCCTGATTGGCCGTGACAGTCCAGCCATTCACTGTGTTAGTGTTTCAGTTCTGTTCTGCATCTTGTCCTTTTCCACTTGGCTTTGAATCAATGTAGCCTATGTGAGCCTGGCCTAGAGAGGAAAGTGGAAGTCAGAACTAGTCCTGCCACTTCTCAATCGCTGATCAAATTGCTAACCAGGCTCTGAGTGGGTAGCAGCTCCACAGCTTGTCTTGTAGCCTTCACTTTTCAGTAGCAGCTCTGGTTTCTTGCTAGGAAGCCTGCAAAATCCCTGGGATTGGGAAGCGAATGGCAGAGAAGATCCTGGAGATCTTGGACACTGGGCATCTGCGCAAGCTGGATCACATCAGTGAGAGCGTGCCTGTGCTGGAGTTGTTTTCCAACATCTGGGGAGCAGGGGTCAAGACGGCTCAGATGTGGTACCAGCAGGTAAGTTTAATGCCTTACGCAAGAGGTTCTCAGACTAGGGTTTGAAGACTGCGGCTGAGTGCAGAAGAATTGCTTTCAGAAATAGTTTCTGATTGCCAATATACACAGAAAGGATTTGAGTCTGGTTTTATGGGAGGAGATGTGAGGCTGGGTCCCGCTGTGGGTGTGTTTGGGGAGAGCGCAGTGCCCCCAGCCGAGACTTGAGTTTGGGTGGAGGGAAGGCAACAGACATATGCAATAGGAGGAGTGGAGGACACACTGCCTCTTCTGTTAGCATTGCTGCTTGGAGCTCATCTGTTCACTGCAGTGATGCTGCTAGGAGCCATGCTTCAGCCAGGACATCTTGGCCGTGAAAGCTCCTGATCCAGTTGCTGGCCTGTTGGCCTGGCTGGCTCCTGTAGCTGTCATAGCAGGCATCCACCTTGTCTGACAGTTGTAAAAATGAGGCTAAAGTTATTGTGCCAGCAATGAGCAACCCAGGCTGCTGGGTGGATTCCTTCTTTAAAAACAATTTGTTTCCTGAGCACAGAGCTAACGAAGGCTGGTTTCTTGGAGTGTTTGGTTTGTGACTGGATTCTTTTCTCTCTTAAAAATATGGTTGTGTTCACATTGTAGGCTTTCCCTCATTGGCATATTCTGGGTGTTGTTCCTTTACCTGCATCACTTGTTTTCCTTCAAGCTGTAGGAACACATTGCATTAAGAACAGTAGCAGCCTTCTGTCAGGTTAAATTAAAATTCTCAGTCATTGTCAGGTGGAGATCAGAGGTGTGTGTGGGATTGCCTGAATCCCTTCTTTATTAGGCACCAGGCCCTGAGTGATCTCTACATGTGATCTGAGAAACTGACTCCTCTGGACTTGAGACACATTAAGTACAATCCCACCCAAATCTTGGTTGAAAGTATTTGAAAAGCAAAGTCTCGGTAGATGTTTGAGTATCATCACGTGGTCTGCACTAGGGTTTCCGGACGCTGGATGATATCCGCACCAAGGCAACTCTCACCAGCCAGCAAGCCGTGGGGCTGAAGCACTACACGGATTTCTTGGAGCGCATGTCTCGGGAGGAAGCTGCAGAAATAGAACAGACCGTGAGTAGCTCAGCCCCAGGCCCTCAGAGCGGAGTACCCGCTGGGACCTGTGTGCATGCTGTGGGAATGTCCCTTGCTGTTACAGCTGAGCTCTTCAGCCTCCCCTCTGAGTAGGGTCAGTGGTTGGGGGACCCATTTTGGGCATGGGCGCACAAGGCACCTACTTTGCTCCGTAGGGTGGTTCAGTTTGGGTGCTTGGGAAGGAGGAGGATACTTCCCAGGTGTCGGTTCTGCACACTGCTTTGAAAAAGGCTCTGTGTGGCATGAGCAGGTTTCCTGTTCATCTTTCCGTCTCTGAGGTGGCTGCCTTCAGTCGGGGCCCCTGCACTGCCTCCCTGGGGCTCCTTCTCCAAAGGAAGCTCTGAGCACCCTGTGGGCTGGTTGTCAGTGGGGAGACTGAGCATGGATACCCTGGCTGGAAACAAAGGGGATTCAGGTTGCAGATGGGTGCTGCTTGCTGTACTGTGCCATGGCACTCCAGGGTTACAGGGTGCTAAGCCAGCGTACCCTAATGTGAGCAGAGAGCTTGGGGGTCACACTGTCATTGCTACCCCTGTGCTCTCCAATCACCATGGAAGCAGCAGCCAGCGTGACCCTGTCACTCGGCCACGGGGCCTAACCACGAAGAATACTCCTGCCGGGCTCCTGCTGGGGTGTCAGTCCTGTGTGCCGGATTAGCCATTTCGGTGGTGAGTGGTCCCTTTCCCAGGCAGGCTGGGTCGAAGAGCTGGCTCTTGGGGGTGGGTCTATTGTTATCTTGATGGGATTACTGCACTCCCCTCCACACACACGAACACACCTCTGATCCAGGCCCAGGAGAGAGAATGAGGGATTAGTCACTGTCTGTGCTGCCTGTCACAGGGAGATCTGAGGAGCTTTTAGGCTCTCGGGTGGGGCTGGGAGTTTTCTAGAAATCTTCATTTAAAGCCAAAAAGGGGGCAAGGACACCAGAGGAGGGCCTGCTCCGCATGAGAAAGGCCTGTGGCTTCTTGGAGCACCTCAGGGGCAAAGGTTAATGGGTTTATCTCTTGCTAATGAAGGATGATCCCCAAGTGTGACAAGGGGCTGTGGGCATGGACACTGCCTTCCTGAACCCAGCCTCTGTGATGGCCTCGTCACTGGGAATTGCTGAGCCCCTAATTATTTGCTGCCAGCAGGATGATTGGCACAATCAAACCAAGAATACTTTACTCCTGCCCAAGGACCTAGGAACCTTTCTTAAGCATTTAATGAATAAAGCCATCAGAATTAGCACTGTCTGCACACAACAGGAGCTGGGGTCCAGCCTGGAGGTAGCTGCATTAGGGGAAGTTCTGATTATCTGTGTCTGATTGGTGGCAGCAGCGTGCTGGCATCGGTTCGGTCTAAAATGCTGGACATTTGTGGTTTTCTGGGTCACGAAGCCAGCAACCCTGCAAAGGCAGAGCTCCTGGCAGGAGTCAACTCCAAGAGACGCTTGCAGATTTTCTGCTGTCTTGGGTCCTGTTGGGGAGACTCTCTCTGAGTCCATCTCTGCTTTTGAAACAGGACTTGTGACTGTCTGGTGCTGAACTGATTCTTTGTGGGCAGAGCTGGTGAGCTTTGTCCTCCTGGCCCACAGGAGAGCTGAAAAACCTCTCCTCTCCTGCTGTCTCAGAAACCGAAGGCTCTGAAAGGTTGTACCATACTTTACCTCCTCAGCATTGCTGCATCTTCCTGCGTGTCCCAACCCCGGTCCACCCAGTGCCCCCAAGAGCTGATGACTGATGGTAGCACCATCAGATCACTGTATTGTGTAGCAGCATGTGTGGCAGGACCAGGGTGGAGGCCACCCTGGCTCACATGGCTCCTGATGTAGCCAGCCCCCTTGGTGGGGCAGATTGCCGTGCCTGCCAAGTGTCTTCTCCTTACGGAGATGCTGGAGATGCAGACAGGCCCAAGATCCTTTGCTGCCTTGATGGAAAGGCCATGAAGAGACTGGTCTCTGACTCCTCATCCCCTTCTCTCTTCTTGGAGGTCAGACAAGCTGCCCTGGCCCTGAAGCCTGGTCTCGTGTGTGTGGCATGTGGCTCCTACCGTCGGGGGAAGCCCACTTGTGGAGACGTGGATGTGCTGGTCACTCACCCAGATGGGCAGTCTCACCGTGGGGTGTTCAGCAAGCTGCTCGACAGCCTCCACAGGAGCGGTAAGAGGGCTGGGGACCAACACATGATGCTCAGAGCTGTTCTTAGCATGGCCAAGCCGAGGAGGGGGTGAGGTGTGGAGGTGTCCATCGCTGCCATTCAGCTCCTCTCTGCTTGTTCCCTCTCCTCAGGCTTCCTTACAGATGACCTGGTGAGTCAGGAGGACAACGGTGATCAGAAGAAGTACCTGGGGGTGTGCCGCCTGCCCGGGCCAGCCCGGCGTCACCGACGGCTCGACATCATTGTGGTGCCTTACAGTGAGTTCGCCTGTGCCCTGCTCTACTTCACCGGCTCAGCTCACTTCAACCGTTCCATGCGGGCCCTGGCCAAGACCAAAGGCATGAGCCTCTCGGAGCATGCTCTCAGCTCAGCCGTGGTGCGAGGCCCTGGGGGCGTCAAGGTGATGTCTGGCCATACTCTGCCCACTCCCACTGAGAGAGATGTCTTCATTCAGCTGGGGCTGCCTTACCGGGAGCCCTCAGAACGGGACTGGTGACACCCAGTTGTCACCCAGCACCCTGGGCCCACTGCCATGCTGCTGTTTTGAAGGGTGCTGGTTTCCCCAGTGCTGCTCTGTGGTGACTGTAGACTGGGGAATGTATCCCAGCAAACTGGGGCGCCTTGCAAGTGTGGGGCCCTGCTGCTGGCAGAGCTGCATGGCTTCACCCAGCGAAGGCCGGGGGTAGCTCTCCCCAGGGAAGCTGCAGAGCTTTGTGATCCAGCCCCTCCCAGTGCTTGGGAACAAGGGAAACAGGATGTGTCTTCCTCTGTATCTGTGCACAGACACCCTGAAATCTCAGGGTGAAATGCAGAGGTGAGATCCCCTTGCATGTCAGGGGAGCTGTGCTCAGGAAGGGGTTGAATGTAATGGCACTGAATGTAACCCAGCAGGGCTTGGGGGGAGTGTGTGTGCACGTGTGGGAGGTTCGGAGACAGAGAAACACGAGGAGATGGTTTAGTTCCGATCTGGGTGAAGCAAAGCTTTCCCTTTGCACATGTGGAAGCAGTGGAGACATCTGGTCTTTGATCAGAGAGTGTGTGTGTGTGTATTTGAGTATACAACATGCTGCCCCGTCAGTTCCATGGGAGTGAATTGTATTTCTCAGGAAACCTCAACTATTTTTATATTGTGGAGATGAATGTCCCAGAGACTTGCAGTTGTGTTGTGGGTATCGCAGTGGTTCCTCCTGGCAGAGGTGCTGCTCTGCAGCATTGGCTGCCAGCAAGGCCGTGGTGGGTGTCTGTGTGCCAGGACCCCAGGGCTCCCTATGGCCGGACTTGGCCTGGCCTCTCGCTCCCTTGTCTTGTGAGGGACCCGGCCACCCCACTCTGCACTCTGCCTGGTCTTTGTCACGTGCAGTGATGCTGCGTGCTTGCTGCCAGGGTGGGTGCAAGGACATTAATCCTCGTGGGTTTGCACAGTTTCTTGCTGCCGTGTCAGCCGTGCCTGCTGGGCACCAGTAGAGGGGCTGGGGTGGTTGCTGAGGAGGCCTTGACCCCAGCAGTGTTGTCAGCCCAGCCTTTCTACTGAGCAGCTGATGGAAATGAATGTCTTCTTGCATGTCTTGGTGCTTTGGAATTTGAAGTATAATAAATCCCTTTTTCCTTTGCATCTCTCTGTCTTTTTGCTCTCTGCTCTGCAGTTGTTGGGACTCCTCTCTGGCTGACCAGGAGCCCCTCCTGTGCTGGCCTGTCTCCCAGTGTTCAGTATCCCTCCTCCCATGGCAGAGCAGAACCTGGCTCTGTCCTGGCATCCGTCTGGCTGAGCTGGGGCTGGCCATGCCCAGAGAGAGGAGCAACGCCTGAGCTCTGAGCCTCGGGCTGAGCTAACGCTTCATGTGTGGAGTGAGGAGGGGATTGCTGTCAGCTTTTCCGTATTTCATCAGAGAGTAGGGTTATGTGGGAGTTGGCTGCTGCTCTGTCTCCTGTTCTGTGCCTGGAACGCAGCTCAGTCTCCTGAGCATGGAAATGCTTTGGTTTTCTGAACGGCACTTGGAGAAGAGCAGCAAGAAACACTGGCTCAAAAGGGAGATGGAGAAGCTGGTGAGGGCCTGGGGCTGCTGGGTTGGGAAGAAGCTGGTGCAGAGCCAGCAAGGACTGGGCTGAGGTCTCCAGGGGTAAAGGAGAGTGAGGTCCAGAGCAGAGGCTGTGCAGCCCTGGGACCAGCCCCAGAGAAGATGAAGTCTCCATCCTTGGGGACATCTAGGCTTGGCTGGGCAGGGCCACAGCCAGCCTTGCGCAGGGCTGGCGATAGTCCTGCTCCACGGGGAGGTTGGATGGGGGTTCCCTCTCCCTTCTGGGATGATCTTTGAGGATTTTTCCTAGAGCCTTACAGCTGGCAGCTGTGGGCACGGGTCTCTTTCTGCCTGGGCTGGGGCAGGGAGCGGAGTATGGGGCTGCTCATCCCGTTTGGGTGCTGGTTTGCCTCCAGCTCTGGCTGCTGGGGTGAGCTGTTCCCAGAGGGCTGGGGCTGCCGCTGTCACCAGGGCCACATGCTGGCAACATTGCTGGAACTGGGGGAGATGTGGCACTCCTTCCCCTTTGTCGTTATCCCCTCCCCCTCTCTGGGGACAAGATTGGCACCAGGGTGTGAAAGGGGTGCTGCAGCAGCGCACCAAAGCCCTGGCCCTGCTGTTTGTGCTGCTTTTACTTGGTGAGGGGAGAGGCTGGACAGGGGGCTGTGGGGCATGGGCCGCTCAGGAGCGGGACTGTTCACCCATCCCCTGGGAAATGGCAGTGAGGGTGGCCCTAGTCCATACATGTTATGTGAAGGATGCTGGGGGAGAAGTCCTGCCAGCCCCCTGCTCTGTAAGGGAAGGGACCCGATGTCCGTCTGTCCCCTCCCACCCCACAAATCCCTGCCCAGGAGCTTTGGAGGGGGCAGAGGGCCCTCCTGTGGCCAGCTGCAGCCAGGAGGGCTAAGGATGGTTGGGGTCACCCTGCCAGTGTGCAGCCGTGGCTGATGGAAAGGGACAGGAGGCGAAGGAGCATGACCAGGCTGAGCCAGAGCAGCTGGAGGTGACATTTCTGGATACTGGAGGTTCCCACTTCTCCCTTGTCCTGGTACAAGGGGACAAACACGATGAGCTGGTCCATGCTGCCCACTGTGTCAGCCCTGGGCTGGACAGGCCCTCCTGTCCTGGATGGAGAGGACAGAGCTGCCCCACACAGTCTCCTCCTTGTGCCCCTAATCCTGCCCTCCGTCATTCCAGTCACTTGGAGACCCCAAGCCAGGGGCTAACTCCAGCCCATTATTCCCTGAGGCCATGTGCTCCCCTGAGACCCCCTCTTTTGCCCTCACAGAGGGGCAGGAACTGGCCGCTCCCTTACCCCAGCAAAGCTTCTGCATCTTCTAAACCCCAGGACACCACACTTGGAAGGAAGGTACAAGGGATGGGGCTTCTAGGGTGTCTGGGAGGAGATGGGTGCTGGACCCCTAGGGTGGGTGCAGGCAGGGTGAGCACAGACAATTTTAGGCATCCTTAATGAGATGTTGCTTGTTTCCTGATTCCCAGGAAGGGGCTTTGGCTATTCCCCCTCCCTAGTCCCTTCCCACCCTCCCTGGCTGTGAGTCTGATCATCCTGAAAATTAAAAATAAACCCAAACGCAGCAGCACTTAGAGACCGAGTGGAAAGTCAGGGAGCTGGGACGGAGGCTCAGCTCCTACAGCAGAGCCCCTTGATCCCGCTCCCTGCACCCCCAAGGTGGTTCCAGGCTGGGAATGCCTGTCCCCCCGTCAGGGTAAAAGGAAGAAAAACCCTGGGCCAAGTCACAGCAACGCTGAGCGTTGGGCAGCTCTTCCTACCCTGCCGGGAGGACACCCGTCCTGAGCTGTCATGCTCGTCCTCGGGCAGGGGTGGGAGGGTGGTGGGGCTGGGGGGAAAAGGGGTGCAGAGAGGGTGCTTTGCCTTCTAACGCTGGCACTTTGTATTCATGAGTAAATATTTGCTAATGGCAGCATGGCTGGGCGAATGTGAGGGAGCTGCTCCCCCCGCCGGAGCAGGCAGGGAAATGAATATGAATTTATCATGATTAGGTGAACCCAGCAGGGAGAGCGGGAGAGAGAGGGCTAGGCAGGGAGGGGGCGGGTGAAGATGGATCTGTGCAATAAAATTAAATAAGGACACCAAATAGAGTCACTTCTCACACGCCTGCCCGCCCTCCTGCGTGCGGGGCCTCTCCCACCTCCCGTGCTCCTCTGGCTTTGCTGATTTCTCTCTTTCCTCAAATTTATGAGGCCAATTATGAAGATGAGGTTGGAAGTTCTCAGAAGTTCACTAAATGCAAAGTGCGGTCCCTGCTGTTCCCATCAAATTAATTAACCAAGCGCTATTGATGGCCGGGGTGATGTCAGTGTGGCATGGAGTGCAAGGGAAGGGCTGCTGCGGTGCAGGCAGGGCTGGCCTGGCAGGGGGGCAGCGGTCCCTGCAGGGCATCCCAGGGCCCGGGGATGCAGAGAGAAAGCCCTGCCTGGGCAGTTGGTGGGCAGTGGGAGCAAGGGATGCAGGAGGGGAGGCACCAGGTCCCAACGTTGACATTCAGCATGGTGATGTCTGTTTCTAGCACCAGCAGTCTCTGGCTGGGAGAAGATCCACCCTGGTGATGGCAGGGCTGCCCTGATGGAACTGTGGCATGGATATGTGGGAGGATGCTGTGCCATGTCCGTGGTGGAGGCCACAGCAGGGGCTGGGGGTCAGCATGAGCCTGTGCCTGGCGGAGCAAAGCCTGGAGCCAGTGCCCTCTGGGGCACACTGGGATTATCCCATGGGGGGGGTGTCTGCACAGGGGCCTCCTACTTGGTAGATAAGTGACATTCCCTATGACTTAGCAGGGATGGTACAGCCACCTTCTCCTGCTCCATGAGTCCCAGCAGCTGTCCCTGCTTCAGTTTCCCTACCTGGACAATGGGACACAACCTGCCTGGGACTGGCAGGTAAGATCTCATGAGCTGAGTGCCCACATCCAACACAGCCCCTTGGCCACCCCTAATCGTGGTATGAAGCACCCTGGCTCTATGTAGGGCTCAGGTGGGCATCTTCACAGTGGGGGCAGCAGCCGCATGCCTGAAGCACACCAGGTCTTACGGGGCAGCTGTGTTGTGTCCCTGGCCCAGGAAATGTCTTTGGGGGGGACAGGGAGGGGGTGTTCCAACATGACCTCCCTGTGCCTGTCCTGTTCCATGGTGCTGAGGTGCCTCCTTCATGCTCCCTGCACGTGTGAGCGGCTGGGATGCCGCTGCAAAGATGCTGCAGCATGGGGGATGAGAATCCCCAGACTGTTCAGGTTCATCTCAGATGCTGGGCAAACGGCCCTTCCTTTGTCTGTCTCTTGGGGGAAAATTCACTCAAAGCAGTTTATATATTGCTCAGGTAAGTCTCTCAACACTGCCTGAGTGCCTGAGGTTGTAAAAAGGGTCCAATACTGGGGCCTTGGATCAAATCGAGGACATCTCCACTTGCTACACTGCTGCTCTGTGCCTCAGTTTCCCTCCTTGCATGTCCTGAGGCTGTTTGCTCTTTGGGCAGGGTCTGGTTTTTACTGGGTGCAAACAGAATCCTAGTTCCTGAGAAGCCTTGATAGCATTTAGTGGCTGTGAGACATGGCCAAGTAAAGGCTCAGCCCTTATCCCCAAACCAGCCTTGTTTCACACCAAATTATGTGCCGTAAGGCTCCCTGCTTGAACCAGCCTGGCACGGGGATCTTCACCCCGTCGGGCCATGGGGTCCTGACTTGAACCCTTTTACAGTTGCTGTCCAGGTCCAAGCAAACCAGCTTATTTGAGGGGTGAAAGATACAGGCTGTGTCCTCGGACCAGGGGGCTCTCGGTGGGGAAAGGACACAGAGGTCCCAGGAGAGGCCAGATCCGAGCATCCCTCCATGCCCTGGCACAGCTTGGCTGTGCATCCCATGAGGATGCACCAGCCCCACGCGCAGCTCTGACCGCGTGCCTCTGCCTCTTCCGCTCGTGCTCCGCTTCGCTGGCTTTATTCCTGCCCCGGTGATCAATAGGCTCAGGTCGGGCTGGAAAACAGCACAAACAGAGGCATTTACAAACCCGCTGTCTCTCCAACAGGGCCATAACTCAGGCTCCCCGTCACTGCGGGGAAGGGGAGGCAGGCACTCCTGCTCTGCTGGGGGCAGCAGCGCCCACGTTTCCCCTCTCATGGTAAATGTGTTACTTGGAGACAATTTACCTGCTTATGTCAAGTTTTAAAAAGAAATAGACTGGCTGCTCTGCAGCTCCCGACACTCGCAGCATCTGTGCGTGGCCACACGTGTCTACCCAGAGAAAAAAAAGAGATCACCTAAGCTGAAAGGAGCATACAAATGCCTGCAGTCCCTGGGTGGAGTCTCTGGAGACTAGAGCTGAGGCTGAGCGCCTGCCACAGCCTGTCCCTCCTGGGGGGTCTGTGGTCTGCAGCCACCCGCCCGGCTCCCCAGCTGTACCGGGGCTGCTCAGTGCTGGGTGCCCCGGCAGAGTGCCGGGAGCGTCCCCTGCCCACAGCCCTTCTCCGGGGCAGCAGACCGGGATGGTGGGGACGATGCTGGTGCAGCTGCCCTGTCGCCCATGATTGAGGCCCTTACTGGGGGACCCTGGCCGGCTGAGAAGCTGCTCCCGGCCGTTCCAGCCCCGATGCGGTGGGCTCGGGCAGCCGGCACCCTCGCAGGCAGCAGAGGGAGCTGGAGGACTGGGTATGGGCAGCGATGGGCAGCCTGCAGGCAGCCCGGGCCCGTGCTGGGACCCTTCGGGCGGACAGCTCAGCCGGCAGCGTGTTGGTGGGGTACCCCCCCCCCCGACTGCCCCC